>JAZHFQ010000484.1:2400000-3000000 GCA_038387885.1 Spodoptera picta
TGTGATAGTCAATCCTCTGCAATGAAGTTGGATTTCGTTGACTGTATCGGATCCAACTTTAATTTTTATTTCGACATCACCCGAATACTCATAATTTTGTAAATTTGGTTCCAGTTTAACTTTGTAACTAATTGGTTTCGTGGTTGTTGGCAACCGGTAATTGGGGTTGCTCAACAGGTTCATGTATTCGATCCATTCGGCATCCGTCACATCAATGGGGCCAAACGCCAGTACAGACTGGAGTAAAATTACCCCCAATATGAGGTTAAACCAGCGATTCGCCTAAAAAACAAACATACATTATGTAAAACGTTCCTGACTTTTTTATAACGTTGCCCCACTCTAGGATTTTCTCCTGTATCGTGGGTGCATTTACAAAAATACAAGTTTACATACACATGACACCCAGACCGGGAACAACACACCTGTGGATCACACAAAGAGTTGTTCCGTGCGGGAATCGAACCCGCGACACGTTGCACGGCAGCCAGTTGCCCAACAACCGCGCCCACCGTGCAGTCTATTATATATCCGTGGATTGATACGAGAATATAAATACTACGTATTACATATTAAGCGTGGGAGAGCCATTCCTGATATTAACCCATAAAAAAATACGGCCTCGTTGGCCGAGTGGTCGCAAGTGCGACTACCGGAATGGGTTTCTAAAAAAATCTCAGTAGGTAGTAGCACGGAGTTTGAATTGTGCCCGGTATATGGCAATAGGCTCACCCTCTATTACATGGGACTTATAACATAAATAGTGAAAAGTGGGTGTTACTTCTGTGTGCACCTCTGACTGCCCCTTCGGTGATAAAAGGCGTGATGTTATTTTATGTTAAAAAAAATCCAAATCCCATGAAAATTAACATCCTGAGATTAACCCATTCAACCAGACAACCCGCTTTATAATGTTATTAATTAAGATTAGTAAACTTGTAGTCGCATAGAAATAATAATAATAATTAAGAATTAACTTAGAAATAAAATTACTGAATAAGTAAGCTGAATAAGTTAGCTCACTTAAAGCATTTTGATTACAGATTATTTAATTTATTTCGGTATGACGTGTTAATCCGACAAAGGGGTACATTAAATGAAACATAAATCTAATTGCACAGGTAATAGTAATAATTAGGGGCCGGAAAAAAGACTATTTAAGGGTAAATAGGTATTTTATAAGTGTAAAAGTTATTCTGAGAGTTAATATTAGACAACAACTTGCACAATTTGGCAATATTATTGCCACTAAGCATAATTTCCGGCGTCGCTTTTTTTCCTGCAGCGCACACGCATTTTTGTGTTTGGTACATTGTAGCTGGTACTAAATAAATTACTTTTCTTTCTCTTATTTCTTATCTATCTAAAAAGCGCTAAGTAAATGCCTAACTAGCATGAGTCGCGCTTGCGTTATTCAAAATTTGATATTTTGGTGATACGATGGTACTCACTACCCAGATTGCGATATCTGTTACCCTGAAGCGATAATATCACATGGCGATAAGTGTAAGCTCTTGCTGCCTATCAAATCCTTTTACAAAAGATATAACAGGCAAACCTGTATCACAGCACTATATACATGCCAAATGAGTGCTGAATTCTCTACATTGCATTTAACAAACACTAGTAATCACATCTAACATTTTTCTAATCATGAATCATCAAAAATCTCTGTATAAAGTATACTTAAATTCAACATTGTTAGGCACGTTTCATGTAGGTAGGTATTGTTCCAAACTTGGCCGAATTCGCGCAACTGACGTTCATTTAACTTACTATTGAACTTTATTCTACCTACTGCTACAAACTAACTTATGTTCCTACCCCCTCTCACCATAATGCAATGAATACCTACAAGTTATATCATTGACTAAAACTGACGTCATCGTTATGGTATTGTATTCAGATTATTAAATTACATAAATATATCAGTAATATAGAGGTATAGTATTCTATAGCACTCACTATTACCTGAGGGTAAAGAAGTGTTATATAACTTAACTTATTTGATGTAGGCATTATACAATCCATTTTATCTGTACCATCTTCAGCGATTATGAAAAAGTTGTGCTATTTGATTTTGGTCCTCCACGAATAACAATTAATCAAGTGAGTCAATGTTAAGTACGTAAAGTAATGTAAAGGGTACGATGGGGCTGACATATCTGTGATAAAAGCCCCTAAATAGTTTGTTAGAATTAAAAAAAAAAAAAAAAACTTAACCTAACCTTCAAACAGAGTTAAGTGGGGAACATTTTACTAGCGCGCCCTACCAGAGGTACAAGTCTAACATCTCATGTAATATCAGCAGTAAATAATTAGTTCAATTACAAAAGTCTTTCGAAACAATTTCAAAATCTAAAACATCTAGACAAAACACTTTTATCTCAATAATTGATCGATTGTCGTGAATGGAAATCAGACCTTATTCTTTCAACAAAACTGTACTAAGCTGTTTTATCTCTGAATAATTGTGCACATTTCAATGACGCAACACTTAAATAGCTTTGAGTTCATGGCAAACACTTTAATAATGTAAAATAATAACTTCAAAGTACTTTTACAAAGAGATTTATATTGAATATTTTTTAAATAATTATAGAAAATCATCAAAAACTACATACCATTTTGACGCTGGTTCGAAAACGAATAACAAAGCAGTATAATTTATCTATATCGATACCCTCCGGTATTTATATCTTATCCGAATTACAACTTATTAAACCAACGATAAATATTATCTAGATAGCAGGTCGCTATTAATTTATTTTCAAAAAGGTAAACGTGCAACCAAAAACCAAAAATTCTAAGGAAATATGTTTTTATTTAGATACATAATTAACTAGCTTTTGGCCGCGACTTCATGCTACTTTAGAACAAACAATATTTAGAATAATGTTTATAACAATTAAATGTCTGATTATTATTTAATACATCTATAGTTAGAAGTCTTATCGGTAGCATTTTAATACACGAATATTATTTTAGTTTTCCTATATCTACTAATATTTTTTCAATTTTTTCAATTTTTTGTATTATTCGTCTCTAGTGGTTTCATCCAAACCCGACCCTATTAGCCAAACCGGTACTTTAAGATTTCCAGACAAACGGTATTCCATTTAATGTATATAATAATGTAGATTGTTCCTACCTATATAAATGCAATTTAATGATCCATTTCCCTTACGTATTTTGTTATAATACTAGTTTCTACCTGCGACTTCATCCACCGAAATGTGGCACTTTTATTTTGAATTGTACACAGAATGTTAAGCTGAAAAAAGAGAAATATGCATCTGTGAAAACCGCATACGAATCGGATGAGTAGTTTCATGTGATGCGCGTGTAAACATAAAGACAGACAGACAGAAGAAATATATACTCACGTTCTTGGGCTCTACATCGATTTCCCTATATAAATAAAAATTACTTTCCGTTCCTTAGTAAAACTCGAGAACAACTGAACCGACGTGGCTAATTTTGGTCTTGAAATTTTCGTGGAAGTCCAGGGAAGGTGAGAAATATATTTTATACGTTACGGAGTCAGCTAGTCATTACTAAATATCTTTAATGTAAAAAAATACGTAGTTATATTATTATATGTATAGATGTATATTTTAAGTAATCGTGTATGAATCAAGTAATTATCAGGAACAAGTTGTTATCCTTGTAGTTACAAGATATAGAGGTAGAATGTATTCGAATATAACGATCAAACGAACGAACTAAGACTATAATTGTTTGAGGTGATATTATTTACAGAGTATTAATTTTAATTAACTTCAGGCCGCCTCATGGTCGCGACGCGATCTCCGGCCACCGCGGTGGCCGCGGGCCTGCAACCGGCGAGCACGGTGACTCGCTGCCCGATCAAATCCAGACCAGAGCGTACGTCGTGTGGTGTTCACCCATCAGACCACCAGACCCAATAGGACTAAGCGGATACGGAGCCGCTTAACGGGTTGCTGGGGCTCCGGCTCGAAGTGCAGGAGTAGGAACGGGCTGGTTTTTAGTTAGTTAAGGGTCTAGCACTCCCTTTCACCATCGAGAGCCATTGGATGATTTTCCCCCGCAAAAAAGGCACCTTATAATAATATCTTAATTTACTGTTTAATTTCTATTCTATTTTATTTTCTTTATCTTTTTAGATAGGAGCCCTGATTGGGTATAGGCCTTCTTCAGTTTGGTCCAGCTATCTCTGTCTTGAGCTGTTTTTATCCACTCCTGCTGTAGCTACTATGTCATCACTTCATCGTTTTATAGGTCGTCCTTTTCGTCAACGTCCACCAGGGCCTTTCCATCTCGTCGCTTCTGCTGTCCACCAATTGTCTCTGTAGCGTGCAACATGACCAGCCCATTGTCATTTTAAACCAAGACTGTAATGTAGGTACACAGGACGTCGATGAGCCCTGTCCTTTTTCGGATTCAGTCGCCTTTTATTTTTTTTTTAAAGTACTTATATGTAGGGTACATCATCAAATGTCCTGCCGCTTTCGGTGAGGCGTGACGGAGTCTCTTTCTGACTAAAAACCCCCAGAAATATGTGAAGGAATGTCTTTATCAAACGCGCAATAAACTAGTTACGTCTTTCAGTACCTAATGAAGATTCTTTTTAACAGGAAATGATTTATTATTGCCGTTCAACATGTCATCGTCTTTTGGACACCCTATCTCACGACGACGATGAGAATAATTTAGTCATTTTTATGGCAATTTTAACGTGTAAATATTTTAGATTTAAGTTGTATTTTAATCATATTTTTATTTCATATTATAACTTTCGTGAGACATACCTACTACATTAATTATTATATTTTTCTGCTTACTCATGTAATTATTTGACGAGGAACTCGACTGGGTGTCAGTGAGAGAGTCGCTGCGTCGCGGGTCGCGGAATGCTGCTCATGTATATGAGCCTATTGCCATATACCGGGCATATGTTCAGACTCCAAGCTACTACTGAGATTTTTAAAACCCAATAATACTTAGCCCGCCCCGGGAATCGATCTCGCGACCCTGGCCTCGGCCAATGAGGCAATCTTTTTTTAAGTAGCGTAATTATTTATAAAATAATATTTAAATTCATATTTTATGTTGTTGTGATACAAAATTTTATTGAATGAAGAAATCGAATAATAAAATTATTACAAAACCCATGCATGCCTCAGTATTATATTAACTACAATTTTGGTAAATAGACAATCCCAATAATATTTTCCTAAACAATCAAATAGAAAAATCCTGGCTCAGCAGTGTATTTGGGACCAGTCCAATGAGGCTGCAAAGATTGAAGAAAAGTAGAGTATTTAAATCTGTTTATATTATTATATTAAGTAAATTCTTAGCATTATTACAAATACGAATTCCAAATTGCGATTTGAGGTGAGTTTTTATATCTGGAACTCTGGAGACAGTTGCGAGCTGTGTTACAATTTTCTTTGAGCCGCGGTCAACAGCTAGGTAGGCACCCCGGTAAGTGTTTGAGGAAGTTACTCTAACAGTTCCTGTTTAGTGCATGCTAAATGATAGAATGTAGCTGATCAAATATTTCAATAATAACTACTGTAACATCTACACTTGACATTCGCAATAAACGATTTGAATTTGAATTTCTTTTAAAAGAAATAATCTTTCTTTTAATCACCAATGGCAACAATGAAGACCAATTGGTCTTCATTGTTCTACATGCAATTGCATGTAGCACTATATCTTTATTGACTCAGAATTATTGAAATTACAATACTTACGTACATTTGTACGTATACAAAACCTTTGTTTTTATACCTGGGCCACATGTTTTAACATATTTCTTATGGGTCTCATTTTATTCGCCAGTTTGATCAACAAAAATTTATTCAGTGAGTTGGAAGGCATAATAAGAGTCTGTTGGTACAGTGAAATAAAATTCACGCAGATTTTTTTTTATTTAGTTAATTATTTATTTGTTTATGTATTTATTTATTTATGCACAACACACTGACAATACTCAGGAGTATATATATATATATACATAAACTTTAGGTACATAGGTAGGTCCTACCTATAATAATTCCCGTAGGAATATTTTCCTTTCTTCCTTCCTAGTTATTTTTTTTACTTCTTGTGCACCTGTGAGGATACTTTTATAAAATTCAATAAATTTTTAAAGTCTTACAAAATTGCGAAAACAGTCTTGCTGTGTGAATTCAGATTTTCGAATATTTTTTTGAAATTTAGCGAGCACAGAGATCAAATGAGATGGCAATCGGCGCGCTGTCCATGGTCATACCACAGAGTTACAAGTCATGTCTGGTCTTTGTAGGGGTTAGTCTCACGCCCCAGCAACTTTCGTCAAGCCGACCTCCTCATTTACAGAAACATAGCGCAAACAAACAAATTCTAACATGGTTCAGAAAATATATGTGATACCTTAGGTATTGCAAATATGTTAATCTGAATCATTAGGCGTATTATAAGCCTTGTTGCTACGTGGTTTATTCTCTACTGTACGGTTGGTGCGGTGGTTGGGCAACCGGCTACCGTACAACGTGTCGCGGGTTCGATTCCCGCACAACACTTTGTGTGATCCACAAATTGTTGTTTCGGATCTGGATGTCATTATGTGTGAACTTGTGTGTTTGTAAATGCACCCACGACACAGTAGCAAATCCTAATGTGGGGCAACATTGTTTAAAAAAAATATATAATAGTAGGTACTTTATAACATTACATCATCTACAGTTAACCCCCGAATATTTTTCATTTCAGGTAAGCAATCACTATAAATTACCTTCTGTTCTTTATCATCAGATTAATTTGATAAATATCTGATTCACAGTATGTTACAAATAACATATCTTGCATAAAAAGATAGCGTCACGTTTTATAGGTTCTTTCCTTCCAGATACAGATGTAACTCTTTATCTTAAGATCCTAGTCTATAAACGCACCACGAAATATTTCGTGGTGTATTTCTTCTTCTCTTCCTTGTATGGGAAGATCAATCTAAAGTGGTCTGTCATTAATGATTTAATTACTAAGGAATATTTAAAAACTGTCTCGTTGGCCGAGTGGCCGCAAATGCGACTGCCTGTTAAGGGGTCTCGGGTTCGATTCCCGGGTCGGGCAAAGTATTACTGGGTTTTTACAAAATTCTCAGTAGTAGCATCCATGCTACTCCAATAATACTCCAATGCCAGACTCCAGTCTGGCATTGTTCCCGGTATATGGCAATAGGCTCACCCCCTATTATATGAGACTCATAACATAAATCGTGAAAAGTAGGTGTTACATTATAGTGGCATAATGTGCACCTCTGCCTACCCCTTCTGGGATAAAAATTTAAAAATTGTTTCCAAAATTAGATAAGCTACAGCCAAACGCTAAACTATTACTGAACAAGGCTATAGTGATTTAATTTGAGTATTTACATAGCACCGCTGGTGCTAGTGCAATGTGCTGCACCCAAAATAACAAATCGCAATTTGGAGGTACATAAAGCGCTTCATTATTAAAAGTAAACCTACCTAAATCAATAATAATGCCTCTTTAATTCACTTACCAAGTTATGCCGAGCAAGGCGTCTTGGAAAAATTAGGCTATAAACGCGCACAAATGCATTGGCACAATAAGTACCTAATCAGCTAAATCCATATTTATCAAATGGGATAATAAATTAAGTTTCTGGCATTGTTAGACAAATATGAATTAATACATACATGAAGTGTCAAGCCAAATAATTTTCAACACAGAGCCTGCATAATGTCTTTAGTACAACTTATTTTACCTCTAGAGAAATTTTATTTATAGAACTTGCTATCAACAAGAATAATGGGATAACTTTGACTGCACGGTTGGTGCGGTGTGGCTGGGCAACCGGCTGCCGTACAACGTATCGCGGGCTTGATTCCCGCACGGAAAAACATTTTGAGTGATCCACAAATTGTTGTTTCTGGTCTGGGTGTCATGTCTATGTGAACTTGTATGGTTGTAAACGCACCCACGATACAGGAGACAATCCTATTGGGGGGCAACGTCTTTTTTTTTAAATAACGATTCTTCCAAAACAGCCAATAAAAGTTTTGGAATGGAGGACAGTTAGTTGCATTATGATTTGGTTAGAGAGCGCTGGCTTAATTAAATACGTCATCTTATAGTCATGATATCATATCATGACTTAGATTATAGTCATGATAATTATCATATCATGACTATAATCTAAGGTAAAAGGTGTATATACCGCTAGCCTAATACATGATAATAATCATAAACATAAATAGCAAAAAATTGGCACTAGTAAAGAGAAGATTACAAGTAAACAAGATGTACAATATCGGACCAAGAACGGGTCCCTGTGGTACCCTTATACAAAGATTACTTCAGCTTTAAATATCTCTCTAAGTAGGGAGTTTTTAGAATAGAGTAAGACAAATTTTTTTAACATTATTACATCTCTTTATTTTGTGAATACTAATTAAAAGACAACAGCAAGTATCAAACTTTCCTTCATCATTCATAAAGTTTGATACTTGCTGCAAAATACATATGTTTTGTATCAAAAAATGTAATTAATTTCAACATTTTCATTGATTTGCTATTGCGTGAAACATGATTATAAAATTGTTTGATTACTTTTGCTATCTTTACCTCCATACCCAAAATTTACCGTATCGCCATTTTTAGAATATCTCAATTAATATCTATAATATTTGCAATAGTTTTGTTGTTGTGTTTGCAGTGGAACCAGTGCTCCCCGCAACTCTTGGGATGTCGTCAGTCTACCTCGGAGTGTCCACCGATTGAGGGTTTAAAAACAAACAAGTGTTTATAAAAATAGTTTTAATAATTTATAATTGTTTATTTATGTACAAATCGGACGAAAAATTGGGCTATAAACGCGCACAAGTGCATTGGCACAGTAAGTACTTAACCAGCTAAATCCATATTTATTAAATGGATTAAAAAATTAAATTTCTGATATTCTTAGACAAATATGAATTTAATATATACATGAAACGTCTCACTATAAAAATACGTAAAAAATCCTGTAAATTCTTTGCTTACCGACTAATGTTTGGGATTCGACAAAAATTCCCTCGATTTCTAAAGTTTAGAAATGGTGACTTATAGAATAAGGTGAGCTATACCCGCTAAAGTTAAAAGGAAGACAGACACGACGCCTGTGACAGCAGAGTCGGGAAGAGTTGGAGTGCTCGGCTGTTCTAAAGATGGTGCGGTCACCGTCGATGTGGGCGGCAAAGTAGGCGGAAGGATGGTGCTGGTCGAAATGGGATCATTTCCGCTTGGACTAAAGTAGTCATCCAAAGCATTAGTGATACTATCGACGAAATCAAAACTTTTGAGAGTATTCTCCGCTTCATTGAGTATCGCGTTGGCATGTGGTAAATCGGTAATGCCCTCCACCCATTTTTTGAACTGTAAAAACAATAAGAATTATGTAGTATGTTGTCAATATTTATGGATTTTACTTTGGTGTCCTCAGATGGTACAGTGTATTCTAAGCAAAATTGGATTATAAGCGTCGGCACGAGAATGCAAAAAATATTTCATTAAGAATTTAATTCCAAGGTTTAAGTCGCATCAGTTTTTAACCGTGTAAGTTTATGAAACAACAAAATAACTTGTACAATCGACCGCAAATCCATAGTGCGGGCCAAGCCAATTACACTAATTTTCCAATTGGCAATTACACTTAGTTGTTACACATGCAAATAAAGTCAATGACCCAATGGATTGGTATATTTATGGGTCGGGGAAAGTATAACTAGGTTTTCCAAAAATTCTTAGTAGTAGCACGGAGTCTGGAATTGTGGCAAAGCAATAGGCTTGCCCTCTATTTCATGCGACTCATAACGTAGTGAAAAGTGGGTGTTATATTGTACAGTAGCATTAAGAGCCGTAATGTGCACCTCTGCCTACCCCTTGGGGATAAAAGGCGTGATATCGTGTTATGTGTAGATTTGTATAACATAAATTATTGATTATCTTACGTCTTCGACTTCATCTGCATTTCTCAATCTGGCGCTGATGTACATTAATGGGGATCTCAAGTCGTCTTTGTATCTGGAAAAAAATGGCCTCATCTTATACTTACTACTGTTTTTTTGTTTGTTTGAACGCCCTAATTTCCGTATATACAGGTCTGATTTGAATAATTCTTTTTGTGTTGGATAGCCCATTTATCGAGGATGGCTATAGGCTTTAAAACATCACGGTACGACCAATAGGAGCTGAGCAGAGCGCGTGAAACCGTGCGGAAGTAGCTAGTTAGTTATATACTTGACCATGAATTATAATATGTATATTGAAATAACAATCAACGGTGTTGGTGAAATGAATTAAAAATTCATAACTTTAGCTTTCTAACACCAACCAATCCGGTCTTGCAACGCCAAAGATGGATTTAAAAAAGAGGGTTCACAATTATAATTTCGGACTTCGATCCAAAACAACAATTTATATAATTCCATTACATTACACGCTACATAGTAATTAATTAGCATAGCATTAAAAATTAAATTACATAAATAGTTATTAGTACAGAAATATTCATCCTTCCACAATGTTATAATTTCTTATTAAAAGTATAATTTTATATACCTACACATTGTATAAAGAACAATAGTATGAGGGGCCTCGCTCATGCGCTCATGAAGCAATTAAACCTTAGGTAACTATCGAGAGTTGATAGTTACTGTAACTTTTACGATTACTGATTTGACAAGATTACAAAATCCATTTAAAATTATTTGTAGTAAATACGACACCCATAAAAATTTGTTATTTCCAAATCTGATAAGAATCGACTGCAACACATGCAAGATACTTCGATACGTCTGATCTCATGATAAGCTTTTACATCAATCGAATTGAAGCAACTAAGCATTTATGAACATGCAAATTAAATATGTATGCAACATTTTAGTTTAGGTTGAAGATATATGCTTCAAAATTCAGTGGCAAGACACACACATACATTCATTCATAAGTACATAAATTCCAAGTTAAATATAAGTTGGGAAAATTCAAATTAGACGATAATAATTAGATTAACCTATAAAAACACCTTCCATTCAAGATGACGCCTAACTGGCTTGTGACGTCATATCCTTAATAACAAGTAAACTAATATTCAGTTTTCTAATCGATAAAATCATTCTGCGATTTAAGAGAAGTATTAATTGGCTTCTGTATTAATAACGACTTTAAAGTATCTACTGTATACAGATAAGCATCAAATATGCTTAAGAAAGTTAATATAAGGGGAAGTCCCGTAACGCTGGACGGCACCGAATCGCTCACGTTATTGGTTATCGAGATAATAGAAGTGTCCATATTTTTAGGCTTAAAAAATGACATATTTTATAATGTGAAATAGTCAGTTTGTGAACATCTTTCATATCCAAGCTAGGTAATCGCACACACAGCGACAGCACGTTGCATAAGGAAACCAGCAACTTTAACAATTGAGACAATATTTAACAGTTGTGGCGGCAATCAGGAAATAACCGAATTATCGATTATAGCAACTAAAAATTGTAGATATATTTGTTCGCAATCCAATTAAAATGTCTATGAAAGCCTCTTGTCGCCCGTTCTGCAATAGTTTTCCATGTACAAAGTGCCTTAGTTTATATCTATTGACTAAAACGCCTAGCCTATATTGCACTTTATACAACGTGTAGTTTTGAAACCTTGGCATTTGTCGGAGGCATGTCACAGAAGTAATAAAGGTTCAATGTAAGAGAAAGTTTCGGGCCAACAGTTAAAAATACGGCTATAATAAATCTTTTAAGTTCGACAGTATTTCAGAATAAGTGACAGCAATGTTTCTTATTGGAGTTTTATGGAATTAGGAATAATGTCAATTACATGTTTGAGTTTGTGTGTAGGTATTAAGCCGCGTTATAAAGCTAATCACAAGATGACGGCGTGTAGTTCGCACTTACGGATTTCCGTCATTTACAGAAAAATTAAAAATATTTAACTACAATTTTTATATTGATTCGTACTCAGAATCTATAGCCGAGTTACCTCCTAGAAAATGATGCAGCTTTAAAACAACACCTTGTATTATGATATACAAATATCCTAAAATGAACTGGAACTATGGGTTATACTTACGTATCACGCAAGGCTTGCAAGTTGGTGTAATTCTTGAAATAATTGAGGACAATCTGTGTATTTGCTTCATTGCCTGTGACAGCCGAGTTGATGGCGGTGTTATAGTATTGAGCACGCACGACCTGATTTTCCTTTCGAAGAATCTCTGTTAAGAATCTGAAAAGATAAACAAATTTAATATAGCATTACAAAAGTCGTAGTAGCACGGAGATTAAGATGCCAGCTGCCAAATATCAATGTAACTTTATTATTCAAATTCAATACTATCAAAATATTTATTTCAATACTTTTATGTTACGAAATAATTTTTTTTGAGTAATGAAAGTGTAGGCTACTCACCTACGTTTCATTATTTATCATTTCATTATTCTATACCTTCCTCAAATTCATACTTTTTACTATTAGTTAGCTCACCTCTTTTCTTTGGTATTTTCTTCTTTTAAATAGAATCTGTCAAATTATTTTGTTTCTTATGTCATAATTTTTCCATATATAAATGTCTTCACGATGATTATATTTTATTAAAACAGATTACTTTACACCTTAAACATTATTTACTTTCCGCCGCATTGGTGGACCCTATAGTGCTAACTCCCTAAAGTGGTGACCCCAAGAACAACACGTAAACTATGGCTGAAGACTAAACGGCGGCGTGCCACGCCGCGGCCGGCGGTATGACTACGGAAAGTTTCCGTGTCGGCGTTCGAATTCCACCATTCTACCCCGAAAAACCAGAGTTATGGTTCAACCAAATGGAGGCGCAGCTTATGTTGGCGAACATAACAACCGATGAAACGAAATTTTTCTACGTCACGGGCAATCTGGACTCCCAGTACGCGTCCGAAGTCGATGATATCATCGCCTATCCTCCTACTACAGGGAAGTATGATAAACTTAAGTCTGAACTCATTAAAAGGCTTTCGGCTTCGCGTGAGAAGAGGGTTAAACAGCTGCTCATGCACGAAGAGCTGGGGGATCGCAAGCCCTCTCAGTTTTACCGCCTCCTGAATCTGGCAGGCCCAGGTGTTCCAGAGGAGTTTATCCTGACTGTTCCGCTCAACTTGCCTTGGTGACAGATGCCTCCGATAAGGCAATCGGTGCAGTCCTTCAACAACATAAAGATGGTGCTTGGCAACCTTTATCCTTCTTTACAAGGAAACTTAGCCCTTCACAGGTAAAATACTCGCCTTATGATCGTGAGCTACTTGCCATATATGAAGGGATAAAATATTTTAGGCATATGCTTGAGGCCCGACACTTTATCATCTATACTGACCATAAGCCGATCAGTTTTGCATTCCATGAGAGGAAAAAAAATTGTTCGCCAAGGCAGTTTAGATATCTCGATTTTATTTCTCAGTTCACTACCGATATCCGCCACATATCAGGCAAGGATAATTTAGTGGCAGATACCTTGTCACGGATCGAAGAACTAGGAGTTCCAGTCAGCCTCGAGACTTTGGCCAGGTCAACCTACCGACCTTGAACTTAAACATTTACTGGACAATGGTTCATCACTTCGTTTAGAGACGTTGAATCTTCCTGGAAGTCGTATACCACTGTATTGCGACGTCAGTACACCGACTTCCAGGCCTTTTGTCCCGAAATTATATCGCAAACAAGTATTTGAAAGTTTGCATTCTTTAAGCCACCCTGGTCCTAATGCTTCTGCTAAACTTGTAGCAGAGCGATTTGTCTGGCCAGGGATACGTAAAAACTGCAGGGAATGGGCACAGGCTTGCTTAGCTTACCAAAAAGCTAAGGTTAGCCGCCATGTCTCTTCACCTCTAGGTACGTTTACTCTTCCTCGTACCCGCTTCAAACAGATCCATATTGATCTGATCGGACCTCTGCCAGTTTCACAAGGCTATCGGTATTGCCTGACAGCAGTAGATCGATTTACTCGATGGCCGGAAGCAGTACCGATAGAAAACATAACTGCGGAAACCGTAGCCAAGGCACTAGTATCGACGTGGATTGCTCGATTCGGATGTCCTACGGATATTACAACTGATCGTGGTCGTCAATTCAAGTCTGCTTTATTCGAATGTTTATCGAAAATAGCCGGTTTCCAGCACAAACGGATCACTGCATATCATCCTGCTTGCAATGGGATGGTAGAACGTTTCCACCGTCAACTTAAGGCAGCAATAATATGTCACGGTAACGACAGATGGACAGAGTCATTGCCCTGGGTGTTGTTAGGCATACGAACTGCCTTTAAGGATGATCTCCAAAGTTCATCTACTGAACTTGTTTATGGAGAACCCTTAAGATTGCCTGGGGAGTTTTTTGACAAACCTTCCTCA
Organism: Spodoptera picta; assembly: GCA_038387885.1. NCBI lineage: Eukaryota > Metazoa > Arthropoda > Insecta > Lepidoptera > Noctuidae > Spodoptera > Spodoptera picta. Next base: position 2,414,433 of record JAZHFQ010000484.1, read on the forward strand.
GTGGATACTTCCGATATGTCGGAATTTTCTGCTCGCTTGAGAAATGTCACTGAGAAATTAAGGCCAAGACCCGCTTCACGACATACCAACCATAAAGTGTTCGTATTCAAAGAACTCGCGACCACTGATCACGTCTTCCTTCGTGAAGACGCATCACGTGGTTCGCTACAGCCGGCATACTCAGGGCCATACAGAGTTCTAGCCCGGGATAGTAAAACATTTAGGATTTTTCAGAAGGGCAGAGAGGTGACGGTCTCCATAGACCGACTGAAACCAGCCTTTATGCTATCCGATCAAACAGATTCCCTTCCAGAAACCCAGAAAGAATACACCACTCGTTCTGGGCGGTGAGTAAGATTTTTATCGCCCTTGGCGGTCTCTGAAGGGGGGTGATGTAGGCTACTCACCTACGTTTCATTATTTATCATTTCATTATTCTATACCTTCCTCATTTCATACTTCTTACTATTAGTTAGCTCACCTCTTTTCTTTGGTATTTTCTTCTTTTAAATAGAATCTGTCAAATTATTTTGTTTCTTATGTCATAATTTTTCCATATATAAATGTCTTCACGATGATTATATTTTATTAAAACAGATTACTTTACACCTTAAACATTATTTACTTTCCGCCGCATTGGTGGACCCTATAGTGCTAACTCCCTAAAAAAGATTCCAATCCCCAATAACATGATATATAGTAATTATATTTTGACCAACTCGAGTGAAGCCACTTAATCAGCTGTGGTTTACTATCAATTTGAAACATGTACCTACACAACAATTTATCTCTCGAAGAGATCAGCAGAGTTGCAATGTACATGATGCAACATAACATCAAACATACACGAGTCCCAAGAAAAAGGGAATGAATTTATTGCCATAATGTAAAGGGGCACATTTCTAGACTTCGTGCTATATACTGAGAAACAAAATATAAAAAAGATTATACCCGACCCGGGAATCTAACTTAAAACCCCTTGCTGGGCAATTAAAATGAATACAGTACTTACTTTTCAATCGAATCCTTCACAGGAGTGCAACCAAGAATCTGTAGAAGTAAAATCTTCTCTGTGTAGAGATTCTCGTTTAGGAATCTTTGCCACAGGAAATCGAAGTCTGCACTATTACCTTGGCGAAGACCATTGCAGTAGACCCAGCTGCGACTGTCTCTGTCCACACTAAAATACAAAGTATTATATGTAGCATGATACAAACACAATGTGTTCATGAAAATTCATAGGACACGTAGTCTATGTGACACCTCGCCCTATTAGTAAAAAGCATAAGTAAGAAAGTCTATAAGCCTATAAGAAAGGTACATAAAGAGACTTCATTACATTTATTCATACAAGCAAAACTTCTCCCTTATGGCACCCTGGCAAGGTCGCCATGCAACGTAGAGCCATGAGGGAGACGTCTCCGTCTTGTTCTTAGGAATATATTAAATTAAGTGTCTTAATAATTAACATACGCTTATTCATAGGGCGAGGTGTCACACACTACAATCAGCACATACAAGTATTTCTTATTTCATTTATTTTTAAAACTTACGGTACTGAAGGACTCGCTTTTAGACCGTCAAATAATGACTTTGCTTTCGTTTTGCATTCGTCAGCTCCCACGTTGCACATTAATGGAGCAAGTTGGAATCGGAAGTATCTGTTCATGAATAAGTCATTAATGGGTTCATAAGTAAGTTCGTCCATCGCTTTTTTTGCCCAACTTTGAATCAATGCCTGAGAACAAAGCAAAATATTGAAAGAAGTTAGTCTGTTGTTGAACTTATTAAAATAAATTATTTTCGACTGATACGCTAACGGCTCGATTAATAAATCGACAGATGTAAGAATGATCAAAGACAGCTCATACGTTTTGCTATTTAAGTGCAGCAAACAAACATTTAAGTACTTAACATTATAAATAGACTACTGAACAAATAACCCTTTTTTCTGTGGCATCGTCGGAAAAGAATTATATTCCGGCAATGTCACTTATTTATTTCCAATTACTGTGCCTTTAGCCAAACGCCACTTAAGCGCTTGTCTACAGAGAGAGTAGATAACTTAATATATGGGAATGATACTGACAAGTGTCAAAATTTACGTCAATTCCATATAATTTGGTTTTCTATTCTACAAGTAGACAAGCGCTAAATGGTTTTGGCTACAGGTGCTGTCATTGAAATGTTAATGTCATTAACCATTTCATTGCCAGTATTGAACACATGATAGGAATTACATAGTTTCTTGCGTGGACCTGCGTTCCAGCACACATCGAGTTAATCCTTCTTTTTTTTAATACGTTATAGGAATGATTGTTTATTTCTTCAAATAGGCTACAAGATTTACTCGTCAATGTTTTATTTTGATCTAAATATCTGACAACTGAGAAGAAACATTGAAACACGCACAGAAATCATAGCCTTTTAACGTTCAGACTAAGTCTGTAAAGGTGGAGGAACCGAAAGTTAATTCTGTACTGGTCTTTTAAAGACAGAATTGTACAAATTTGAGTGAAATTGTTTTGTCAAAAGTCGGTTGACAATTAAAAATCTCTAGCAACTAAAATAAGGGTAAGTCGCACAAATACTCAAACGATCACTTCGTAAAGTAGGTATGTGGAATGGCGAGGCAAAATATCAAAGGCCTGAGCATAGTTATACTTACATTGAGATTTGCTTCCAACGGGTGTCCAACGAGTCGGTTTCTAAGCCAATTGAAACCAGTAATAGCCGCAGCCCACGGAGCATAATCGGTTTCTCTCTCAAGGAATGACAGAATATGCAATGCACGGTCATATCGCATAATACCGGCTCGAGCAAACGAGAACACGTCATTTACAATCTAAAATAAAAGAAAATTAACAGAGTTTATAAGCAAATGTCTGATATCATTTTTCATCACATTCATCACATCACATCAAACAGTAATTGTTATAATGAAACAGACTGGCTCGTTAGCCTAGTGGTCTCGCAAGTGCGACTGCCGGGCAAGGGGTCTCGGATTCGATTCCCAGGTCGGGCAAAGAATTACTGGGGTTTTTAAAATTCTCAGTAGTAAGTAGCACGGAGTGTGGAACTGTGCTCGGTATATGGCTCACCCCCTATTACATGGGACTCATTACATAAATAGTGAAAGATTGGTGTTATATTGTACAGTGGCATAATGTGCACCTCTGCCGCTCTTCGAGGATAAAAGGCGTGATGTTATGTTGAAACAGTAATACTGTTAGGCAATATTAAAAAATAAATAGATCGTATAGGTTGCATCATTTTTTATCATTTGCATTTAAGTATAGAGGTAGTTCTGTCACAACAAATTCTTTGAAAAATGACAGAGATGGCACGATATTCAAGTACAACTTAAAATTGAGTAGTTTCCAGGGTATCAAAATTAAAAATCGAATTAGTCCGTCAGGTAGGTTATGAAAAAATAGTAGACATGTATTTTTGTGTTCTCTCGTATTAAGTTGCAATACTTAAATAAAATGACACGCTGTGACGTCACACGGCATTTCAAATTAATACATCGTCGAAAGTATTGAATTTTGTGAGAAAAGAAAAAATACGTGTCGAAAGTTTTAAATTAATGTACCATTCGGACATTAAAATAAGATTTGGAAACTATCCTATTGAGTAGCTTTCAGTATTCGAGTTTCGAACATACAGTACCTACTCATCAAATTTCTTTACATAAGAAAACAGATAAAATTAAAATAAGTAGAACAGCATAACTTTTGCTTAATTTGTATTATAAATATTTACCTGAGCTTTGTTTAACTCGTGTATCGCTTTGTTCTCATTTTCATCTCTTAAGGCCAATGCAATTAAATTCCATGAGTAGTCATCATAGTTGACTCTATAGAAACCTGTTGGAAGAATTATTAAAATAATTAGATATTGGATTTTTGAACGTCTAATAACACAAAATTAAAAATGATGGAACAAAAACTGGGCATATTTTTTTTTTCGAACTAGTATATAACTTACGATCTGTAGAAAATCAGTAAAAATCGCTTGTATAAGAAATACATAGAATTAACTAAAGGTAGGTAAGGAAAATTCGCTTGTATAACACATATAACTAGAAAAATAACATATCTTAACGCCGTGGTGGAGTTTTTATGTCCATTTGTTAGTCACTCCTTCACGTCAAAATGGCTGAAGTGATCGGAATATGTCGGAATTTGGAACAGGGTAAGTATAATATGATTAATAGTAGCCATATGTGACCATAATCCACAGCTGTTCCGAATTTCATTTCAATACCTGTTACAATTTCAGAAAGAGAATAACACACAAACAGACAGACAAATAGATTTTTGCATTGGTATATAATTATTAGTAAAATCTTATATACTTATTATATAAAGCGGAAGAGTTTGTTTTTTTGTTTGTTTGTTTGAACGCGCTAATCTCCGTAACTACAAGTCTGATTTGAATAATTGTTTTTTTGTTGGATAGCACATTTATCGAGGATGGCTATAGGCTATAAAACATCACGCTACAACCAATAGGAACTGAGCAGAGCGTGTGAAACCACGCGGAAGTAGCTAGTTCTCCTATAAATCGATCTATCGTCATAGGAGAAAGTCTTAAGATGGGACAAAGTTGAAACAAAATGATGTACCTGTTTGTTGGTTATTGAAGATAGTGTAATGATCAGAATAAACGCCGCGGTCAATGACAGTAATGGCATCTTTAATAATGTGAGTTGGCTTCGTGTTCGCGAAATTTTCTCTGTCAAATCCAGTTGTAAAAGTAATTGGAATAACATACAATGTATTTTGAAGAGAATATCCAGTGTTGATGTTGAAACGGCGCTGGAAAAAAAAACCAGTATAGTGACATGCAATAGGGAGCTACTGTGTCAATCAAAATTAAGTAATGTCTAAGTCAAAGTCAAAATCATTTATATCCTCCGATTGTGGAATGAACTCTCTGCTGTGGTTTTCCCAGTGGACTACAACATGGGGTTCTTCACGAGGGGAGTGAATAGGTTTCTTAAGGGTCGGCAAGACGCATGTAATGCCCCAAGTGTTGCAGGCGTACATAGGCCATGGTAACCGCTCTTTTGAACGTCAACAAAAAATTAAAAGTGAAGATATATGTTTAGCAGAATTTCCATTCATCTTAACATTGTGACATATAGGCAGCAATAAGTTCTAAGCATACCTGATGAATAGTCATTTGTCCCGTTCTTTGATTAATATGCACGTTCAGGATGGGATGTCCGGCCTGTTCAGTCCAGCTCTTATAATATTCCACAAAATCGAATGATGGACCATAGTTAGTGAAAGTCCCATTTCTCAATCCTGCGTCATTCAGAGCTTTAAACAGATCTTCAGGTTTTGTTGTTTTGAATTGACTGCAAAGAGAGATAAATAATTATTAAATAAGAAAATGCAAAAATGGTTCTTACTTTTTTTAAACAAAAATGAGCACGAATACAAAAAATATTTATTAATTATTGTCCTTTTATATTGTATTGTAATACATACAAAGATTACAAGATATTATATTCAAAATTGCATATAGGAATGGCAAATAATATTTTATACAACAAAAATAACTTACTTATCTTTTAAATATTGTACGAGACCTTCGTCATGAATCTGTCTACCAAGGAGATGTTCTGTCATTCTGATGACTGCTGCACCTTTATTGTAAGTGATGGTCGAAAACATAGCACTAACAGAAGCTGGACTGCCAACACCAGGGTTGGTCAGGGGATGCGGGTTATTAGCAGAATCAGATAGCAAAGACGTATGCAATTGCTCTGGAACGAAACGAATGTCAAAACCCATCCCCTCCACCTAAAACCAAAGCATAATTAATTTATTATTATTTTATCTTTACAAACTTTTGTTTAAATTAGTCGCCGCGTCTCAGGTCGCGAAATGCTGCTCATGAATATGAGCCTCTAGCATAGCTTGAAACTAGTTGAGTTCCTCGTCAAATTATTATGTGAGTAAGCCGAAAACATAATAATATATTTAACTAGTATGTCTCACGAAAGTTACAATACAATTTTTTGTTTAATTTGTAATGCATATATGTATGTATCTTACTGTACCTAATATATTTCTTACTAATATTAAAAGTGTCAAACATACTAAATTAACTAAAAATCGCAGGTTACTACGTGAATATACAGACCCACAGAGGGGTTCTTCCTCATGAGTTGCGTGCACGGTCGAAGCGAACGTCGCGCAGGTCGCTAACGTCGCCGCGACCGCGCACGCTGCTCATGAGGAAGAACCCCTCTGTGGTTCGAAACTAGTAGAGCTTTTCTCAGTATATTCACGTGAGTAATCCGCGATTTTTAGTTAAAAATGACGAAATTTGTGAGTGTGTGGTTATGTGTATGTTCGTGACAATCAGGTCAAAACAGGTGAAAATCGGAATGAAATTTAGAACAGGGGTAGATTATGGTTTGGGTTTGGAATAACAGGCTACTTTTTATTCTTCGGGAACGAGGGTGGAGCCGATGGCAGAAACTAGTGTATGAAACAAAACAAAATAACGTTTTTTATTATTCAAGTTAGTTTGCATGACCTTATATATAGCCTTAGTTATTTACACAAGTACACAACATGACTGCATGATTGGCATGGTGCCTGGGCAACCCGCTGCCGCACAACGTGCTGCGGGTTCGACTCCCGCAAGGAGCAAGTCTTTGTGTGATCCACAAATTGTTGTTCCGGGTGTCATTATGTGTATGTGAACTTGTATGTTTGTAAACGCACCTACGACACAGGAGAAAATCCTAGTGAGGGCAACGTTTTAAAAAAAAGTCAATTCAGGTGGTGTGAGCTTGTCTCTAGATTTAAGTGCAATAGCTTTCTAACAGCGGCTTTCTGCTTAGTCGAAACCATAATACATTACACGACTAAACCTCGCTCAGGAGTCACACTATCTACTGGTGACAAGTATAATTACATGAAGGATTGGAGGATGATTTTTTTTTACGGCAGACGGACACTTGGAACACCAGAGGCATTTCAAGTGCATTACCGGCCTTTTGGGGATTAGGAGTGTGAGGATCGTTGGGGATTCAGGGATTGGGGAAGAGGAGGAGGTTAATTGGGCCTCCGGACCTCACTCACACGACGAAACACAACGCAAGTTGCTTCACGTCGGTTTTCTGCTCGTTGGTGGTATCACTCCGGTCGAGCCGGCCCAGCAGTGCCGAAGCATGGCTCCCGTAAGCGTACCAAGTAGGTACGTATGTTATGTTTTCTAAGTTTAAAATCACCGTTCCGCCTTGATTGAATTGTATCACTTTTCTATTGTATTCTATTTCATATACAAAGGGCTTTTCTCAATGAAATGCAAGGTGTAGTGCGAAAGTTACCTACAAGCTGATGCTGATGAAAACTTTGAATTTGCATGGGAGAGTTAGGGCTGGAAGCCTTAAAAGAAGACCGGAGTGAAACAATTCTTTTGGGGGGGGGGATCATCCATCCAATGACTCTCCCGCCTTTAATGAGGCGAGAATGTGTCAGCCGGAAACTTTGAGCCCCGGCAAACCGTTTAATCTCCCACGGCTTAAACGAATCAAATGCGGAGTGGCATTACCGTGAACCAAAAAAACTGACTGCCTCGTTGGCCGAGTGGTCGCAAGTGCGACTGCCGGGTAAGGGGTCGGGCAAAGTATGACTGGGTTTTAAACAAAATCTCAATAAGCTCACCCCTATTACGTGGAACTTATAACATAAATAGTGAAAAGTGTGTGTTACTTCTGTGTGCACCTCTGCCTACCCCTTCGGGGATAATAGGCGTGATGTTATGTTACGTTATGTTAAATAAATCGTACCTCGTTCGTCAAAAAGTACTGGTAGTATCTTGCAAAGCCTTCATTCAACCATAGGACGTCCCACCAGTCGTTTGTGACAAGATTCCCGTACCACATGTGAGCGATTTCGTGTGAGAGTATGTAAGCGATGATCTGTTTGAAGTGACTGCTCGTTTCCAATGGATTAGACAGCAGATTAGCTTCCCTGAAAAATGTTCAGTTACTAAGTGTATGTATTTTTTTATGTACGACGTGCTCTGTTATTATTCAGTCTTCGACAGTACATAATTATAATCAAATCAAATATAGTAAGCTAATTATTATAACAATAAAATGAAGTATTCATATTAGGCGTTGATTCCTTAGATTAAGCATATTCGTAACATAAAGACTATAATATCAATACTGAAAATATGCCATTGCTATAATTATTATACATATGCATAATGTACATATGTACAACATTTATATGTTTATAAGCTATCCTGAGGATAGTTTAAATACATCTCTTTTCCGAAAACACTGGTCTGGTATTTCACATTAGATTTTTTTTTTATATAAGGGATGCGTTTGCAAATACAATTTTACATAAACATCATACATAGGCCCGAAATAATAAGGTTGTGGATGACACAAAGAATCGATTCGATTGCGCAGTAGCTAGTTACCTATTTGCTGATCAGTAAAATTATAATCGACTCTGAAAATCAGGTAAAAAAATATAACACGCTTTAAATGCAATAAATATTGATTGTGATACAGAAAGACACAGAAAAAGTACCTGTAAGTCAATAGTCCCCAATTCTCCATAGCGCCAGCTCCAAAATCGGGAATAGCGGCCTGAGTCATCTTAAGATTCGAACTTTGTTCATAAAAGTCATATTGTGTGATTTCACTCATCTTTTCTAGAAGAGCTTGACCGGTCCTCAAAGCATAGTCTCCTTGATTTGCAGTAATTGCACTTGTCCTTGCTATTACTTCGTGAAATTTATCTTGATGACCATTATCTCTACTACTATAATCTTTAGCAACGATCAAAGCAAGAAGATAAGTAGACATTACTGGAGTTTCATTATATATGTCCTCTTGAAAGTTACTGAAAATGGAAAAAAAATTAAACGACATTGATACTTCACACATTTTACTATAAATAAAATATTTAAATATAGGTACTTACAGGAGGCCAGGTATAGGCACAGAAGATGAATTAACTTTAGTGCAGAACCAACTCTTATAGTCATGTGGACGCTGGATGCGAACGGTGAATTTAGCTTTGAAACTGGGTTCATCGTAACAAGGAAATGCGTGGCGAGCTGAAGTTGCTTGGAACTGAGTTGTAGCCATCCACCTAAAACAAAATAATGTTGGTAAATAATTTTAGTTTTTTGTTATATTGTAATTATACATTAATTGTTTTATAAAGGGTCTTTCAAATAGGACGGGTCGATGTTAATAATCTGTGGTGGCCATTTTGTTTTGGCGGCATCTGTCAAATCTGATTTTTCTTATTCAGCTGCTGATGCCAAATCACCATGGCAAGTTACACGGTTGAGCATCGTGTGCAAATGATAAAACTTTATTATCAAATTTTATTATTAACTTAATTGCAAACGTTGCGAGCATTGCGCCCATTTTACGGCAAACGCGGTGGTCCTTCAAAGTCTAGGTGAGCGCTACAGATCAATGATAAACAATTTTTTTGGCTTAAATTTAACAATATGGACGTGAACGACATGTGGTTTCAGCAAGATTGCCCTACTTGCCATACAGCGAACGACACAATCGACATTCTGCATGAACGGTTTGAAGGTAGGGTTATCTCTCGCAGAGGTGACGGGAATTGGCCACCAAGATCGTGTGATTTGACTCCGCTAGACTTTTTCTTGTGGGGTTTTCTGAAGTCGCAAGTCTATGCCAATAAGCCACATTCCACCATTGCCCTGAAAGCCAACATAACCAGGCCATCGCTCAGATTCAGCCGGATCTATGCAGCAGAGTCATGGAAAATTGGACCTCTCAGATTCGTGCCGCCATACGAAGCCGCGGCGGACATTTAAACGATGTCATATTCCATCCATAATGGCATAAATGGACCTTTCAAATAAAAAATAAAGTTGTTTAATATCTTACACACATCTTGTTTTATTCAATTTTAACATCGACCCGTCCTTGTTGAAAGACCCTGTATTTATATTAAATAGGATAATTAAAAACAAATATCATCGGTATAATTATAATCGGTATCTAATTATTTTGTTATAATAAAAAATCTGACTGCCTCGTTAGCCGAGTGGTTGCAAGTGCGATTGCCGGGCAAGAGGTCTCGGGTTCGATTCCCGAGTCGGGCAAAATATTACTGGGTTTTTTAAAAATCTCAGTTTTAGCACGGAGTCTGGAATTGTGCCCGGTATATGGCAATAGGCCCACCCCTATTACATGGGACTCATAACATAAATAGTGAAAAGTGGGTGTTTCATTGTACAGTGGCATAATGTGCACCTCTGCCTACCCCTTTGGGGATAAAAGGCGTGATGTTATATTATGTTATATAATAAAAAATCATAAAAGTATATAGTTGACTTACTGCTTAGGGTCTTGAGGTGTATTTTTAAACCAACTTTCATAGATTCCATACATATCGTTTCGGAATCTTCCGCGAAATTCGATGCTTAGCACATATTCATAAGGATCGGTCTCATTATACTGAAGATAACCATCATTAAGTGTTACAATATAGAATTGGTAATCTTTCTGAATTGAAGGCGTAGTAGGGATCACCTGTTGACCCCGTCTAAGAACCGTATTAGAATTTACAGTGTGATCACTGTGAATGACAATTTGGTTGACATTTGGTTGTTTTGCTACCAGCGTTATAGCAACTGAGCCAGAATAGATTCTATAAGGTTCAAACTCAATCTTCCAAGTCAAATCATAGCTTATGGGGGCCGTTGTAGTGGGCAGTCTAAAGGGTGAAACACCGATATTACTCAGCTGAATGTTGTCAAAAGCGTCGACATTCTCGAAGACTTCTCCTTCAAAACGTTCATCTGCAAATATGGTATTCCTCTTGCCTGGCTCAACAGGAGATACGGCAGCTGTACTAAGGCAAGCCAAAGATAAAACTATAAGTTTTATCGCTACCATCTGAAACAGAACGTCAACATTTATTATTCTTTGCGTTTTGTACGGTAACAAGTCTAATTAAATCATTTCATTCTTAATTCTCCTTATTATTACAATTTATCTCTAATTTTGTTCTGGATTATAATTCATTGTAAATAATTGTTAATAAATAAATACTAGTCGTTGCATGTCATGTTGTGTGCACATACTTGTGGAAGCATGGTCTGCCATTTACAGTTTTGTATTGCTACTCTGTTGTGTATTGAGCTGTGTTTCTGTTTTGTGTACCTATTAAATAAATAAATAAAATAAATAAATAATGTTAAATAAAATGACAACTGCATAATCTACTTATATAAAAGCCACTGCACAAGATTTGTGTACAATATATCTCGCGAGTTTGTAAACTGACTGTAAATTGTGAAGTGTGGGTGCGAAACCATTAAAAACTGAATACATTATATTTCGCGACTTCATCCGCGTATAATATGATTTCTATTTCATCCCATGGGAGCATTTAATCAGGATAAAAATTCTATAGAAATCCTATCACCTATGTCAGCCCATACCCTGCCTGAATACCAAATTTCATCAAAATCCGTGATTGTGATGAAATCCGTTTCAGCGTGATTGATGGACATCCAAGGTGCTAGAAGATAGGAGTAAATATGGAAATATAGGAGGTGATAACCTTATATCTCTCTTTCATCTTTTTACGAAAACCTAAGAAAAATAACAGAAGTTGAGGAAATTTTCTATTAAAGTTAATATTAGTTCAACAAGTTCATTCACCAATAAACTAGAGTTACCGACATACATAGCTCACAATGAAGAAAAACTTCGTTCGGGTAGGATCTAATCGTACATAATAATATGCTTTGAAAAATCAATTGTATGGAATAAAACTACACAACGAGTACAAAACAGAATAATTTATTTATATAATATGTTTTTTTAAATTACTGGACTTTATTGGATCTAAAATCGAAGGCCATAAGATTATATGTCTGCTATACCTACCTACTTACTAATAGTTTCTGTAATTAATGTTTACTATCTTTTTATCGTATTTTAATATCTGATAACTTACATTTTATCATGTAAAAATGTATATCTAAATTCCTTGAATCACATTGATCTATTATACGAATTAAAGCAATTTGATAAATACATTTTGGAAGTAAAAATGTATTTATGAACTTAACATTATTTTAGTGCTGTATATTATCATTTATTGTCATATAATCGCTTACTGTGAAGTCGCTTATGTTTGTATAAGATATATGTGGGCGGAAGATGCAATGAAAATATATAAATAAAGAAAGTTAATTAACCTGTAGAAATTAATCAATGCATGGAGAAGATGGTCGTCGACTCCCTTAGTATTGTCATGTAGCGAGAACGTATTCGAATAAACGCATTCTGTCACTGTCCATTCGAACTTTCAAAGTGAGCTCGATCGCATTCTCGCTCGTCATTGGACGATATGCTTCTCACAACCAATGACATGGCGGACCGCGATCGAATTCACTTCGATGTTTTGAATTTAACGTTAGAATGCGGTTTAAACTTTTTTTGCTCACCAAATGGCACAAATTTTTGTCCAATCACAGCAGTTGTCAAATATAGAACGTCCAATGATGTGACACTATTTAAAACCGTAACGGACAAAGAACAAGAGATTAAAACTAGTGCCACCTAGTGAGTAAAAATACGGTAGGCCCTATTTACAATTAAAATTTACAATATTGTAGCTGAACTGTTTCTTTCTTTTGTTTTCTAAGAAAATGCGTTAAAAATCCGTACGAATATTACAAATTCCAAAATGTGTGTCTGTGTTCATTTATTCGTCTTTCATGACAAAATGACAAAACGGAGCGACGAATTGACGTGTTCTTTTAAGTAGAAATAGTTGAAGGGATGGAGAGTGACATAGGCTATTTTTCATATCTTTTCAACCCTCCACTTCCTTCAAATGGGAGGGTAAAGTTTGTATGGAACATTCTGCCATAATTAAGGTATTAAACTAAACATTGGTACGCCGACTAAAAGAAGCGAGAAAGAATTTGATATAGTATGTAATTTACCTAACCTTAATAATATCGTATACCACACGTGTGAAGCGGCGGGCGGAAAACTAGTCATGAAATAACAACTGATGTTAATACTTGAATATATTATATACTATTTACACTTATTTAGCTAACATTGCTTACATTCAATTCACAAAGTTAATATTAAACTAATAACACAGCATAATATTCCAAAGCTACTCGATATTCTAGATATAATTCTTTACAAGAACTGATAAACTATTTTGGTTGTCTTAATATATCTAAATAGCAGATTACAAATTTGAGGCTATAATTATAATTCACTACAGCTGTATATATAGTTAATACTAAGAGATGGTTTTAGCTTATCATAGATATGCCGTCAAAACGAACCTTATGACCAATGAAATAAAAATGATAAACAAGCTTTGCCTCTTTAATTTTGAAAACTCCATCGAAATTGAATGAATCATTTCTATGGTGTTATTACTACCGCAGCTTTTACTGACACTGTACAATAAAAATTACAATGTGTCCTTCACTAGGAAAAATCAGAGCCCCTATAAGTTGTGCCACTAATAAGTACATACATAATTATACACATATAGAAATTGTGTAAAACTTACCTTGTCTACCCGCGACCACCAAAGCGGGCACAGTACTTTCAACTGGATTATTGTAATCAACTTATTGAAATATACACATTAATGCTTAATCACTTGCGATATAGTATCAAAAATTATCAACAAAACATATTACTCCGATGATATTTCAGTAGTTATCGTATTATCAGTTTGTCGATTAGGTCAGTCAAATAAGCAGAGCGATGATATATCGCTATTATCGTTTGCTTTAGCGTGAGTAAAATGTATTAGATTTGTTTTGCCAAATGTTAAAAGCAACGAATGTGACATATTATTGAATGGTGAGAAATTAGAGTTTGTAAAAGAGACAACTTTCCTGGGAATTACTGTAGACGACAAATTGCAATGGGGTCCTCACATTATATCATTAGCGGGACGATTGAGCTCTGCAGCTTATGCTGTCTGGAAGATACGACAGTTAACTGACATTGACACGGCAAGACTGGTGTATTTCAGTTACTTTCATAGCATTATGTCGTATGGCATTTTGCTGTGGGGACACGCTGCTGACATTGAATCTATTTTTATCTTGCAAAAGCGCGCCGTCAGAGCTATCTACAATCTAGGTCGTCGCGAATCTCTCAGAGAAAGGTTTAAGGAGATCAACATTATGACCGTTCCATGTCAATTTATCTATGAAAACATCATGTATGTTAGGAAAAACCTACAGTTATTTGGTAAAGTGTCTGACAGACACCACTATCAAACTAGACATGGGAATAGATTAAGTCAGCCAATTTCGAGATTAGCGAAAGTAAGTAAATCATTCATGGGATTCTGTGTTAAATGTTATAATAAGATACCAGGCGATGTACAACAACTAAATGAATCTAAATTTAAATTATGTATAAAGAAAACTTTATGTAGACAAGCATATTACAAACTTAATGAATATATAGAGGATAAAAATGCTTGGATGCAGGCTAGTCCGGCTCCACAGGATAACTAAAAACACTGTTGTTTTAATGAAATCGTAAATAATGCAGCTATATTGCTAAATTGTATATTTTTTTAAATTATATAACCAATGTAAATGTGAGAGCCCTGTAATTAACTTAATATTAAATTAGATTAATAGAAGTCATTTGTGTCAGCTTGGAGTTGTCATGCTCACTCAAAGGTCTCATTGGCGGTGGCGCGTGCAGTGGATCGCTCGATTCCCTACAATATGGTTGAGTTGGGCGGTGCTGGTGTACGTGTCATGTTCGTGAACGGGCGCCGTCAACTGGGACTGGTCAGCTCCAGACTGTATTATTGTTCTTAAGGTTATTTTCTTTCTTGATCACTTTGACTGGATTTTGGTGTTACATTGTTCTCGCACAATCCAAACAGCAAAACTATGTAACTAGTAAATTGTATTGTGAACCTGATTGAAAAAGAGTAACCTCTGGAGTTTCTTGCTCGTTCTTCTCCATAGGAATCTACACCTTGGAATGAGCAAATAGCTTCACTTTTAATATTAATTTTATTTTGACGTTCAAAAGTGCCATTCTGGCCTAATTGAAATAAATGATTTTGACTTTGACTTTGACTTTAAGATATGTTTTGATCAAGGATTATTCAGCTAGCGGTCCTTTCAAACAACCGTTTAATGACATAGAACTGCATCCTTGAATGTCACTGGAGGCAAGTTGCTGGCCAATTATGGGGTTTTAACGTCCCGACTTCAGAAACGTTTGCAAATAAAATTTATGTTTTTTTAAATACAATTACTTCATGTTCTGCACAATTCTTTATTTATTATTATACACATATAATGACGCTTAATAAATATTTATAGGTTTCAAACAACCCTGTTTTTTTTTTTAAGGGGGGAAAATCATCGAATGTCTGCTCCCGCCTGGGTGAGGCGGGAGGGAGTGTCAGACACTTACTGACTAAAAACCACCCCGTTCCTTCTCCTGCATGTCCAGCCGGAGCCCCGGTTACCCGTTAGGTTCTACAACCCTGTAAGACACAGTGACATATTTAAAAATAATAAAAATAAATCGCTGAATGTGTTGCTAAGCGCAAATCTCTAAAAGAGTTGAACAGATTTCGCTAATCCTTTTTAGTTGGATATGGTATTGTTAGAAGAAGGTTCTTAATTACAAAAAAAGCGCGGAATAAATTCCAAAACCGAAAAAAGTTTGCAACATCCACTTGTAAAAGAATCAAAATAGTATTCATCATCGTTTACCATTACCGTTAAGAAATGTTTGCCTAATGAGTAGCCTATTACAATCATGTCATAAGCCATAACTTGTGTTAATATTTTACATCCTAGAACTGCTATCATGCCATGTAATGGCGGCTGAAATAAATTTATCACCGCCTCTTCTCTTCCCGCGGGTTTCGTACATCGACGTCAGCAGCACTTAGGAGTGCTGCTGACTAAAAATCCTTTTACCTAGGGGTAAAAGGATTTTTTGATATTGGGTGGCAGCGAATACGCAGATCACTGCCGACCACGTGTATTACCGAACACATGGTGTGGGGGTTATACCCCCAATGTTATTAGGAAATTTTGGGGATTGGGGACGGAGAGTAGAATAGGACCTTCTTTAACCTCACACGGTGGAACACAACACAAGCATTGTTTCACGCCAGTTTGGTGTCAAACAGTGACATCATTTTGGTCGAACTGGCCCATTCGTACCGAAGCATTAATCTATCATCATCATCACATCAGCCATAGGACGTACACTGCTGAATATAAGCCTCCCCCAATGACGTCAATCCGCAAGGTAAACAGACGACCTGATTAAGGTCGCAGGGAGCCGCTGGATGCAGGTCACTTTCGACCAGTCTATCTGCACTCAGCCTACCAGAGTGGACGCAAGTGCGACCAGGCAAGGGATCTCGGGTTCGATTCTCGGGTCAGACAAAGTATTACTGGGTTTTTTTAAGAAAACGCAGTAGTAGCACGGAGTCTGAAATCGTGTCCGGTATATGGCAATAGGCTCACCCCCTATTACATGATATACATAATATAAATAATGAAAAGTGGGTGTTACGTTGTACAATACGGCATTCAGTGCCGTAATGAGCACCTCTGCTTCCTCTTCGGGGATAAAAGGTGTGATGCTATGCTATGCTACTAAATAAATATGGAAATGAATTTATGGTGAGTCGTTTATTTCGAGGAGGCCCATGGTTCAGCGACGCAGTACCATAGACTGTTGGTGTTAATTGTTTTGTTCCTGTTATTACTGTAAAAATTTTGAAACCTTTGGATTAGTAATCGTAGCAACTGCCAAAGAAAACAATAATTTTAATATCTGTATGAAAGGAATTTTCGTTTTATATGTATGTTTAAGTACCGGAGGAGTCTTGAATGACTTCACTTATAATCTATAATAGAGATTTATATATAGTTAGTGAATTGCGCCTACAATAAAATAAAAAATAATTATAAAATAAGCCTTTATTACTGAGGTTACAAATTTACAATCAAGTCTCTATTGTTGTGCATCAGTACTTTTATCCCCAGCTCGCCCTTCGACATAGGGCTCCTCTAAAGATTTCCAGTTTTCCCTATCCCTCGCTATTCTCATCCACTCTGGTCCAGCAGTTTTCCTAAGGTCATCTTCCCAACGCTTTGGTTGTCGCTCTTTGCTCCTTTTCCCATCTGAGATACCATTCTGATATTGTCTTTGTCCATTTCATATTCCTCTCTCTTAACATCGCCTACAATACGGGGTATCAAATGTAAATATTTGAATTAAGAATACCCAAATTAAGCTTTGTTGCATTTGTTGCATTTTTTGGTGTATTGAGGATTTAAAATTTGTAGGTACTAAAATCACTTTTAGAACCTGTACTACACTTTGCTATTACGGAATGTTTAATGCGATGAGTAAGTAAACAGAGCGGAGTTTCATGTGATATTTATTCCCTAAAAAACTAATTCAGTGCCGTGAGTCGAATATCTTTATCGTTATATCAGAATGACTTAACAATTTCGACGGATTTTAATTTTATCATCATTTTATGTTAAGATAGTTTAGCGCGGTATTTTCGCAATTATATTCAAATGTGTTACAACTAACGCCATCTATTATGGGTAGTACCGAACTAATCGTTTAAAATTAATCATTAATTGTAATTTGTCCTATATCAACTTTATTATACAATAAAGTAGGACTAACTAACCACTCAATACTGAACTAGAGAACATATCCTTTATACTAGGGACTTACCTATTACCTGACATTTCAAATAATTAGATATTTAATATTGTTGCAACTTAATCAATTGAGATCTCGTACTGAATATCCCCAAAATTCGTTCATGCAAAAGTAGTCTCTAAACATTGGATGTAAGGTCTAAAAGCGAGTCGAGAGTCGCGGAGAACCGGGGGTAACCGGGGCTCCGGCTCGACGTGCAGGAGAAGGAACGGGGTGGTTTTTAGTCAGTAAGAGTCTGACACTCCCTCCCGCCTCACCCAGGCGGGAGAAGTCATTCGATGATTTTCCCCCCTTAAAAAAAAAAAAAAAAAAGCGAGTCGAGAGCGGTCACAGGTGACCGCTTGGGAATTGACGCCTCATCTATTAGGTCCCGATTGTACAGCGCATCGCGTTCCGCGCGCGTCTCACAGAGCCATCAGACTACTACGGATAGGGCTAAATAGGGCTGATGCCGATACGGAGCCGCGGAGGACTTCCTACACAATTTGATCAAAAACAGTAGTCGTTGTTGCGTGGCCTTTTTTCTGAGGGCTCATTAACGAATGACTTCCTACCCAGTGTCATACGTGGAAGGGAATGTCAGACGCATACTGACTAAAAGCCAACCCGATTCAACTCCTGCTCCGTGTCGGGGCCATTATAACTATATCATGACATTACTTGAAAGAGTCGTATGGGCCTGGATATAAATATTGGTAACGGATGTTCAAGGTTCCTATACATGGTAAGCATTCCTGTCACTTTCAAATTGTTTGTTTGTATATAGAGGTACTTTCTTGCCTTATAAAGATTGGTGTTACCTACATTACAATAATACGTAGGTATCTGTGTCTGTGTAGCCTGGCAAATGAATATTTGTTTATTGTAATATCCTATAGGGACATAGGACGAATCGAACTTCAGGCTAGAGGCACAGAGTGGCACCCATCAAAATATTTGCAATGTTATCTATATTTTTATCATTTCATTAGGGAGATTAACTTTTTCGTCTATCACTGATTACAGTGAAAATCGATACCATATTAATACGGATGAATAAAATAATAATATAATCAAGTTGAGGCAGCATTCGAATAAATTTCATACATTATTGGTCTCAGTTCTCGTCAAACATACCTCAGTGCCTCAAGACGAAAATCTATAATCAATCTAGCGATGATATATGAAACCAAAACGAGGTCTCTCGCAGTGGACCTTGTAAAAAAGCTAAAGGTCGTTTTAGTGAGCAATGGAAATGGCTATGCTCGGAGTTTCTTTGCGAGATCAAATCAATAATGAGGAAATTTGCAAACCAACAAAAGTCGCCGATATAGCCCAAGTGATTAGCGAGTTGAAGTGGTAGCGGGCAGGGCGCGGAGAATCGGCGGCCACTGGAGCAAACAGGTTCTCGATTGGAGACCACGTACCAGCAAGCGCAGCCTAGGACACCCGCTTACAGGGTGGACGGACGATCGGGTGCATACTCTTGAAACCGATCTCAATGTCAATGCAATTTCAATTCAATAAAATCTCCATAATTATTCAATGTCAAAATTAGACAACCCCTATAGTAGCTTTTAAAATAGCATTCAGAGTACGGAATATAAAACCAAACTCAATACCATTAAATTCATTAAATATTCACGCAATATGGATGCAATAGGTACTAATACTAGCGGTATTGCAACCCGAGAGTACGAAATTTCACAATACCAATGTCGATCAGCCCAATGATTAAGGACACAGGGAACCGCTGGATGTAGGTCGCTTCCATTCCTATCTTGAAGTCATTAGGGTAGGTAGGTATGTTCAGCAGTGGACTTCTAATGGCTGATATGAGGATGATGATGATCGGTTTAAACTAAATTATTCCACGAAGAACTTGTCAGAGATGTATGGTTGTAGTGTAGGATGTGTATTGGGTGGCAGATTCTAGGTATGTCCAATCTACTGAATTTTCCCATCTTACTGTCTCTAAAATACGAACTATTAACTGGTCTAAATAAAATAGTTTGTATAGGTTATCAGTAGTTCACATAATCTGTCGAGGAACTTTGTAATAAATTTTCCTTCACAGCCCTTTTGGGTATACGGATTTGATTAACATAATACGGTGAATAATGTTTGGATAATTTATTTATTAATTTATTTTAAGACTTAGTACAATAACAAATGTACAGGCGGACTTAATGCCTTGGGCACTCTCACAGTCGACTTTAAGGTGGTGCAGAGATGAAAGTGGCAGGTGACTAAGCAAATGTTGTAATAAATAACTATACTATACTATATAAATACTTAAATACTTAGATACTATATATACAGTCATAGATATATATGTACACGTACATCCAATACTTATATCATATAATAGTACTATATACCTCTACATACATACGAGGAGGTACATACATACCCAGGTAAAAACTAAATAACATAATAAGAGACAACTTATGTTTGAATCGAATCCACCAGATAATTGAGGTATAGGTTTAGATGTTTTCAATAGTGCCTTTAAACATTGCATGGTAGGTACTCACAAGAGTTTTAAATGTAACCAACTACATTGTAGATTGTTTGTCACGCTATAGTTTACGACAATAGCGCACTATAAGTATCATATTTCTTTAGCGGTTTTTTTTTTATATCCGATGGTGAGTGACTGGAGGCCCAATTACCCCTCCCCTTCCCCAATCTCCCCAATCCCTGATTCCTCAATGATGCTCAAACTCATAATCCCCAAACGGCTGGTAACAAATTGTAAAGCCTTTGGTGTTCCAGGTGTCCATGGGCGACGCCGATTGCTTACCGTCAGGTGATCCGTCTGCTCGTTTACCGGCTTATGCCATAAAAAAAATTCCCTCGCCTCCTCTTGCTGCTGGCGCTAACGCCAGATCTACCAGCATAACGACCCGTTTTGTAGAATAGACTAAAAATATATTTGGCTACCAATCGCATCAAGCTCTGTCAATTGTGCTTATATTTATTTACTTTGAGTTTTTTAAGTAAACACGCTTGTAAAAGGCATTTGGCTAGCACCGCTGGCTACCTCTGGCGCCCGCTTCTTTCCCAATTACACCTTAGCGCACATGCACTAACCTAACCTAATATTCAAACGATAACGCAACGAGAAAAGCTTCACAATCCACCATTTTGTGTAAACATTTTACGTCGAAGGTCTATCACTCCCTTTGTAATTATGTTGTGGTATCCCAGAGGCTTAATATGCCCAATTTTAATGCATGATGGTGCGATTTCGAATCCCGGCAAGTATCGATAGAATGTTTGTATGAAGATATTGCCAATTCTACAAAATTTTCAGGCAGGTATCTGTTTATCAAAACCACAGTTAAAAAGTAAGCAGTGATGCTAGTCTTGCAAAAGAAACGATTAAATAAAACACAATGTATATAAATCTCAATTTTTATAAACAGTAATTTATGAAAGTTATTATTAGAATTAGAACTAAATAGTACAAAGTTCAGTTTGTATTTACAGACAATTAACTATCTAAGATAAGATAATACAGTATTTCATTTAAATATTATTTTTAATTAAAACTAGAGATGTCACGGTGTTTAAAAGCTTGAACATTATGACTGTAGAACAAAAAATAGTTGAAAAAGAAAAATTAAACACAAAAAAAATAGTCGCAGACTCAAAGATAAATGTTTTTAATTTTGGCTCTAAAGATATTCAGATGGTTCATCAGCATCGGAAACGAAAACTATTGCAAGATTTGAGAGAAGTTTAACTAACTATAAAAGCATGCCAGAGACTTTAATAATTACTAATCGTCTTTACGATTTAATACAATGAAATTATAATGTTGATTCAGATCCAGGATTTCTAAAAGGACTAATATTTTCAATAGCTTCAAACACTTACAGTTACGGCTGAGTAACCAATAACATTAAACTAAGTAAAGTAAGATACGAAATTATTTTAAAGGTTCTCGTAAATAAAGAATGATTTTCATTGGAAGTTAAATAGCAAGTACAACTTTATAACAAAAAATGAAATTAGATTCTTCTTTTTATATAAAGTTCAATTAAGGTACACGTAATCGTTCGAGGGTGGTTGACTAGTTTATAGTCACGGCTGGGGCTCACAAATATGAGCAAAATGAACTACTTGACATCTCAACGGCCAGCCATAAGTAAGCCTTTTTGTACCTATTCAAATTAATTTTGGTATGTCAAACAACAGTTAAAATCAATAATTTAAAAAAGTAATCAAGAAGGCTAGACTGAATAAATATTTTTGGTGTATATACATTTTACAATAACATTGTATGACGCTAAAAATCGTAGCTTAAATTTTTCGTGCAAAGTTACGCTATTAAAATAATAACATAAATTTATTTAATTCACAAATTTTGTAAGTATAAAATTTCTATACTACCTACTCAGATTGTGAAGAATGATTATACTGTACAATTGGGTACATGGTAATGACTATTTTGTTCTAGAATAATCTTAATTTAGTTTAGCTGCTTGATCCGCTGCCCGAAGCCAGTCGACGATAGTATGGTAGTTCCGATCCCTCCACTGCACGTTTGAGGAGATGGTCTCCAAAACTTGCTGAACTGGACGACCCAAGTCACTGCAGGATTCCATCACGAATCTCTTTAACTGCAAAAATATAAAAATATTGTGTTACATTACAATTTTCGTTGGATATATGTAGAGGATTGTAGAGGCCTTAATCGAACTTTACTACAATCGAATTGGGTCGATGTAACTATTCCATTATATTCTATCCCACCCCGTGAGTTCGGGTAAAGCATGTTTGAATAAAAAATGTCAACGTAAAATATTGGATTAGTAGAATATTCGCTTTTTATTTGCCCTCCCAGGGTTTCGGAACTTTATTAAGGTTATGGTTAACAAGATTTCGCTGACGAAGTTACCATCACGTCTGTTTTAAGTATCCCTTGGCAGAAAAGCCCGATTTTTTGTAATAAGCAAACATTTGTTACGAATTCCTCATAATAAGATGTTTGTCCTTTGCCAATGTTATAATAATAATATATTAACATAATATACTATATAATATTTTGTCTGATCCCAAAATACAATTATCGAAGTAATGAAGCCAACGAAAACCAAAACCGGATTAACTGTTTTAATTAAGAGATTATTAATATAGTAATTATCATCATCCTGTATAATTAAATTTATAAGTAAATATATATAATGCAATGCGAATTATATTGACTAGTCATCCTGATAAAGATGAGAATAAAGTGTAATTTTTCAAATGATGACATTTTTCGCGCATCACTTTCTGTTATGCGTCATCAAAAAATATATAACAATCAAAATATTAAGGTATAAACTGAGGATTGTCATCTCTTAATTCCTAAATCTTTTAAATAAATAAAAATTAAGTTACTGTCGTTAGTCTCGCTAAAACTCGAGAATAGCTACACCAATTTGACTAATTTTAGTCTTGAAATATTCGTTGAAGTCCAGGGGAGGTAAAAGAATAGAAAATTAATTTTTAGGCGGTACAAAGTTTGCCGGTTCTACTAGAGTAGAATTAAATTGATATTTAACAGTATTTAGTTTAGAAGAATCGTCACAAATCGGAAGTTATTCCTCGGTTAAAATTTAACTGAGCATTGAAAAATGGCCCTAAACGAATTCTGTTATAGAGGTACATTAGTTTAAACCAGTTAGTTTTTTTCATACAATTGAAACAAGTGAATCTATTTCTGAAACAAATTCATTTATAATAAGATTAGGACTGCTTCGTTAGCCGAGTGGTCGCAAATGCGACTGGGCAAGGGGTCTCGGGTTCTATTCCCGGGACGCGTATAGTATTATTGGGCTTTTTTCAAAAAATCTCAGTAGTAGCACGGAACCTAGAATTGTGGCCGGTATATGGCAATAGGCTCACCCCTTTTACATGGGACTCATAACATAAATAGTGAAAAGTGGATGTTACATTGTACAGTGGCATAATGTGCAGCTCTGTCTACCCATTCGGGGATAAAAGGCGTGATATTATGTTATGTTATCTACCTTATTATAATCAAGATGCATTAACTTAAATCAATAAATTTATGAATTGTTTCTCTTTAAGTCAGTTAGTCAATCATAATTTTAGATTACTATAAACACTAATAATTGCCAACATCAATGATCAAGTGATCATAGAAACGACTCTTGAACGAAATGCATTGTTAGATCCATTCAAACTTCATCACTAATAAACAAACATTAAAATAATACCTCTTCATATTCATGTGCCTGGTTTAGTCGTCTGGTGACCAATTTCACAATTAAATTGATTGTGGACAGGGATCCAACACTGAAAATAAAACAGAATCATGTTAAAAGAAGTCTTAAGAACAAAGCAATCAAGTGTGGGAGAGCCATGCTTCGGCACGAATGGGCCGGCTCAACCGGAGTGATACCACGGCCTCTCAGAAAACCGACGTGCAGCAACGCTTGCGTTGTGTTTGTGAGTGAGGTTACTGGAGGCCCAATTACCCTCCCCTTCCCTAATCTCCCCAATTCCTGAATCCCCAACGATCCTCAAACTTCTAATCCCCAAAAGGCCGGTAACGCACTTGTAATGCCTTTGGTGTTCCAGGCGTCCATGGGCGACGCCTATTGCTTACCATCAGGTGATCCGTCCGCTCGTTTACCGGCTAATGCCATAAAAAAATAATACAATTAATTGTATGTATTTTTTTTAAGGGGGGAAAATCATCGAATGACTCCTCCCGCCTTAGTGAGGCAGGAGGGAGTGTCAGACTCTTACTGACTAAAAACCACCCCGTTCCTTCTCCTGCACGTCGAGCCGGAGCCCCGGTTACCTGTTAGATTCTCCGCGACTAATTGTATGTATTGTGTAATCCTACACCAAATAGTGTAAGGTAAACTTAAAAACTAGGTAGGTACACTTAACTACACACTATAAACTGTACTCTTAGTGTTAAATTGTTGAACGACGACTTTTTCGCCTAAACCCTTTTATCAAACTTTTGAAAAAACTACGAGAAATGGACAAAGACGATATTTTGACAATCTCAAATTGCGCAAATTTTTTTACAGGGAATATCTAGCTACTACCTATTAATATAGGGTAGAATGTGAACTATAAATTAATAAAAAGTTAAAGATTAATTAGGTACTAACAATGATCGAAGTCGTTGCCAATTTGCTCTGATGTAGTTGAACGCTATTGGCTGTCCGATGCCAGTGCCAGCAACCGCTGAGAACACACGGACGATATCCTGCTTCCTAATACCGCTGTCGTTGCGCAGTGACATCTCTAAATACCTGGAAAAATAAATTACAATTTTATGTTATGATGGACAAACGTCAGGCCATCAAATATATAAAATATAGCCTTTAGCATGGCTTGAAACTAGTCGAGTTCCTCGGCAATTAATTACGTGAGTGTGAATAATTTAATTAAAAAACTTAATACGACTACTGTTTCGTGTCGAAAAAGTTTAATATCTTGTACCTCTATATTAAGTTCTTAGTAAATTAATGATTCATTGATTTGTATTGTCAAATAATGGCTTTGTCTTACTATCTTTCATTTCTAACCTACAATTTTTCTTGACTGCCTCGTTGGCCGAGTGGTCACAAGTGCGACTACCGGTCAAGGGGTCTCGGGTTCGATTCCCGGGTCGGGCAAAGTATTATTGGGTTTTTAAAAAAAATCTCAGTAGTAGCACGGAGTTTGGAAATGTGCCCGGTATATGGCAACAGGCTTACCTCCTATTACATGGGACTCATAACATAAATAGTGAAAAGTGGGTGTTACTTCTGTATGCACCTCTGCCTACTCCTTCGGGGATAAAAGTCGTGATGTTATGTTAATATGTTAATTTTTCTTGTCAATAGATATTCACAGCACTCACCGATGAAGCAATGAAGGAGACCTGGTGCAACCCAGCACAGACAGCAGTCGGTGTCGCTCTGAAGGTGCAGTTGCCACCTTGAAACGGTCCCATGCAAAAGTCCACTCCCTCACGCCACCAGCTCGTACTCCGACGCAGTACACTATCCCACGCAGATCAACATGAATTCTGGAATACAGAGGTTATCTATTGACTGCTGGGTTCCGACTTTTGGTTAAATGACTTAACAGCATCGCCAACAGCTAATGGCAGTTCACTATTGTAATTAGGGCCTCCTTTACAAAATAGGAGTTTATCAATTGCCATTATTTTCACGCCCTAACGGGCGTTGCGTTGGTTAAAAGAACATCACAAGTTTCTTCTAGCCTTCATCAACAGCCTATAAATGCCCACTGCTGAGCAAAACCCCTTCTCACACGGAGAAGGTTAAAGCATCACCACGCTTGCTCAATGCGGGTTGGCGATTACAAACTTATAATTAGAAATTATAAGCCCAGGTTTCCACGATGTTTTCCTTCACCATTTGTCAGTGGTGTCTAGATAATCTTAGAAAGTACATATAACTCAGAAAAAGTCACATTGGTACTTGCCGTTGGTAGATTTCGAACCTGTACCTTCATGCATGAAAAGCGAGTGTCTTAAACTCCCGGGCCACCACGATATTCTTCTAGCCTTGCAACTGTTTAATGTTTCTATGTAGGTACAAATATACATCGATCTACTTACTCGTTATTTGAATCAGGATTTGGAGCTAGCATCCAGTTGGTGTACATCCTAACAGCATTCTCCAAGCAGTCAGGGTGTTCGAAGTGGCAGGCTGAAGCCAGAAGGTCCACTCGGTACTGCGAGGTGATGACGCTCTCATTGGGAGACACTTCCCATCCAACTTCCTTTACAGCATTGTTCAGAAGTCGAAGGACATAATGCTGAAAGAATACAATATTTATATTATTTATATGGGATAAATGAGGAGGCTGATCACCTGATGGTAATCAATCCACACATCCATGAACATCCTAAACTGCAACACCAGAGGAGTAAATTCAGTTTACAGCCATTTGGGGATTAGAGATTTGAGAATTGTACATAGGGCCTTCGCCAACTTCATTCATACGAAACACAACAGAAGTATTGTCGTTTGTTCGAATATTACTACAGTAATTATTTTGGCTATGACTGGGAAGTGTGGAAGTGGTGTTTTACTCTAATAGTTAATTTTTTTGGTAGATTTACTACTCCCACTGATAATGTATCTCTCTGTTTTGTCATTAAATATAGGATAAAATCTTTCTTAAAAAAAATAGACTAAGTTATTATGGTGAAAAGTAAAGGAAAGTGCTTGAATACCTAGATCCCTACACAAATATTTACAACCTTTGAACGAATACCAATCTTGTTATGACTCAAACAAAATAAGTGCCTACGTACTTTGATATGATCACAATCGGATTATAAGATTACGCACCGACATTGATAATAATTTATCAGGACTACATTAATGTACAGAAAAATATTACAATTTAATTCATTTTCGATACAACTAACGCCATCTATTGGTAGTTTTATAGAATGGATTGTTATTTAGCTTATTTACGAGACTTTTTATGCAAATCTCAGTTAAATTCTGTAGTAAAAAAGTAGTTAATTTACTAATTACTGGTTTGAGATCGATTTCCAACAGGAACTCGTTACAACTAATGTCAATAATCGATATACTATATCCGCAAATTTTGGTTTAACATCGGGTAAAAATTTCGGACTTAAGTTTAATTCTGAATCACAGTATCTAAGCAGTAAATCAAGATTGAAATTAAGAACGAACTAAGAACAACTAGCTACTGCTCGGCGCCTATTGATTGTAACCGTGATATTTTAGCCTTAGCCTATAGCCTTCCTTGATTAATGAACTACCCAAAAAAAAATCAAAATTTCAAATCGAAACAGTAATTCTTGAGATTAGAGCGTTAAAACAAACTTTTCAGTTTAATATCATAAAGTATAAGATTTGTGAAATAATTGCCCGGTTGGTGCGGTGGCTGGGCAACCGGCTGCCGTGCAGCGTGTCACGGGTTCAATTCCCGCATGGAACAACCCTTAGTGTAATCCACAAATTGTTGTTCCAGGACTGGGTGTCATGAGATGTGAATTTATATGTTTATAAATGCGACACGAAAGCAAATCCAAGTGTGCCCCAAGGTTATTTAAAAAAACTCCGTAGATATTCGCAACATTAAGTTTAAAATTATTATTATTTAACGTTTATTTTGTATATAGAATCATAATCATAAGTCAATATAAGTGCAATGGGGCATTACTATTAATTCTTAGCTAAGTAGCACATAGGTATAGGATAAATCCTACTTGATAGTTGATTACATGATATATAATATTATTCAAATATGTCGAACTTGATCAATTAAAATATTTCCTTTAAGACGCATAATCGACATATAAAACGACATCTTGTAAAATGCACTGTTATAAACAAAATTTGATAACGATGAAAAAAACAACAAATAATTAGGTACAATTACTTCAAATAAATTTGTACATAAATTAAGTTACATGATATCTTTATTGTTTTCCTATACAGTGCAAATGGCAGCTAAGCCTAGTTTTGATCCGAGATAGTCTGAGTCCGGTTAACAACAGTTAAAATATTTACACCGGTATAAAGATAATAATTATATTTTCCTTTTTTACTACTTTAAGTTTTACTGTACCTGTAATAATATCTCTAGATACTATTTTTTTTTAAATTACACTTATCTCGGGGCACAACTGTGCCCTTTTTTTTAAGGGGGAAAATCGTCCAATGACTTCTCCCGCCCTGGTGAGGCGGGAAGGAGTGTCAGACTCTTACTGACTAAAAACCACCTCGTTCCTACTCCTGCACTTCGAGCCGGAGCCCCGGCAACCCGTTAAGTCTTCCGCGGCTCCGTATCGGCATCAGCCCTGTTAGGTGCCATCTGTGGTGGTCTGATGGCTCCTTGAGGCGCGCGTGGAACGCGATGCTCCGTACGCTCGGGCCTGGTTCTGGTCGGGCGGGGAGTCACCCGTGCTCGCCGTCCGCAGGTCCGTGCGTACGGTGGCCGGAGATCGTCTCGCGATCCCTGACGCCCGGAGTGTCTTTCGCGACGGCCGGGTCGTGAGAAGGTTCGTTCCCTCTCGCGCTCCGCCTCCTCCTTAGCTAGCATGACTGCTTAGCAGAAGGAGGAGACGGCATCCCAGTCCTCCACGCTCCATACCATGGTCTGAACCGGCTGTGCCTCTGCCAAGGAAGCACTGCAGTCCCATTCTTTACTGGAACCATTTCGCCGCATTTTTAGGTCCCTATTTAAGAAGCTATGGATATGACCAGAACGAAAAATTTTCTTTATCAATTAAGCTACAATTACATATGTACTTTAAATCTAAAATTTGAAGTCTGCAAATCATTTAGTTCCAAAGTTATGCGAAATCAAAATTTTACATTAAATGACACTCACTCACTCATGATCATCAAAATAGAACTAGTACTTCCCGTAAACTCAGATAGCTGTAATTTGGTACAGAGTTAGGGTTTAAAGGGAAAACTATAAAAACTAATATAGTCAAGTATGATTAACTTTTTTAATGCCATAAGCCGGTAAACGAGCAGATGGATCACCCGATGGTAAGCAATCGGCGTCGCACATGGACACCTGGAACACCAGGGGCGTTACAAGTGCGTTACCGGCCTTTTGGGGATTAGGAGTTAGAGGATCGTTGGAAATTCAGGGATTGGGGAGATTGGGGAAGGGGAGGATAATTGGGCCTCCGGTAACACTCGCACGACGAAACACAACGCAAGCGTTGCTTCACGTCAGTTTTCTGTAAGGCCGTGGTATCACTCCGGTCGAGCCGGCGCATTCGTGCCGAAGCATGGCTCTACCACACTTAATTTTTTTCATTAACCATTTTAAAATAATTGGTACTTCTACATTAATGGGTATAACGAAATAATTATCAGTCACAGGCTAAGTCGGTCATGGAATTAACAAAAACTTTAACTGAACTGTTGATAATCGAAACTAGCTACTGACAGGTATTCACTTTCTCGATTATTAAGTAATTTTTTGACCAATTAGCAATTATGATATATGAAGGAGACCACAGAGCAGTAATATACTGAGGGTTAACTAGACAAGTCCTTAGGGCGCCAGGTTACGACGTGGCGCCGCGCCGCGAGACAAGCGTTCTCGAGAACGTCATGTTCTAAAAAAATAGAGGTGGCTATGAGATGTACGCCTAGAACGCCCTCTAATTTTTATCCAAGTCTAGGCAACAATGCACATTCAACGTAGTTTAGTAATATGTTGAAAAATTGCATAGTGGAATGAAAGCATAAGGCTTTGAAACCTGGAAAGTACCATTGTGACTTTTCCAAGTTATTATGTTATTATGTAGGTATGTGCTCTCTTAGATGTTAGACATCATTATGTAAATACCTAAAGGAAAATAGATCATGATGACTGGCAGTACATATGTCAAGATGATTCATAACATCCGGAAACAAGTGAATAATTCATTTATCGTAATTAAGATATGTATCACATTTTTAAGAATTTATTGACTTTAGCGGAACTAAAGGATTAGTATTAACAGTTTCAGGACTATTAAAACTATTGACTCCAACATTATCTTATCATAGTTAATACCGGTTTCTCAACAATGACAACTATTAAATTTGTTTTCGAAATCTTACCATTGCCACAGATATTAAGACAATAAAGGAAAAAAAATGTGTTGCAATTAATCTAATGGGTTTGTCAATACCTATGATTGGAATAATTTGACCAATGAAAAAATTCTATTTTGTTCTCTGAGTAACCTCATTCACACACTCAATCTTTTTTCACGCATGTTTTGCTTGAGGTCATTTTGATGTATCACTGCGGTCAAGCCGGCCCATTTGTTCCGAAGCATGGCTCTCCCATGCTAATAAGTCTCTAAGAATTCAGAAACAAAAAATGGTCAATTCGACGAAGTAGGTTGAGCAAGCATTTGTTTTCTAAATCATTTTAATTTAAATCAATTTAGCGTATTTATTTATTTTTTTAAGGTGTAAATATTTTAGTTTATAGTTATTTATATTTTAAGTTGTATATATTTTCATTTAGTTATAATTAATATTAATTGTATATATAAAAAAATAATGAATGTAGGTATATCATTAATAAGTAGGTAAAAAGCATATCGACTTACAACCATGCGTATCTTTTGATATTCTTAATCAATGTTAGTCTAATTTTTTTATCGTTATCATAACCGATACAATCTAGAATTATTCATTGTAATAATCTTTATTAAGTATATGAAATATCATCCAGTTTTTGTAGTTCAAAGATTATACTACACTAATTTACGGAGTCATATCAAAGACAGTATATCTTTGACGTCTGTAGATTAATTTTTAGTGCAATTAGCTTTGGAGTTTTTTGAACCAATAGATGTATAAGAAAGTTTCATTATTTTCATAGAAATACGGGCAGGGCAAACAAATAGATGAACACCCTGATCTCCTGGTAATTAGCGTTCAGATGCAGCGCCACTCATGAACTCCTGTGGTACCAGAAGAGTCAGAATTGCCTTGCCGACCTTTGAGGAAGAAGTACACTGTTTTGGCTAAACCTGAAGTTTCATTCTTTGGACAGTCTCAGAATCAATATAAATACAAATCTGTACATTGTATAAGTAATAATTTGTGTGACAAAGTATCTCTTCTTCATTCTCTTAAGCTTTACGTTTAATAAATCAGTTGCCTATCGAATTATGTATTATTTAAAAAAAAAATGATATATATGTCAATCAATAAACTACACAACTAAATACAAAATGAATATGACGTGAAAGTTATGCATATTAAACTGTCAAACACCAAGCGGTCACCGGTGACCGCAACCTATTGTTCTATAATTGTGTCTACAAAACCGGTACTCGACGAGTTAAAACGTATAAAATAATCTTTTTTTAGTATCAGTAACGCCATCTATTGTTAATCCTCTTAATTTATTTTTTTAATTCATATCGAAATTGGTACTACTAACGCCATCTCTTTTTTATTTGAATGAACTTTTTGCAAGTCCTAATAAAGCTAATAGGAATGCCGCAAAGTTTACGGCGTAAACTAAATAATACGTAAAATAATATAATAATGTTTCGTGGCTTTCTAACAGTTTTATGAGGTATATTGATAAGTTTAAAATCACGCTAATAATAAACTTCTGTCTCTTGTGCAATCCGTCTTTAATAATAAAAATCAAAATAAGTATCTACTTAGAGGTAAAATTTTATTATTTTACTTACCCCATACTCCAAATAGTGAGCTCCTTTCGACAGCATTGTGTCTATGTATCCAAGAGCTGAGAGTCCAGCTTTCCATGGCACATAGCTTCTCTCATGAGCGAGGTAGCTGGTAACATCCAATGCTGTTCTATAGTCTAATCGACCTGTTAGTGCTAGATTCATGGCATCATCCACCAACTGAGCTCTGTTGATAATATGTATCTCCTGGAATCGAGCTGGATCCTTAAGGACCTTGATTAAAAGCTTCCAATTTTGTAAATCGTAGTTTACACGGTAGAAACCTGAAAACCGATCATTTATTGTTAGCCATTCAATTGCAAGTGGGAGAATTAATATTTGTAAACCTCAGTTTGTAAATGTTGATTGCTAAGGGATTGCATAACAACATGTTAGTCAAAATTCCAAAATTAACAGATAGCACTTTTACACTCGATTAACTTTGCAGTATCTTCGATAACAACAATAATAATATAATCACAATGAAAAATGCAAATTATACTGCAGTAGATAAGTATCATATTTAAGAAACGTGATCAATTTTTTTAAAGGAGTTCTATCTTGTTTATACCAGTTTCGATAATTGTGATAAATATCTTAATTCGAATAATGCGTAACACTTACATACGCAAATCTAGGGTTCAAAGTATAGTTTATAATAATTTAAGCATATAAGCTGGTTTAAATTCGTATTGGACTCTGCCTGGCGGACATGAACTTTTCTTTAAAAAGTACAATAATTAAAGCGTATGCCTCCAACTTTTCGTTATGCGTACATTTTCGGGGCCCAAATAAGTCGCATTGGCACACAAGATAAACTGCCTATTAATTGATGCAAGGAATATTCTTTCCTTCCAAAATCCATGTTCTAATGATAATAGATTTAATTGAACATACCAGTTTGCTGCACATTGGCTATAAACCAATCTTCGGGTCTCATCGTAATATTGTTGACAGTCAAAGACTTTTCTCCCTTCAGCCATAGTTTCGGTTGTGTAGTCTCAAAATCTTTCTCCGAAGCTGTGGCGTAGGACACCGGGATCCACCATATTGGAGACTTTTGGGTCTCAAATGTGTCGTTAATTAAAACGAATCGTTCCTGCAAATAGACATACGTAAACGTTAAACATTAAATTAACTCGTCGAGTACCATCTATGTAGACACCATTATAGAGGTAGAACAATAGGTTGCGGTCACCGGTGACCGCTTGGTGTTTGACAGTTTAAATGACTGCTGATGTTGATTCTAGTCAATCGTCATACGTTTGGAGACGAAATAATTTTTGCAGCTCTCTGATTTGTTAAGTTATTGAGTAATTATATTTAGATTTCTTTCTCTTGTTTTGAAATTATTAATAACAAGGATCCTGTAATTATACCCGATATGGTAAGATGTCACGGACCCAATGCTCATGGGAGTACTTTCACTGATTTTATAAATAACAGTTGTTTTATAGAAAAGTGAATGAAACTGCAAACAGATCATCCGCTGGTAAGCAATCAGGGTCATCCACGACACGAGACCATAGAACAGCACAAGGCTTTAAGTTATGTATAAATATTTCAAGAATTCTCCAGTTCATTGCCTAATGTTTTCTTTTAATTTACGTTACACTTACACCCATAAGACTCATTGTGTAAAATCTAATATGAAGGAAAGTTGTGTTAGTTACACTATTTTTGGCTCAAGACCGGCTAAGAACGATTTGGATGAAAGTTGATGACCACCAGGTAAAAACCAATTATCATCGGGAAGATCACGAACGGGAACGGGAAAAACCGGGATTTTGCTCAAGAAGTCGCCGGCATAAGTCCGTGTTTTAATAGAGGCAAAGTGTTGCATTATATTAATTAACATCTTATTATTATTATTATTCATACCTACACACGAAAATGCCTGCTACTCAAATGACGTTTGCAGAAATTCGTAAATTTACTAATCATGGTTGGAATCGCGTCTAGCCATATAATTATTTGATAAGCAGCCATGATAATTTACATTTCTAGACTCTTCAAGGACAATGTAACAATTATTATACCGAATATCTTTAAGGCTAGCTTAATACTTGATTATGAGTACTTAGTTTCATATGAACTGCAGTTGTATTTGTTTGTGCTTTGAATAATAAATATCGTATAATTAATTATATATTATGTTTTGGATGCGTTATGACGTACTGATAGGATACATTATAAATGAACTACATACATACTTTAGTTAGACAATAATCTTAAAATTTTCTTTCGTACAAATATAACGCAGAGAACTTAACGTTTAAAATGTTTGTCAAAGGGATAATAATCTCCGCGTGATTTTTCGATGTCGAGCTATAAACTGCTAACAAAGAAAAAAACTTAAATTTTGTGGGCTATCTTGAAGCATCCACATTGGATAAACCCTTTAATGTCATATATGGTAGATTAATACATTACAGATGAGCAAATAGGCTGAAAAATTAGAATAGGGAAGAATATAATTTGTCTGATAATTATATTATTTTAGTACTTAAGTACTCTGCTCTATTTCGTAAACACTATAAAACCAGTGAAGATTATTTTATTTTTAAAGATTAAATGGGTAAACAACCAGACGGATCACCTGATGGTAAGCAATCGCCGTCGCCCATGGATATTCGAAACATCAGAGGTGTTCCAAATACGATACAGCCGTTTGGGGATTCGAAGATTGGGGAGGGGGGTAATTGGGCCTCTGCTCTGGTGCAAATCATGCAGGATCTATTTCAAGCGAACACTGGAAAATACGTGTTAACTCGTCGAGTACCATCATTATAGACACAATTATAGAACAATAGGTTGCGGTCACCGGTGACCGCTTGGTGTTTGACAGTTTAAATCACTTCATACACCAAACGACAACAGGTTTTTATAGAATATCAATAAATTGTAATCTTATTATTACTATATTCTGATAGATGGGTATCAAACGTATTTTCCAAGAACAAAGGCTATTGAATTTTTATAATTCTAATCCTCTGTCGAAACGTCAGCATCCATTTCGTAGTAATGGGAATGAAAAAAAATTAGGTATAAAATATTCCATTTTTAATTTTTGATATAAAGAGCATGGTAACAACTTATTATATTACCGAAAAAGTTTTTCGCCAGTTTCGTGTCTTAGACTCAATCCACGGATAATATTACGGAGTCTGGAGTTGCACTGTTATATGATAATACGTTCATCCCGGACTACACGGAACTTATAACATAGATGATGGCCTTTACATTTAATATAATATACCTACACCTATGCCCACATTTTTTGGCTTTATAAGTTGTCACGTTACGTTATGTAAACTAAGACACGTGATCTTAGCACGTCACGTGAATGCCAAGATTAGAAATTTATTAGGGTAGGTATTGCACTACTCTGTTAGTAGGTAATAATATAGGAGATTACTCCTATATTATTACCTACTAACATAAAGAGTTATACAAATTAATAACTCAAATCTTAGATTAGTTGATAATGATTACTAAAAGACGGTTACTGTAATCCGATAACATTAATTTGTCAACAAAATATCAGTATTAAACACTATCTTGATTAAATTCCGTTTATGAATATTGATATAGGTAAACTAATTATCTTCTTAGGCACGAGGACAATAAAAATGTTTTATTAAAGCCACGCGCCTCGATGTTATTATCGCTAGGAGTTTATTAGTTAAATTGTGCATACTAGCGACATCTAGTGATCGTTGTCAAGAACTACGTTTAAGTTTTCATATTATTTCAAGAGATGGCGATGTTATGTTGATTAGTAGTTTACTACGTAACATTACCTATTGAGTATAGTTCTATTTTAAAATAAGAAACACTAATCTTTAGGTGGTCTAGTATCGCCCAGCAGCAGCTGCAGTAAATTGACTAAGATACTAACCTTAATGCCTTGTTCGTACTATACTAGTATTTTAGTCGAGCAGCAAGTGATTAGTCTAACTTTCTCGCTTCTGTCGCAAAATCGAAGCGAGAGAGAGTTACTAAATTCTCGCGACTTGACAAAAATACTAGCATAGTGCGAACAAGGCGTAAGACTTCCAATGGCATTGAGGACAGCTGTTTATTAATACATGAACATTTTCACACAAACCGATAAAATATGAATATTATTAACAGTTATCATAGAGATTTTCCTTTAACCATTTCTTACCTGCACAACTGG
This sequence comes from Spodoptera picta, assembly GCA_038387885.1. NCBI lineage: Eukaryota > Metazoa > Arthropoda > Insecta > Lepidoptera > Noctuidae > Spodoptera > Spodoptera picta. The sequence goes on from JAZHFQ010000484.1 coordinate 2,450,592, forward strand.
GTCATTTACTAATATAGACGCCAAACTAACCTGTTTGAAAAGCAAGCTGCCGTTCTCATAGTCTCTTGTTACAGTGAGGACTGGGAAACCAGTTTGAAGGGTCCAGGAGTCCATGACTACAGCGACATCTGCATCAAAGTCCCCAGTCTTCCGCGCTGCACTTGTAAGAGCACTCCAGAGGTCCCTTTGTTCAGCATTGCCATACATTTTGGAATTGAGGTAATTCGTTACTCCGGCGTTGAAGACATCGCTTTTTAACACGTGGTTCAACATTCGAAGTAGTGCTGATCCTGAATGAAAACATTTAGGCTTAAGATAGAAACGTTACCTCTCTCTTCGAGAACATTATTTGAGATTAGAATATTCCGCTTAAGCTTATTATTTAGAGTATTGATGACATTCGTTTTTACATTTGCAAATTCTACAATAAATGTTCGGTCTGGATTTAGGCCTAGTTAACAGCAATAAGCCCTTATTATAGTAATCTAAAATGGTATAAATTCAGTGTAAAGAATTACTTCTGAAATTCTTTTGACTTGACTTCAATATGTTGATCAATATATTTCTTTACTCCGAAATGTGGTTTCACAAAAGAATCCTCATTACCTTTCCCATAAGAAATTTTGTCGAAGATAGCATCAGCTTCCTCAGAAGCACTAACTTCCACTGATAGTTGGTGCGAGGAGTTAAGAGCATCCAACTGGAATACGTTGTGTACTATGTCTAGGACACACAGTTCTGTAATGTTCCAGGATTTCTCCACCTTCAACAAATAATAAGAGAAGACTAGAATAAATAAAATGAAAATAAAATACATGAATTGAAAATAACATTTGAAAACAGTCAAGGAGTTTTAAGTTTATAGTTTAAGATAATTGTCCTGATGGCGACCGCGTTCGCACTCCGCGCACGCTACTCATAAAGAAGCTCGAAATTAGTGTAGTTTTTCTCATTATTTCACGTAAGTAAACCGGTGCTTCAATACATTTAGTACGTCTCACGATAGTTTTTATAAACATATAGTTTAAAAAAACAGACAGATAGGAAAAAAAGTAAAACCCGTTCTTGATTTCTTTTTTAAAACAAAACGATGAAATATATGTTACGTACAGCATTGACAGCAACGTACTCGACGTACGTAGCAAAGCCTTCGTTGAGCCACAGGTCACGCCACCAAGTTGGAGTGACCAAGTTGCCGAACCACTGGTGAGCGATCTCGTGGGCTACCACAGTCGCCACGTGTACCCTGTCTGTGCTCGCTGAGACGCCTTCCTCGTATAGCATTGATATTTCCCTGAAAATTGTACATTCAATATTTTATGAATTAGAGTTCTAAGTATCTACATTAATGAAAGATACCTCTGTCAACAAGAAAAGAGGTCATAAACTGAGTTCATAACTCTAGGTTATATAGGCTGAACAAGTCGATCACCTAGATTCACTGTCAATACGGACAGACAATTCAATTTTCACATTTAATTTTCAAAAGTGTCCAATTAAGGATTTAATTGTAATAAATACTTTGACTTTGACTTTGATGAGACTGTCTATGGAAATGATTATATAGTCCAAGCCGATTAAACAAAAAATTGTTGACTTCAAATGAATTTTAAGTAGTTGTTTGTCAAAAATAAAATATTTTACATTTTATAAAATCTAGTTCAATTACGTATAATATTATATGTATTATATATTATAAAAGTTTTAAACAGATTTATTTAAATCGAATACAAACAAATTACAAAATTAAGTAGCGATTCACAATAATACAGCTACTAATTTGTCGACACAAAACAAATGAATGCGTTCATTCATTTAAAACGAGAGACATTTTATGCCAAAGTCTCGGGACGCTACAATAAGCTCAAAGGGATCCCGCACCCCACAAAATAGGGATGATAGATGGTCGTCCCCAACCGATAATGAAGTGTTACGATTCATTCATCCATCAAAAGACTCACCCCTCAACTGATTTTACGGAGCTCATGTTATTTACCGGTACTGGTTTAGTTTCATTGCTTTAGGGTCTTTACGAGTTTATCGATTTTGTTATCTCTCAACCTCATAGAGGGTCAGTGAGATCTCAAATATTTAACACTAATTACTTTAATAAAGTCTAAGAATTTTAATTGGGTTTTAATAATGATGTCATGCATTTTAATAACCGAAGGGGCAAGCAGAGAACGCGTACTATTTTTCTTCCGTGATACCCCGAAGTTTACTGGATCTGAACCGGGAATTCAACCCGAGACATTTTACTCAACAGTCATATTTGCAACGGTTTGAAACCAGTCAGAACGTCTGTAGTCAAACTTTTGTTGTTAGTGAAAATTAAAGAAGCATCATCATTATCACTATATCTACTGCTGACCATAGGTCTTTCCCATTGACTTCAAAATCGAAAGTACAAATTCTACAAACATAGTAATGTTTTATGAAATGGTACTTAGTCCTTAAATACATCACTCTATCTTTAAAAAAACCTCATCAAAATCCATTGCGTAGTTTTAAAGATTTAAGCATACATAGGGACAGACAGACGGCGGATAGCGACTTTGTTTTATACTATGTAGTGATTATAAATGCGAAAGTTTGCATATTTGCAGACGAAGTCGCTGGTAGAAGCTAGTACAATTTGTTTTAATTAAATCTACAATATTTAGTCATTCAGATTTGCTTTTGTTCGGTTTAGTTTGTTTTGTAGATTACCGCGTTCTTTGTGCATAGATAAGTAATTTCTTTTGTAGATAATCGCATGCGTAGCTCTAACGCGGTTACTGGGTCATATACAATTTAAACTTACTAAGCCCCTTTATCCGAGGATTACCGAAATAAAAATGTATAATTATGGGTAAAAAATAACAATTGGATAGTATCCATAGTATTAAAATTAAAAAACTAATTAGTCCGTCAGTTACATAATGAAAAAATATTAGACACGTATTTTTTTATTTTCTCGTATTAAGTTGTAATACTTAGATAAAATGGCGCTAAGTTTAGGAGTGGGAGGTCGTTACGTCATAACCTGCAACAAAATGTGGCACGCTGTGACGTCATACGATATTTCAAATTATAGATCGATAGAATCGAAAGTATTTCATTTTGTGAAAAAAGAAAAAACGCGTGTCTAAAGCTTTAAATTTAACTTTCACTTTTAGCTTTAAACCAGACGGACATTAAAATAAAATTTAGGAAACTACCCTATTACGAGTATTTCAGCAAACAATATATTTTATTAGCAACAACTAAAATAAAGCCGTTGCTAATTGGTTCTTGATTCATTTTAGAAAACCCACTTAAAGGAACTTAAAATCTTAATAATTGAAGGACAAAATAACATATTAACTAATTAATAAATTCTCGTTTACCCAAAACAGTTTTCGGTAATCGGAAAATTGATTGATAAATAAGTCTCTACTAATTATCAAAGAAAGTAATTAAGCCTGTTGACAAATACAATTTTAATACTATTTTTTTATAATCAAACATTAAAGCCTGTCCTTATATTTTTTAAAATCATAAATTCAGTAGCTGAGCCCCTATAAGTCTAAAAACTTATTGTTATCTTTTAAATCAATATGGATTTTTTTGTTACTTCTTATCCCCACTAATCTACTATCCTATCTTCAGATAGATTAAAACATAATTAAAATAATTACTTTGACATGACATAATTTACTTTATACATTCTGATGGACTATGCATTTTGTCTTTTGATTTCTTCACCTTTGCAAATCCCTAATCCACGACAGTAACAAATGAGTTCCTAACTCTTTAGATTAAAAACAGGTTCTCATATTTGCTTAGACTTAGACTTACCTAAAAGTAAGTAGCCCCCAATTCTCCATGGCACCATTTTTGAAGTCCGGTAATGCGATCATATCAATTTTTGGCAATGGAAACTTAATTTTGTAATATTCTTCCAAATACTTGAGTATTTTAGGGCCTATTTCTAGAGCGAAAGCTGCGGACTGTACCGCTTCACTTCGGGCCCAGACGGAGAACTTATTATTGGTCATATTCTTGAAGTCGGTGACAGTAAATGCTACCAGGTACGTAGACATTGGTAATGACTCCGCATAATGATCCCATGTGTAGTCTGGTAGATTTTCGCTGGAAGAAGAATTGAATAATAATTAATAGTTAGCAGACGAAGTTTTAAAGAGTTAAACTAGTAGGTACTCGGATCAAAACTTCGTGTTGAAGGGTTAATCTAAGTAACTACTTGGACAAAGACAGTATTGAAAGCTATGAAAGAGAGATATGAAAATTATTTCGTCAGAAAGTTCAGATAGCAAAGGGTTTTATAACATTTTTGGCAAGTTGAAAGAATTCCCATAATTCTGTAATATTTCAAACATTTCTTTAAAGATTGCATAGTTAATAAGTTCTAGAATCTTTATAATGCTCTGTACATTTATAGCCTGGGTCAATATAAAATATTCACACTTCGGTTTTTTAAACATAAATTTTGATTACGTCAATATTTCACGATTACGCAATCAAAAATTCATCCTCAAACAGTTGGCTTAGTTTAATTCCCTTGTGTTGGACAGAATTTGCATTTTCGATTTCGATTCATATTTATTTTTTATAAAATAACAAGCTGTTGGAAATGGAATCGTTGTTTATAATAAAAACATTTAAACCTCTATTTTGTAAACGTCGCCCATGGACACCCGGAACGCCAGAGGTGGTACAAGTGCGTTACCGGCGTTTTAGGGATTAGGAATTTGAGGATTGTTGGGAATTCAGAGATTGGGGAAATTGGGGAGGGGGGAGGACAATTGGGCCTACGGTAATCTCACTCGCACAACGTAACACACGCAAGCATTGCACTCCGGTCGAGCCAGCCCATTCGTGGCTCTCCCATACTTAATAAGTTTGAAATAATCTGAGTAATAAATCTATCATTATTTAAAGTATACTATAAGTATTCGTTTCTGCTGTAGGTACTAAAGCATACCCTAAAAAGTGCTTTGTGCTACCTCTTTATTTTCGCATATTGACATATTTCCTCAAGTTTCTGAGAAATACAATCCGTAGGTACGGTTAGAATTTGAAGAAAATATTGGAAAATTGGCCCAAACGACGTACTTAATACAACTATTAAGTACGTCGTTTGAGCGAATTTTATATTACATAAAATACGAGAACAAACTTACTGCGGACTATGTCTAACAATATTCATGTTAGAAAGAGACGTCATGTTGTTTGGTCTTGCGATGCTGATGGTGAACCTTGCTTTTAGAGCCGGCTCGTCCCAGCATGGAAACGCACGGCGGGCGTCCATCGCCTGGAACTGAGTGACTGCTATCCATCTGTAAGAAATGGTTTAATGTATTTTGTACTTTATATTTTTAAGAACAAGGCCAATAATGAATTAACCTTACTCAATGATGTGTGTGACCATTCAAACCGAAGTATAGTAGTCAACTTAGGTCAACCTACTCCATACTGTCAAATACCTTTATTCGATTTTTAACTTTAATAATATACGGTTGGATATCCAATGAAAATGGGCAGATCAACGAAGGTTGATCCGCTGGTACTACTGTACAATATTGTCTATTGACACCTAATAAACATTATTTTATTATAAAAAAAATTCTTTAAAATTAATAAAATAAAATTAATGACGGTACGTTTGGTGCAGTGCCTGGCTGCCGTGCAACGTGGTCGCGGGTTCGATTCCCGCACGGAGTGATCTTAGTGTAATCCAAAAATTGTTGTTTCGGGTCTAGGTGTCATGTGTAAGTGAACTTGTATATTTGTAAACGCACCCACGACACAGGATAAAACCCTAGCGACAACGGGTTAAAAAAAAATTTAGGTCAGTATCAAAATTAAATCAATTCCTTAGAGTATCCCAGTGACCGTGGCAGTCAAATTTCGCTAACAATGAGCAAGGAAAGCAATTAAGACATTATTGTTCGTAGGGACACACTAAAGTATCATTTTATTGCTGTTAATCTACAGTTTGTATTCAATGCGGCGTTCTTGTATTCATAGAACGATCTGAGATGTCTCTACGTGACTCGAACCGTGTACTTTAAACACGACCGTAGGATTTGTTAGTTATAATAACTTTGTAAATATGTTTTAGAGACGTATCGAGTGGTTAAAGTGTTGGGTTTTTTGATTACGTAATTTTTGATACAGTATGGTGTTTTGAGCTGTCTGTCGTTTTTTTTTATAGCATAACGAACAGATGGATTACCTGATAGTAAGTAATCGGCGCCGCCCATGGACACTAAAACACTAAGGCGTTACAAGTGCGCTACCGGGTGGTTACCGGCCTTTTGGGAATTGGGAATTTGAGGATTGTGGAGGATTCGGGAATTCGGGAGATGGGGACTAGGGAGGGGGGTAATTGGGCCTCCGGTAACCTCACTCACACGACGAAACACAACGTAAGCGTTGTTTCACGTCGGTTTTCTATGAGGCCGTGGTATCACTCCGGTCGAGCCGGCCCATTCGTGCCGAAGCATGACTCTCCCACACTTAAACCCCGTTGTGTGATAGTTTCGTTGTAGCTTAACAAAATTTGTGGAAAATGAGTGTTGTTTTTTACTGACTTCAATAAAAATAGGTTTTCATATACATATGTTTGTGGGCGATTATCTCGCCATTGACTGAACCGATTTTCAGAAAAGCATTTGATACACTTACGTGAAGGTTTTAGTATAATTACTATCGTGAGACATACGAAATTAACTAAAAATCGCGGGTTACTCACGTGAATATACTGAGTAAGCTGCGCGATATCACCGCGACCGCGCACGCTGCTCATGAGGAAGAACCCCTTTGTGGTTCGAAACTAGTAGAGCTTTTCTCAGTATATTCAGATGAGTAACCCGCGATTTTTAGGTAAGTTTTAGTATATAAAATTATTAACATATTTTTTTTTAAATTTGAAATCGATCCTATTGGACGCGGTTTATAAAATCATTATTGTTTGCATGTATGTTGTAGACTGTGGTAGGGTGCTGGCGGACCCTCTACACTATACCTCTATATTTAATATGTGCTTGAAACAAGGTACGTTTCCGGCTCGGTGGAAAATCACGCGGGTCATTCCAGTTCCTAAAGGCAAACCAAGCCAGGATGTCCAGGGTTATAGACCAGTGGCGGTGCTGTCGACCCCGGCAAAGGTGTTCGAGTCTGCTATTCAAGCCAGTGTACAAAGACAGGTGCAGGCACGGTTAGCAGATGCGCAGCACGGGTTTCGGCCGGGGCGCAGTACTACCACTAATCTACTTAACTTCATGGCGCGCGTGGTGCCGGCAGTTGACGCCGGGGTGCAGGTAGATGCCGCCTATTTCGATTTTAAAAAGGCATTCGACACGGTTGATAACGACATACTGCTCAGTAAATTGGCGGAGATTGGGTTTACGCCACACCTATTAAACTTCTTCGCCAGTTATATGAAGAACAGGCAGCAGTATGTTGACTACAGGGGTTCCGAGTCTGAACCATATTTTGCTAGGTCTGGAGTAAGTCAGGGTAGCAACTTGGGGCCATTGGCATTCATTATAATGATCAACTATTTGCCAGAGGTAGTCAAGCATGCACTTTGTTTTTTGTTTGCTGATGACCTCAAGTTGCTGCTGGAAATTAAAGATGTATCAGATTCTGAACGTCTTCAAGAAGATATACAAAGAGTAGTAGATTGGAGCCAGAAGAATGGACTGCAATTTCAATGTGGACAAATGCTCCATGATGACATTTACTCGTGCAAAAAGACCAACACAATATGAGTACACTGTGGAGTCTATACCAATGACGCGGGCTGCTCAGGTTCGAGATCTGGGAGTCATAATGACTCCAGACTTAACCTTTCGGGAACACATTATTAAAGTATGTAAAAAAGCTTACAGGAACTTAGGGTTTGTACTGAGGCAGACACAGGGGTTTAATAAAATATCTACGCTCAAGGTACTGTATGATGCTTTGGTCAGGAGTCACCTTGAACATAGTGCAGTCATTTGGGCGCCGTATGAAGCGAAGTACAGTGTCATGTTAGAGCGAGTTCAGAATAAGTTCACAAGGCACTTGTACTTCAAACTGTACGGTGTATACCCTTTTTACCCATTAATGTACCCGACATTATTTGTATTGGGAATGGTGGGGTATAATAAGAGTGCGCAGGGAATTTACTCTGGGTGCTTATGTAGTGAAGTTGTTGCGAGGTGTGGCACATAACCCGGGAGTACTGCGCCACCTGCAGCTGTGCGTAGCTGACCGGTACGTGTGGAGGCGACATCGTCCGCCACTGCTTGCTGTACTTGTGGCCAGGACCAATCTGCTGGCCAAGACCCCGCTCACACGAACCATTCGCATGGTGAATGAGGTTCATAGCCTTATAGATATATTTTCCGGAAATACGAGTGATCTCATTAGAGTATTATTACACATAAGTTCCTATATTATATTGTAATAGATTTTTGTGATCTCATAATATTATTGTTTATACTTTTTCTTTATTTTGTTATTATTGTTTATTATAGAAGCAGTCAATTTATTTTGTTTGTTAAGTGGTCAATTTTAATAGTTGTTAAGTGAAGTAGTCTGAAGTGAGTAGAAGTAGTGTCTTTAGGTGTTATATTTAAGATTTAAATTTTATGATTACCTATACATATAAATAGTTACTTGTAGTTTTAAATATTTACTATAACAGTTATATTTTAATGGGGAATTTTTATTGTTTTTATCCGAATTGTGTAGGAATCTAGATTAGTATAAGGCACAAATTAAAATTTAATTTAATTAGATAATAAGTAAATACTGGAATAAGTAAGTATTTGTAAGACTGATGGCCACACTATCGTATTGGATTAGTCTGTAATGGTAGTTGTTAGCATTAAATAAATAAATAAAAAAAATAAATAAAAAAAATGTTAAAAATAGCAAATAAAATGTGTGATCATCATTATTATCATCAACAACATAACGTTCTCGAGACATTCCACAACACTATGGATCTGCTCTCTTCTTCTCTGTAGTTTTGTTCTTGGTTCGAGTAAGAGAAGGTTCGAGCATTAATCACCACACTTGCTCATTGCGGGTTGGCAATTCCAAACTTAACATCACGTCTTTTATCCACTGGAGGGGTAGGCAGAGGTGCACATTACGGCACTTAATGCCACTATACCTCTACAATGTACACCCACTTTTCACTGTTTATGTTATGAGTCCTATGTAACAGGGGTGAGCCTATTGCCATATACCGGGCACAATTCCAGACTCCATGTTACAACTGAGAATTTATTTTTAAAAACCCAGTAATCATTTGCCTGACCCTAGAATCGAACCCGAGACCCCTTGCCTGGTACCACACGTCCATCGAGGCAGTCTTTTTTTGTCAACTATTTGCCCTTACACTTGCCGTTGGTAGGTTTGGAACCCGGACCCTCGTGCATGAGAAACACGTTTTACAAGCATTGAGTTTATCATAGATCGCTGCTGTCTCTTCTCTGTTAAGTAATTTGATTAAAGGACTACGGTCCTTTAATCAAATTTTGGGACACCCGCCGGAATAGAAGGGGTGGTGACGGGAAGTCTAGGGGTGGTGACAAGTATATTCCACTCTGCCATCACGACACTTTTAGAAAGGACTAATATTATGCTACTTGCTGTAGCCCACGACGTCGTCAAAGTAGAATATGATTCCAGTTTTATCCCATGGGACATTTCACCGGGATAAAACGTCCTATCCTATCACCTAAGTCAGTCCATACCTTGCCCGTATCCCAAATTTTATCAAAATCCTTTCAGTAGTTTCAGCGTAATTGCCGGTTAAATTATTCAAAACATCCAAACGAAGAAACTTTCATATTATAATATTAGTGTGATTGTTGAGAAATAGTGTTTATGTGTCTCATCTATTTTTTATAATATGGCTTTTTTCTCTAGAGATAATTGCTAAAATAAAGGCAATTTTTCAGTTCCTGGCAGTATTAATAAATAACCTGTTTAAACTGTCAAACACCAAGCGGTCACCGGTGACCGCAACCTATTGTTCTATAATTGTGTCTACAAAACCGGTACTCGACGAGTTAATACATAAACTTTGCATGATCATGTATCTAATCTCGAATACAATTGGCATAATTTCTTTTAGGTAATTTCCTGTAGGCACCCTAACATACAAACATACATAAGCAGTGAACTAGACGTGTGTACTACTAAACTATAGACCTACTTCAGATGGATTAACACTCCTTGAAAATACTAAGTCACGAGTTATAAAAACGACACGTTCGTAAAGGGACTGGTAAAGGTGAGCACAGAATTATCATAATTACCTATTTACCCATGATGATCCATTGGTAGACGATAGATCACCATTATAACGTAACATAACATAACATAACATCACGCCTTTTATCCCCGAAAGGGTAGGCAGAGGTGCACACAGAAGTAACACCCACTTTTCACTATTTATGTTATGAGTCCCATGTAATAGGGGATGAGCCTATTGCCATATACCGGGCACAATTCCAGACTCCGTGCTACTACTGAGTTTTTTTAAAAACCCAGTAATACTTTGCCCGACCCGGGAATCGAACCCGAGACCCCTTGCCCGGTAGTCGCACTCGCGACCACTCGGCCAACGAGGCAGTCTATTACATATCTACTATACCATTATATATCTACTATAGTGAAGAAGAAGCCAGGAGTGTAACAGCACGTGGAGTAATTATAGAGACCTTGTACTACCCTTAATGTGTGTTCACAAATCTTAATTTACACATCGATCGTGGTCAAATACATACATGTATTTCACGCCTGTCTCCCATGAGGGTAGGCAGAGACTACGCAACGTCAATAGCTACGATTCCTACATACCTCTTTCGCTACATCAGTCATCATCTTTTCATACATGCTCGTTGGTTAAGGGGACTTTTAACTTGTGATCAATGTATGTTTTTATTCTTTTTTTTATTATCTATGGTTTTAGAGACTTTTCGTTTAGGAACATGTCAGCCCCGTTATGACATATTTTCTAACATCTAACATACTTAATTAACTAAATTGGTCAAAGTATCTATCACTGATGCATGAAGATCTTATATAGGGCAATGGCTGCAGACGAAGTGGGATTCACTAGAATAGATGAAAAACAACCAACATCTAACGCATTCAAGTTTTTATTCTTCGAATACCAGTGGAGTTACCAAGCCGAGATACCGATGTGGTCTTACATCAGCATTTGAGCGGTACAGCATGACTGAAACAAGTTTGAACTCGCTGTCTCTATGCTTAAGAATAAGAACCCGTAAAACAAAGGTTCCTGAAGCTTCCTATTTAGGTTCTGATTCCGGTTCCAAAATAGGTAGCAGAACCCTTAAATACCTGCTCTTTACCGGTTTTTTGGGACCGTTTTCAATCTCTGCTCCACACTAAATGACCGAAGGAGATCATAGCTTTAGAAAGATGTGAATGTCAAAGTCAGAGAGTGGTGTTGCTTGGTCCGTGCAATGTATTGACCCATAAAAGACTTTTACAACACAATTATTGAAAGAATTAAGAAAGAAAGAAAAAGCCATTTATTTCACTAGTAAACGTGTCTATGTATAAATATAACAGGATTATAACTATGGATGTTATGCGTATGTGCCAAGTGCATCAAAGTGTTACCAGGTCAGGGAGTAGGAGTGCTGACAATGATAGTCTACTCAGCCGTTACCATACATATTAATATTATGTTCTCCATCGGCCTACCTAACAGAAATTAAACAAGCTGTCAAACGAAGGAATTATAAAATTATTGATTTAGTAAAGCATTTTAAATTCATGTTTACCAAGGTTTGTTATTCATGCGATTATTGCATTCTGGTCGAATTAGACTATTATCAGATTATAATTTGCGATTATATATTTATCAATGTAGGTATTTAAGTCAATGCATTTTTAATCTTTACTTATTAATCGATTATCTTGTGAAAGTTCTGGAGAAAAGAAATTGCGTAGTAGAATTATCACATCGGGCTAAGAAGGACATTTTTCATTAGTGTTTATCTAATATTGCAAATGCTAAAGTCTATGCTATTTGGCTTCCTTTCATGTAACAATGAAGCGTGTTTGTAATTTGATTTTCTGTGTGGATATTACGATCTCCGACATAGAAAGGTGCAGAGTGGAATTGGCCATGGTTGCTGAAAAGGAAACGCTTAATCTAACTGCCTTACAAATCAAGTAATTGCCTTGACTACAAGTCTTATGGATTAATATTTGCAAATTGTATTTCAGGGTATATTCACAAAGTACATAGATCACGGAGTGTTTTAATCACAACTATTAAAAATGGGTTTACTGCATGATTTTATCGTAGTTCTACCGGCGACAGATACGACAGAGAGAATAATAGCCGTATTAATATTATAAATTATTGTTTAGTCCGACTGCCTCGTTGACCGAGTGGTTGGAATTGCGACTGCCGGGTAACGGGTCTCGGGTTCGATTTCCGGGTCGGGCAAAGTATAACTGGGTTTTTAAAAAAATCTCAGTAGTAGCACGGAGTCTGGAAATGTGCCCGGTATATGGCAATAGACTCACCCCTATTACATGGGACTCATAACATAAATAGTGAAAAGTGGGTGTTACATTGTACAGTGGCATTAAGTGCCGTAATGTGCACTTCTGCCTACCCCTTCGGGGATAAAAGGCGTGATGTTATGTATGTTTTTGTAATTATTGTCTAATCTAGAGGTATATAACGTTGGTTCAAAGTAATAATTGTTCATATAAAACAAGTAGGTATTAAAAATACTTATAAATTGGTTTACAGTTGCAGATAAATAAAATGCTGGCAGAGAAAAACAAGAGAAGAAAGGGATTGACATGAATAGAATGAGGGTGACTACAGAGATGCAGCGTGGAATGAATGAATGGGACTATAACATGTGTTGCACGAACCACAAATAATTTATAATTAATTGGATACACGCAGGGCACGCAAGTTTTAAAAAGAAACTGCACCTACAGTGGTTAGTATAAAATTGTATTCGTGCACAATTCAATATTTTACAAGACCACCCTTAGCTTTAATAACAGCATAAATTCTACCCGGCAAAAAATGTACGAGTTGTTCACAATCCTTTGGACCAATCGCATTCCACTCTAGTCGCAGACATTTTTCTAGCTCATTCTTTGTTGGAGCCGCATGCTTTTGAATTGTCTGTTTCAATAACGCCCAAAGATGTTCTATTGGATTCAAATCCTTGCAATGAACTGGCCAATCCAATATCTCGATGTTGTTTTCCTGCAGCCATGCCTTAGTCTTAACAGATTTATGATAAGATGTATCATCATGTTGAAATTTTACATCATCCATATTTGTATCCCCAAAAAAGGTCGAAAATGATGGCAGTAGTGCAGTCTCGAGGACGCTAATATACTTTGAAGAATTCAGTCGGCCGTCAATGATGACTAATTCACCAACTCCAGTATCGGTCATACAGCCCCAAGCAATAATACTGCTTCCACGGCATTTTGCTGCTACTTGCTGCCCTTGAGTAGCAGGTGGTTTGATAACCTGAACAAAATCAAAGAGAATCAAAATAATATCTTATAGATTTCAAACGTACTGAACTCAAATAAATTTCATTCTTGATAATTGAATATCAATAGTGCAGGGTAACGCACTGGTTATGGATAAAATGTTATCTATATTTGCACTTACTTCAAATTTTGATGTTCCTGACCACACAACATTGTTCCATTTGTATAAGATACTTGAATGTTTGACAGCCCATTTAAATCTAGCCCTTATAATTTTATCAGAGAATGGTTGTTTTTCTTTACCCTTATTGGGTTTAAGTGAACTTTTCGGGAACTTTCTACGAGCACGTGTCACTGGTCTCATAATTTGTAATGATAAGCACGTTTATATGTTTGCAATGTTTCCACTGCAAACGATAATGCCAAACTGAGTACAGATTACCTGTAATCAGTATAAAATATTGTCAATATTTCATTGCCATACGTATTTTTGTCATAGGTTTTTTCGTAGAAACAAATAGTATGTAAACATACATAACATTATGCCTTTTAACCCCGAAGGGGTAGGCAGAGGTGCACATTACGGCACTTAATACCACTGTACAATGTAACACTCACTTTTCAGTATTTATGTTGCGAATCCCATGTAATAGGGGGGAGCCTATTGACATATACCACCTATTTTTAAAAACCCAGTTATACTTTGCCCGAACCACGAATCGAACCTGAAACCCTTTGCTGTACTTGCGACCGCACGGCCAATGAGGCAGTCTAGTTAGTAGTAGTCTAGCAGTTATTACTGCCATGCTATTGTTTATAGCCATAATTGTATACCGACCTTGGTTTCAGACTCCCTGTAAATGCTTTTACTGAGGACTTTTTGAAAAACCGATAAACTCAACGCCTTACCCAAAAATCGAACCGCTCACTCGGTATCTACGCTTATGGCTACGTCACCAACAAATAAGTTCAGTTAATAAGTCTTTATATTTTAAACAGTATTAGGTACTTACTTTCTAACTCCCTTCTCTTCGTAGGAACTTCGATAGAATCCATGTAGATTGTCATTTAGGATACCAGTGTACTTGATGGATAAAATGTACTGCTTTCCAACCTCTAACGAAGATCCTAAGGTCAAGATATGAAAATTTCTCGGAACATCCTCAAGTTGTCTAACTATGTATATCAAATGGTCGTCATCCTTCTCATGGATTCTTATTTCATGTATCGTCAGTTCAACACCATGGAAGGTAAGTTCTTTGGTTTCTTCAATCACTATTAGATGAATTGTAACTTCTCCATCAAATGTGAAATTTCCCTCATAAATGTATGGGGTTATGTTAAGAAAATATCTCTCTGGTTTCACTTGCTTTGGCAGCCATAAGTTTGTTATATTTGGCATAGAGGAATGAGTTGAACTTTCTAGAGGAATGACAGATCTACTGCTTTCTGTCGTTAAAGGTAACACTAACAGTTTTGATTGGTCACAATGACATAGTTCATATTTTGTTACGTTCGCCAATTGGTCAATTTTTGGACATGCGGCATAGTTGTAGACTAAGAGTGAAGCTGTGACCAGAGCTAGAGCGAAGATCACTAAGATAATGAAGGCGAGACACTTGGAGAGATAGATGCCTCTCTTGGTCTTTGTAGAGTAGTCAGCTTGTGTGCCGTCCATTATGTTGAGAGGCTCGTGGGCTTGGGTCATTACGTCACCGTTTACTCGACCTGTAACAAATCACACTTTATTATTACGCGCTGCACAATGTAGCAGTTTTAAACAACGATCAAAGTAAATTACTGACGAAAATGTTTAACAAAGTTTGTTTAACGCTTGTTAAAGTTTAAACACAGAAACCAAAAGATGAAAAACAAACAGTTTTTGTTACAAAAAGTTCGATACACGAACTAATTGGAATGTTCACATATACGCGATGGGCGCACGCAACTCCGAATGTTTGTGGAGAGCGCGGCTGAGAGCAATCTCGTCGAAAACAAACTCATCAAAATGTCGGTCTGTTTGTTTGAAAACTAAACCGCTTGTTACGGAGTCTAGTTGTTTGTTGAGGCCCATCCGAATAGACTATTATGAAGGAACATAAACAACGTATTTTGGGCGGTAGTTGAATTTACTCTCTTATCGTTATACTTGACTCTTTTATAATTGGACCAGATAAAATAAGAAATTGGAAAGACATATTCATAGTATGATTTTGCACACTAAGCCAAGTCCTACAGGTATTTGCAAGGGTTATCTAAGTACTACATAGGTAAGTATATTATTAACTTGTTGCTATGACGATGTATACCATGACGTTCAATATCATATTATCAATTTGCCAGCCAAGATCACAGAATCCTGTCCATTGTGGGACATTGTAACCAATTCGCAACGTCACTATTTACGTGAATATTATAATGTACGTTCACAGCGTACTGGCGGTTGAATATGAATGAGAACGGGTTCATTGAGAGCAAAAACTGATAATGATTGCGATCGTTTTCAAATATTAATAACTAGTAAAAAAATAAAAAAGTAGAAAACAATAATTTCAATTTATTCATTCCAAATACATTATAAATGACTTTGATTCTCAAAAGTTCAATGATCCAAGATCGTTTTTACTTTGACTTGTTTTTTACTTAACTACAAGATGTTACGCCGGGCATTCAACGTATAAAAGTTGGAAGAAAATTATTCAGTCGAATACACTTACGAAAGACTTATTTAAAATTCCTTGAAAACTACGTTGCAAGTTTTCTACAATTTTTCAGTATAAAAAGGTAAGTTTTTCTGTAGAGTGAATGGCTTGTGGAAACAAGTTGTTGATCGTTAAGTTTTATAAAGTTTCAAGTAGATGCATTGAATTTGTATTGAATATTTAACCGGAGTTTGTCGACAACTTAAATTGACTTGCTTTAAGAGTAAGAATACTTACTTATTTTTTTTGTGGTAAAGGCTTATTAAGCAGGGATATTGACAATAAGATTTTTTATGACATAAGCTGGTAAACGAGGGACTTTTCATTGATAGTAAGCAATCAGCATCGACCATGGATACCTGGAAGGAAACTTCATACTATGTAATGTCAAAAATCTATCCATATTCTCAGATTCAGGACTCGTACACAAAGCTGCGATGCGAATTCGCAACGCAAAAAATTACGATGCGAATTGCTGCGATGCAATTTCATGCGACAAGGCGTCTCTCAGGGTGACCAATCCTTCGACGATGACCGTCAACCGTACTAAACGTATTTTAAATTGAAAACTAGGTCGTGACATGGATTCTTAAAAGAAGTGTGCACTTCTGTTATTGCTTAGGAAATACAGGGAAAAGAAACAAAGAAGATTTTGGGAAGATAAGATTTTGATGTGTGATGTGAATCAATTCGCAAGTTCTTGCAATGCGTAGAGGGAAGCTCGCACATTTTTGCATCGCAGTTTTGTGTACGAGCCCTTAGGATTGAGATAAGTTATTAATTTTGGCGTTTAGTTGACACAAATAACGCCCGCAGGAAGGTGGTGTCAATATATAGTGGAATTAACTAAAAATCGCGGGTTACTCATGTGAATATACTGAGAAAAGCTCTACTAGTTTCGAACCACAGAGGGGTTCTGCCTCATGAGTAGCGTGCGCGGTCGCTGCGATGTTGCGCAGCCTACTACTACTATAATG
Source organism: Spodoptera picta (assembly GCA_038387885.1). Taxonomy (NCBI): domain Eukaryota; kingdom Metazoa; phylum Arthropoda; class Insecta; order Lepidoptera; family Noctuidae; genus Spodoptera; species Spodoptera picta. Next base: position 2,467,777 of record JAZHFQ010000484.1, read on the forward strand.
GAATACCTGTAAAAATCTATTTTGTATTCCGTGCGGTGTCAAATAAAATAAAAAATATTCCTCCTAATCACGGAGATTTTCAAACAGATATCTTAGATTGGCGTACTTAGACGACATAGGTACAGACGGCCTCACAGAAAACCGACGTGAAGCAACACTTGCGTTGTGTTTCGTGGTGTGAGTGAGGTTACCGGAGGCCCAATTACCCTCCCCTTCCCCCAATCTCCCCAATCACTGAATTTCCAACGATCCTCAAACTCCTAATCTCCAAAATGCCGGTAACGTACTTGTAACGCCTCTGGTGTTCCAGGTGTCCATGGGCGGGGCCGATTGCTTACCATCAGGTGATCCGTCTGCTCGTTTACCGGTTTAAACCATAAAAAAAAATAGGTGGCCTAGATTGACTGCATGGTTGGCGTGGTGGCTAGACAACTGGCTGCAACGTAACTTGCAGCGGGTTCGATGGTGGGACAAAGTTAAAAAAAAATTAGAAGATAGTCCTTTACATTAGATCTTCTGTCTTTGTATTGGCCAGGGCTTCGCAGGAAAAGAATCCAAAGAAATACTCAGCAAGAAGAAATTTAATGAGGTGTTAACTCAACGAGTACAGCACAGCAAGTGACGAGATTAGCGTCGGTACATACAAAATAAAATAATACAAATACTTAATTGCTAACATTATACTAAGCACACGTCGTTGCTATGGTATATCCATCAGGCGCTCGTACAGTCTTGTACCTGTATATTGCTCACAGCCGCTCGTTAGTGCATTATATTACACTTATAAACACAAGGTTACCTTCACAAACATTAATTTATAAGCCGATAACATAAATCTAGTACATAATGGTACTCACTAACCGCGTGGCTGTGGTCGTCCTTATATACATAACTAGCTTCTGCCAGCGGCGTTGCCCGCCGAATTATATATTGTCTAAGTTGCAGTTTTATTTTAAATTATACACCAGATGTTAAGTTGGAAGAAGACAAATACATCTGTGAAAACTGCATTCGAATCAGATCAGTAGTTTTCATGTGATGCGTCTACAAACATACAGACAGACAAAGAAATTTAAGCACATTTTTTGGTTCTAGGTTCTATATTGATGTAGTAAATAAAATATCTTTAATGTTCATTTCTACAATGCCATGATATGTAAAGAATAGATATAAGCCGATAACACAAATCTAGTACATAATGTAGCCACTAACTGCGTGGCTGTGGTCGTCCTTACGTACATAATATCTTATGTTTGTACGTATAAACAGGTGAGCTATAGATTATCAAGTTTCTTGCAAAGATCAATGACCTTCTATATCTGACCTAATGCACAATACCACGTGTTTCTTTCCTCGAAGGGGTAAGCAATACTTTCAAGTATACCAGAGTGATACCACGGCATCACAGAAAACAGACGTGAAACCACGCTTGCGTTGTGTTTCATCATGTGAGTGAGGTTACCAGAGGCCCAATTACCCCCTTCTACAGACTCCCGAATCCCCGAATCCCCCACAATCCTCAAATTCCTAATTCCCACAAAGCCGATAACGCACTTGTAACGCCTCTGGTGTTTCGGGTGTCCGTGGGCGACGCCGATTGCTTACCGTCGCGCATATATTGCGCCGATCCGTCTGCCCGTTTACCGGCTTATTACATAAAAAAAAATATCTGCCAGTTTTCACCACCTACGTTATGTTTATGGAATAAATTAGGAGTGACCCTATTGTCGTGCACCATCACTTGCATGATGCAAGTAATGGTGCGATGTATTTAAACAGGAGCTGTTCAAAAATACTTTATCTGAGCCGACAATTAAACATCAGACTCAGACTTGACTGCTCAGCCTTGCGATTACCTGGTTCTATAATCGAATTATTTATCACAGTTTTAAAATAAGTTTAAACTGCCAAAATAAAACATTTAAATATAAATCTGTTCTCGGAGTAACATGTAAAAAAATCTATAAACAAACAGTTTAAAGAATTTACTCAAAGAAACCAGATTTTTATCTCAATTAGAAAAATACATTATACTAAAACGTATTTCTTTTTAATCCCCGTATTTACAATGTAAACCGAAATAAATTGTAGATTATATTTCACCCCTTTTTAAAACTTTGACACTTCATAAATCATTTCAACGGTTTCACTAAAACCAGTCTTTCAGGTTTTTCAATGAAAAAAATGTATTCAAGAGAAACATTATGTAAAGATTTTTAAGATAAATTAATATTAGATGATGATGCATTTCGTTTCTACCTCTAGACTTGAATTAAATAAAAATGATTTTTGTATAATCATTTAAAATGCTTTTTTAAGGCCCAAATGAAACTGACATTTGCGTTATGAATTTTAAATGTATCTTTGAAGCCACTTATTCTGAAATACTATCGAACTTAAACGATTTATTATAGCCGTATTTTTAACTATTGGCCCAAAACTTTCTCTTACATTGAACCTTTATGACTTCTGTGACATGCCCCGAGAAATGCCACGGTTTCAAAACTACACCTTGTATATTTCTTACCTATTAAAGAATTTTGTAAAGTTTTAATATGGTAGGTATTCAATTCATTTAATGAATAGGATGGGCCACAGAAGAGATGAGTGGTAGGGAGGCCTTGGGCTAAAAATAAACATAGCATAACATCACGCCTTTTTATCCCCGAAGGGGTAGGCAGAGGTGCACATTACGGCACTTAATGCCACTGTACAATGTAACACCCACTTTTCACTATTTATGTTACGAGTCCCATGTAATAGGGGGTGAGCCTATTGCCATATACCGGACACATTTCCAGACTCCGTGCTACTACTGAGAATGTTTTAAAAACCCAGTAATACTTTGCCCGACCCGGGAATCGAACCCGAGACCCCTTGCCCGCCAGTCGCACTTGCGACCACTCGGCCAACGAGGCAGTCGCTCTTCTGTTTTGACTGACTGACAGACAATGCAACCGAATCGACTAGACCTAGGAAGCCGAAACTACTAGACTTTTAGAAAGCCGAAACTTAGCGTGATGTATGTTCTTATGTGTATTGGGGGACGTATTATTATTCTTTGAGTAGTATTGGAGAGCATTTTTCTATATTCCCACGGTAACGGAAAAATACGGCAAACACCTATTTGTGCGTATAAAGCCGGTGGCATAAACTAGTATCGCATATAGGTACTCCATAGCTCACTTAAAACCACCAAACCATATAAGTTATCAGCCTGTACCATTAAAAAAAATACAAGTACCTCTATTTAAAAAAGGTCTCATAGGAATAGATTATAATAACAAAAGGGTTACTATGGTAACTCAAAACGGTCGTAAAATAAAGAAGTAGCTCAATCGAGCGCCCTCATTCCTGGCGACACACAATCAACATTGTTCGGGCTTTGATTGAAATCTGTACAAGTAATCAGTGTTAATTTAGTGTGTAGTACAAGGAAAAGGAGGTACGAGTTTTCTCTTTGATTATCTAGTTTTTAATATAAAATAATGCGAAGGTTTATGGAAGGAAGTTTAATGAAGTTTTGTTGATAGAAAATGTATAATTTCATAATATATTTAATTTTGTAATTTTTCTAGGATAAATATTATAATTATGGATTTTTCAGTATTAAAATCAGTATCAAATCCTACGTATCCAATATTAATAAACTTTAATAATATTTAATGCCAATTATTTATTTTAAGATGTTTTTTTATTGCCAATTAAAACTGTCGATAGCAAATTGTCAGCTAACGTCTCTCGGTTACCGGTTACCCCCACGAAATTTATCGACTAATGACTGTTTTCAATACACTTTTAAAATAAATTACACTGTACATATTTCACATCATCTAGAACAGCTATCAGTTTTTAACTTGTTTCTCCTCTATTAGAATATAAAACCTCTATAGATAAAAGATACACTAGTTTTATTCAAATCGCTTCTCGCTTCTATCTTATACCGCATCCTAGATAACCCCTTCGGCGTCGTGTAGATGCAACTTAATACCATCGTGATGAAACTAACAGATCCCAACGTTCTAACGGGTTAAAGTTTAACTGAAAGTATTAACTCGACCAGTATAAACTGACGTAATGTTTGGTTGTTACTTATTGAATTGAGTTGGGGAAGATTATAAGATGTGGAAGGATTTAGATTTATATAATGGGTTTCGTTTAAGACATGATTGTTTAAATGAATTTTTTAGATATCATTTAGATTAAAAGGTTTTGTTTAAAGAATACTTTATGTATCTATTGATATTTTAAATAGTTGGTAAATAATAATAGACTATTTTGGTAAAATCTAATTCACAGAAGGAATACGGAAGACCTATGTGCCTTTTTATTGTTATTTTTTCCTGTGTATTGTATGTGTTGTTTGTGTATATAAACTAGTGAATAAATAAATAATATAATAAGTAAACTCTACAACGAAAATATTTTATTTTTTTACTTTATTCCTTATAGCAAAAGTAATTGAGTAGTTAGTTACCTTCAACAAAAATGTATTATTTCGACTGTCCAATACAATAAGATATAAAAAATAATCACACTTTCATTTATTGATTTTATGACTAAATTAATTTTAGTATTTTTACAGCAAATTTTTAAGAAATAAGTCCGCTGTTTGAGACTAAAAAAAGGTGACGTCACAATACACAATCTCGTACAAAATTCATAGAAAACTATCATTTTTGACAGTTGGAAAAAGTATTGAATATGAATAGCTGGCAAGTACGCAATTGAGAGATTAGAACAAAATTATCATACGAACCAAAGAAGCATAATAGAATGTAATTACGTATATAGTTATTTGATTATACATATTTAGTCATGGGTATATCTCATCAGAGACACTCACGAAAGAACAAAGGGTACATTATAGCGTAACACGATACCTACCTACGATAGAGTTCCCTAGCTCCCATAAAAATATTTTTGCTATCAATCACCGACATAATGTGACACAAGAAAGGCTTTTAGTCCTGAAGGTGATAAGCCATAAAGATATCATATTCCAACCTAAATTTTAAAAGAAAGTTTCTTGAAAGAAGAAAATACACTAGTTTCTTGTGGTGTTGCCAATACAATTTGTACACTGTCGCGGAGAACCTAACGGGTTACCGGGGCTCCGGCTCGAAGTGCAGGAGAAGGAATGGGGTGGTTTTCAGTCAGTCTGACAAGAGTCTGACACCCCCATTCCCGCCTCAACCAGGCGCGAGCAGATTCGATGATTCTTCCCACATAAAAAAAATCTATTTGTAAACTACCTATAGGTAGGTATCTAAACTGTCATCGTAATAATAATTATAATTATTCATTACTATGTTAACGCTAGCTTGTATGAAATTAGACGGAAACCAATATATTTTTAAAATTTTTCTTATTTATGGTTATAACCCGGTAAACGAGCAGACGAATCACCTGATGGTAAGCAATCCGCACCGCCAATGGACACCCAAAACACCAGAGGGGATTGGAGAGAGGGGGGAGGGTAATTGGGCCTCCGGTAACCTCACTCACACGACTTAACAAACCTTGTTTTATGTCGGTTTTCGGTGAGGCCGTGGTATCACTCCGGTCGAGGCAGTCCATTCGTGTCGAAGCATGGCTCTCACAATTGATTTGACTAATGTGATCTCTGGGTGTTACAAACTGGAAGATGGAATAAATCACGAATAATAAAATGACTTATATCCTAAATTGACTGCCTCGTTGGCCAAGGCAAGGGCAAGGGGTCTCGGGTTCGATTCCCGGGTCGAGCAAAGTATTACTGGGTTTTTTAAAAAAAATTGCAGTAACACGTAGTCTGAAAATGTGCCCGATATATGGCAATAGGCACACCCCCTATTACATGGGACTCACAACATAAATAGTGAAAAGTGGGTGTTACATTGTATAGTGACATTAAGTGCCGTAATGTGCACATCTGCCTACCTCTTCGGTAATAAAAGGCGTAATGTTATGTTATGTTATATCCTAAATTGGTTCTGTTTGCATGAGGTTTTACAGTTGCACATTGCGTGGATATTTAATAATATAATATATGTACATAGGTATGAACTATTTTATTCAGAATATTAAAAAACAAATAGAAACACATTCAAATTAATGTTTATACATAAAACATACTGCACTATACTCCTTTGAGCAGTATGAAGTAATATTTCAAAGCACGTACGAGCTTCTCTCACTGAAAACTTAATGAGCGTGTTGCTGCCAACGCCTTTGTACACATCGCTATACAAAACCAGTATAAACTGAACGTCCAATGTGAAAAAGGATAAAACAAAGCAAGATCATGATACACTGGTTTTGTATAGTTTGATTTGATGTACAATCTAAAGCTGTGAGGTCTGAATACAGCTTGAATTTACTGAAGAAAACAGATCTGTGTCAAAGGGATTGGATGGCATAGAAAGTAGGAATGTTTGTCTGGTTGGAAGAAGTTGGGTATTTTGTGGTTTATGTGTGTGTGTTTATCTGAATACTAACTTCTGCCGGCGACTAAGTATGTGCAGTCCCGTATTTCCTCGTTGCCGTTCGTGATTTTCGGTAAAAAGTAAAAAAAACTGCCTCGTTGGCCGAGTGTTTGCAACTGCGACTGCCGGGCAAGGGGTCTCGGGTTCGATTCCCGGGTCGGGCAAAGTATTACTGGGTATTTTAAAATTCTCAGCAGTAGCACGGAGTCTTGAAATGTGCCCGGTATATGGCAATAGGCTCATCCCCTATTACACGGGACTCATAACATAAATAGTGAAAAGTGGGTGCTATACTGTACAGTGCCATAATGTGCACCTCTGCCTACCCCTTCGAGGATAAAAGGCGTGATGTTATATGTAGGAAAAAAAACTGTTGGATATAAAATATCCTATGTCCGTCTCCTGGTTCCAAGGTATCGCACCAATTTTTATCAAAATTGATTTATCCGTTCTTGAGTTATAAATAGTGTAATTAACACGACTTTCTTTCTTTTATCTAAATTAATTTCGTTTTAGATATTTTTACTTTTGGTTTTTTTCAATTGTGATCATCAAGTACTGCAAGACTGGTAGCTACAATGTTACACATTTCAAAGTCAAAGTCAAAATCATGTCAAAGTCACAGTTAAAATCATGTCAAAGTCAAAGTCAAAATCATTTCAAAGTCAACGTCAAAATAATTTCAAAGTCAAAGTCAAAATCATGTCAAAGTCAAAGTCAAAATCATTTCAAAGTCAAAGTCAAAATCATTTCAAAGTCAAAGTCAAAATCATTTATTTCAATTAGACCAGGAAGGCACTTTAGAATGTCAGCAATAGAAATTTAAAAGATCAATTCTAAAAAAAATATAAAGTTTTCATCATAACAGGCATCAAGGCTTCGTAGTTCAAATGAAACATTGTTCGTGCCAATCAATTTTCTTTCAAATAAAAATCTTCCTTATGATGGAACGCGCAAAGATTCATTTCCGCTGCCAGGATATTCTACCGAGTATACAAACGAAGGACACACGGTGACAATTTTTAATTAAATTCTTAGATTGGATGGAATTTTCTCTTCTTTGATGAAGAAAAAGCCGTGGAAATTAAACGAACCAAATAATTTGCGCCAAATTACTTTCTCAAATGTTATTATTTCGTTACGATGATTTCAATATCAATTTTTTTATTTGTGTCATTTTCTAATTTGAAAAAACGTAATAAAACATAACATCTCTAGTTCCCATTTAAAGTAAAGGGTGAGCAGAGGTGCGCAATGTACCTCTATAAAACTTAAAACGATCAAACTCAAACTCAAAAGCATTTATTTAAATTAAACCATAATTTGGTACTTTTGAAACGTCTGCAAATATGAAATAAATAATAGTCTGTCAGTCAGTCCGTCAGTGAAGCTAGGTGAAGCTAGGCGCTCATATCCTATTAATTATAGTATAAAATGAAGATAAAATAAAACACGTAACACATATTGATTTCCATTTGTGAATTATTTGTAATAGGGTAAGCCCTATAGGGCAATAGGCTTAAGAGCCAGTATTCCAAACCCCATATTGTTACACTAATTTAAAAAACTGCCTCGATCGCGGAGTGGTCGCAAGTGCGACTACCGGGCAAGGGGTCTCGGGTTCGATTCCCGGGTCGGGCAAAGTATTACTGGGTTTTTAAAAAATATCTGAGTGGTAGTACGGAGTCTGAAACTGTGCCCGGTATATGGCGATACGCTTACCCCCTATTACATGGGACTCATAACATAAATAGTGAAAACTTCTGTGTGCATCTCTCTATCCTATCTCTTCGGGGATAAAAGGTGTGATGTTATGTATGTAATTTAAAAAAAAAACGAAGAAATTCTGTAATATTTTTACCCAAAAATCGAACTATGTACATAGACGAACGATACCATCAAAGCAAAAAGAATTTCCTTTCAAAAATAATCCATTTCACCTTTTTCCATTCTCAATGTCAAAATAAATTTAAACAGAATATTCCATTGTATGAACTCACCTGACACTGTTCATAATATTTATAGACGATATTCTAACACGACATTTGTTCTTTGCTCTCAATACCATAATATGGGAAAAGAAAATATTGATACAGGACCAATACGCCTTGTATTTGGTCGTTCAAGTGACACACTATAGAGGTAGAGGTAATTGTGCTTAGGACTTGTCTCGATTGGTGTAACATTAAAAAAATACTTATTTGTAATCAAACTGAAAAGTAATTTAAAAGAAATAATTACACACTCATCTCCTAATGCTTTTGAGTATGAGATAGCCATACAAAAGGGTCAGCTCAATTACTGGAGTGAGACCATGACCTCACTCAGAGAAAACCTGCATGAAACAACGGCGAGATGAGTGAGGTGAAGTCCAATCATTGTCCCCCATCCCTAAATACCTCACCTCCATGCGTTAGAAAGAAAGAAAAATCTTTTACTCAGTACCCGGAACGATATGCAGCATAAATTAAATAAAGATAATAAAAGATAGTGTGGCAATGAAATTAATAAATATATTTTTTCCTTTCACTTGATCGACTACCCATTGATTATCTATTAAATAATCGGTAATCGATAATTACCGATTATTAATACATGTTTTTTTCAAAAGGAATAAATATATAAATTTCCATTTTTTTTGCATTTGACTTATAAAATACAGGTCCGACTGGGAGAAAATGCCTGCGGCATTAAGTTCACCTTATGTACACTTTGTGCATGAAGCTTTATAAATAAATAACACTCCTTTCGTAATTTTAGTTCAATATGTATTACCAAACAGCCTAAACAAGTACATAAGTTTAAATCGAATAAAATTCTAGTCATTAGGAATCGTTGACTTATTATGTAACCTGTATGCATACGACTTTATCTAGTTTGCCTTCACCGAGAATGCGTAGATGGACGGTCCTAGTTTTACTTATATTAGTTTTTATCTAGACTTTATTACCTAGTATAATATAATATAATATGTGGCTTTATTGATACCTTCATGGTCATAATAATTCTCCTTTCTCTCTTGGTGAATTACCAACAAACAGGAGTTTTTTTAGGGGGGATAATCATCGAATGGCTTCTCCCGTCTGAGATAGACGGGAGGGAGTGTCAAACTCTTACTGACTAAAAACCACCCCGTTCCTACTCCTGCACTTCAACAAACAAACAGTGGTTTGGGGTGTAAAATTTTAGCCGTCACTTCAACGTCGTGTAAGTTAATACACATTAGAACTTAAAATGTCTCCCGAGTCGCACCATATTTACTTCCCGTGGGGTTAAAATGAGAGAACTACCAGTACCAGTACATTATGTGAAGAAATAATAACAAGGCTTGTCTTAATGGATTACTTGGAACTTACGCAGGTAAATCTACAAACTTTAATATACACAACGACATATTATGTACTTTTTAATTATTTTTTTAAGGGGGGAAAATCATCGAATGAGTTCTCCCCCTAGGCGAGGGAGAGTGTGATTTGGTCCCCATCCATGGTGGTCTGATAGCTCTTTGAGGCGCGCGCGGAACTCGACGCGCCGTACGCTCGGGTTTCTGGTCGGACGGGGAGCCACCCATGCTTGCCGTCCGCATGCCCGCGCTTATGGTGGCCGGAGATCGTAAAATAAGTACCAACAACTTAAAATTGAGTAGCTTTTCAGTATTCGAGCTTCAGTCTATTTAATAGAGGTGGGCCTATGTCCATCAATGATTGAAAACCCTTTCATCAATAGGAAAGTGTCAACAATTCGTAAAATATTCGTAATTACTTATATTTTTTTGAGGAGGATGTAATTTTTCATCGGAATGACATGACCAAGCCATAAATGAATTATTGTGTCATAAATTATCAGAATGTTATGTACAGATACATCCATGCATATAGTCTAGTAAGCTGGCCTATGACGTTGTCCTTTTTATTGGATGTTGTTAAACAAGCAGCCATTGTAGTAATAAAGTTGTTATAAATCATACTGAGGGCCACTTTTTACCATTAGATAAATGATTCATAAAAAAATCGATATTTCCCGGAAAATATTGTGATGCATTTATTTTATTTTAAAAAGCAAAAACTAAATAATATACGAATATGGTTTTGAATGATAGTTCCAATTTGTAAGAAATGTTACAAAATCTTTGCTGTATACAAGTGACAAATGGTGAAGGAAAACATCGTGAGGAATCCTGGGCAAAAACAACTCGCATTGAGCAAGCGTGGCGATTAATGCTCAAACCTTTTCGGTGTGAGAAGAGGCTTTGCTCAGCAGTGGGCATTTATAGGCTGTTGATGATGATGACTGCTTTTGTCAACAACTGCTTTTGTTTGTAGATCAATACAGCGCAAGAAAATAAAAAGATTTCAATTCCAATCTATCAATAAAACTGAATACCACAGAAAAAAGACAGACTGACCTACTAGACAACAAAATACTACAACTATAACCACGAGTAATGGACCAGACGTAACATCCGAGTTTATGTAAAATAGCAATCTTGTCAATTGGTTCAGCCAGACGGCTCATTGAATCGCAAATGACGAAGTGACCACGCCACGGCAGTGAACTGGCAACCTGTGGAGTGGACTGTAAGGACCAGTTTTTGATGACCTACGAAATACTTCTTTAAAAGTAGGACCTAATAACCTTTCCGATTAGAAATAGTCCCTTTCCAACTCCTGCTCTTTTGGTCGAGATGCAGGTAATGTTTATGATTATTATTATTATTTATTTATTTAGGTCAGCCAACGACTGTTTACACATCATATTACAACAAATCGGTTTAGATACAATATGCATTTGCTAGTGTAACAATCAATTAAAGGCTAACACATCATGCTCAAGAGAATATGATTTGGTAAGTACCTATGTAATTTTGGGTATGATTTGGGAAGAAGAAGAAATAAGAAGAAGTTCTGCTAAGTTTTCATATTTTTTTTATGGGATAAGCCAATAAACGAGAAGACGGATCACCTAATGTTAAGCAATCGGCGTCGACCATGGACACCTGGAACACGAGTGGCGTTACAAGAGCATTACCGGCCTTTTGGGAATTTGGAATTTGAAGATTGTTGGGGATTCAGTGATTGGAGAGATGGGGAGGGGGTAACCTCACTCATACGACGAAACACAACGCAAGCGTTGTTTTATGTCAGTTTTCTGTGAGGCCGTGGTATCACTCCGGTCAAGCCGACCCATTTGTACCAAAGCATGGCGCACCCACACTTGACATGACGTTCAATGATATTATAGCTTTTTACTTCATTAGACTTTTGTGTATTGTTATGGTGCACTCTATATATAAAAGATTATTTTAGAAAGTGCATGTACCTGACTGTATTCGACAATACATATTCATTTTCGACTTATATAAAACTAAAGGTCATAAAAATATCTAGATTTAGAATTACATAGTTTAACAGACAAGTATTAGTACGTAAATAGTAATTACAATTTTGTGTACTTGAGTATAGTCACTGAGACAAACCAGATACACAAATACAGTGTACCATATACATACATTTCATTTAGCTCCGACCTTTTGCCAATGACTCATTCGTTACATTGGCTTCTTATGTCCATACAATCTAAACATATTCCTACATATTTGTATACCATCTAAATCACGTTGTCCAGTTTGTCATTGCTCAAGACAAACTATTACTTAGGTCATTCTAATAAAAAATGTGGTGAATGGTAATATGTACTTACAATGGTTTCTTTTTAATTATGTTTGACTTTTGATCAAATTGTATTAACAAATTTTATAAAATTTTTAGTAGCAAAGTAAAATAAAGTGATTTGGTATCAGTAGGTAAATTGCTGAAAAAGTAACTGTAAATGCTACATTGTGAAATCTATTTCATTTTCGTTCCGAAGTAAAATGTTTTTGTCTTGATATATAACAATAGTTTAACAAAGAAATAAAATTTTTAAAACAAAAAGTAACTGTTGAACCATTGCAAAAAGGAAACTTCGAAAGCGTATACGAACTCATAGTACATTATCAAAACATCACACCATCCATGTTATTCTTGAAAAGGTATTTCTCGTCGGGTGCTCGTCGTCGCACGTGCGATACGAATAGTACCTACCTAAAAATTTACGCCTAGTGTTACATGTTGTAGTGTTTCGCCTTGTTCAAAAAAAAATACATTTTTAATTTTTTGTTTTTACTTTATACATCGAAAGTACTCCTTGTTGTAGTGCATGGTATAAGTACTTGTATCAGATATCACTAAGGAATTTAGGTAATACGTGACTTTAAGTATAAACAGTGGATGTATCCAATAATATCATACCTTGTAACCTGATACATAATTAACCTATTGTTATAATTGTATAAAAGGGATGAATTTTCCTAAATAGGTAAATTCAGTGTATACTCAACGCCCATTTGTCTCATTTCACTCCGCTCCATCCGCACATCACATTGTGACAAGTTTTTTTCAGCGGGACATAAACGAAACAAGTTTCACAGTGTGGGTGCAATGATAAATCTACGTAGAAAAGTATACTAATCGATAATAATAACAATATTTAACAACATATTTTTATCAAACACGAAACGCATTTTTTCATAACGCAGCACCTCATTTTCCAAACGGAAAAAAAAATAGAGCTAGAAATGTTATGAAAATATTATTGGTACATGTTTATTCTAACATTCTAACCCTCCAGTGATATTCAAATCGGATCTATTGATCCATGGAGGTATAACAAAAGAGGAATATATCACTTCTGATCCCAAGGGTAAACGGTACTAGATACTACATATCTATGTATAATATCGTATGTTCATTTTAGAATATTTTAAGTTAACCGCTTCAAAAAATAAAGAAGTTCTCAGTTTAACCTGTATGTGTGTATGTTTGTGCGCGATTATCTCGTGATTGATTGAATCGATTTTGATGTAGTTTTCAGAAAAGTGTTTGTTACGCTTAGGAGAAGGTTTTAGTAGATAATATACTAATCGACCGTTGAAATATTTTGTAATATCTAGGTATTAACTCGTTGAGTACCGTCATTATAGACATTATAGAACAATAGGTTGCGCTCACCGGTGACCGCTTGGTGTTTGACAGTTAGAAAGAAAGAAAGAAAGAAAAATCATTTATTTAGCACCAGGCACGATGCAGCATAAATAAAAAAAGACAATCAAGATGTGACACTGGAAGTAATAAAAATATAAGAGTTGAAAAATTTAAATCTATTTGTTTATTTTTTCCTGAAACCAGGCAGTCCTTGTTGGCCGAGTGGTCGCAAGTGCGACTGCCGCTCAAGGGGTCTCGGGTTCGGTTCCCGGATCGGCCAAAGTATTACCTACTGGGTTTTTTTTAAGTTCTCAGTAGTAGTAGCATGGAGTTTAGAATTATGCCCGGTATATTACAGTGGACTCATAACATAAATAGTGAAAAGTGGGTGTTACATTGTACAGTGGCATTAAGTGCCGTAATGTGCTCCTCTGCCTACCCCTTCGGGGATAAAAGGCGTGATGTTATTTTATGTTACATACTTGTAGAATAGTGTTGATAGTGTAAATACTAATACAAACATCCTTCCTCAATTCCATTATTCATAATATAGCCCACATAATAACCGTTTATAATTATTTTCCCACATTTTTGTATTACTTTTTTCCCATCTCTTGTCCCGGGATCATATCCTCCTCACCTTGACACAAGTACCACTGAATGTAAACTTCATTTATATTCTGTTGTTCTTCTGAAATATTCCAAACAAAATACGACCTTGTGATCCTCCAAGGCTTAGGTTAATACGAACGAGAATGGATTGTACATTAGGTAGATGAAACGATAAATTAACCAACGGCTATTGAGATGTCTTGTGTTTTTCATTTATGAATCGTATTATTGATATTACTTTATTTATTTCGACATATTGATTTCTTTCAACAGGCATAATGACAGGGTATGATAATTAAAAATCTAATTAGTCCATCAGTTAGATAATGAAAAAATATTAGACACGTATTTTATTATTTTGTCGTATAATAAAACAATACTTAAATAAAACGAATGAAAGTTTAAGAGTGGGGGCTAAAACGTCATTTCTACGTATAAAATGTACATAGAAGTGACGTCACGCGACATTTCAAATCAATACATCATCGAAAGTATTCGTTTCTGTATAAAAATAAATAATACGTGTGTAATGTTTTAAAATAATCTACCAGACGGACATTAAAAAAAAATTAGTCGTCTATCCTATTACAAAATTATTACAACTAGAATAGATATTTATCTATTACTATATTATTCGTGAAGATTGCGACACTATTCTATAGATCTCATAAATCTACAACAAATACGATCCAACTATATTTTAAAACCTAACATCTGTCACCCACAACGACAAAAAGCGCGTCACGCCAATATCCTAATTTTCTACTTACTCTAATAAGCAGGTATCACAAACTATGTCCATATATTAAGGCATCGATAAGATAAGCTTGGAATAAAGCTAATACGGTGTTCGCAGGGGTGCATCCCCTTGCATCTCTTTACATCCCCCTTACATCCCCTTTTATTGTAAGCAAACGTGATTGTAACAAAGGGTACTTTATGGATAACAAAAAGGACTGCGGCATACAGAGGGTTGAATTGAATCGTTCGCTTTGACAGCGTATACGGAGCGATAATACGACGGACATATTGGCTCCTATTATAAGACTATTTTCGTAAGATTTTGAGTCTTTTTAGTAGTAATAGGTATTTAATTGATCGATTGTTTTTGAATTGTTCTTTTTTAAGTACAATGGTAATTATTACAGTTTAATAATATACTATTAATATAAAACCAAGGCGTTATACATTTCAAATAATTATAAAAAGAAAAAAGAAATAAAATAAAACAGAAAAGTCCTTAAATGACAAATTGCAAACTTGGTAGAAAAATATAAAATAAACAATAAGAACAAGAAAACCTTTAAATATAATATTATTATATTATTCATTATAAACAAATGTGTTTGTATGTATGTATCCATCTTAAAATCTGTCCTCGAATACAAAATGTACCTCTAATATTAATAAACACAAAAACTTCCAGGCCTTCAAATACAAACATGTTTCAAGGTCTGGAAGTAATTATACGATATCTTTATCTACCTCTACATCAATAGTATGTCAGTTTTTGAATACATAACAATAAACAACACCACATAATATGATGTATTTATTGTTTCATCATAGTGCGTGTTATAGTAACAAAAGGATTTATATTTTAATGTAAGATTTGACATTAAAAAATCTTTAATCCATCTAAAAACATTACCAAACAGAACCCAACATTGTAACTAAATTTATAATAGCAAACATTATTTAAAAATCAATCAATCAATGGAAAATATATCTTAATACCAACTAAATAAAGTTCAATAATGTATATCAGTTTTATGAACTGTACAGCAAAATATGGCAGCTGTACTAAAAGTAACCGTAAAGTGAGTTGCGTACAATCTCGTATGTTTTAAATACTCGAGTGGGGAAGGGTTGCGATAGAAAAAGGGTCATGGAATCCATGGAGCCACCTGTCGGAAGAGCTATGATTTTTATAGCAATACGCTTTTTGACAAATAAAAAAGTTATAAAAAAGATATTAGCGTCTGTACCCGAAGTATGATAAAATACAAGTTTCTACCATGATACTGATATAAAAATTACCTTATATCTTATTCCTGACTATCATAATTGTCTGTACCGAATTTGATACAAATCTGTCAAGCAGTTTTATAGAAAGAGTACTTAACAAACATACATATATCCATCCAGACATGCTCACTAACTTTCAAAATTATAATATAAACTAGCTTCTGCCTACAGTTTCGCCCGCGTTTCTGTGGGATGACAGTAGCCTATGTGTTATTCTAAATTTCATTCCGATCTCTGTTCTCATTGTTACTTACTCTTTGCTTCGTATGCTCATACAAGTTACCAGTTTTTTTAATTCAGTGCCAAAGTCACATTTATAATATCAGTAAGATTACTAGGTTATATTTTTTTATGGCATAAGCCGGTAAACGAGCAGACGGATCACCTGATGGTAAGCAATCGGCATCACCCATGGACACCTGGAACACCAGAGGCGTTACAAGTGCGTTACCGGCCTTTTGGGGATTAGGAGTTTGAGGATCGTTAAGAATTCAGGAATTTCGGAGATTGGGGAAGAGGAGGGCAATTGGCCTCCGGTAACCTCACTCACACGACGAAACACAACGCAAGCATTGTTTCACGTGGGTTTTCTGTGAGGCCGTGGTATCACTCCGGTTGAGCCGGCCCATTCGTGCCGAAACATGGCTCTCCCACACTTAAATCACATTAGTAAGATGCGGATCCTGACATTTTAGCTAAAATGTATTTTAGGGTAAGAGAATTTGGTTTAGTTTACTTCGAATAGCTATTTATAGAGCTAGTTGTGTATTTATTGTGTACACATAATCACATAATCATTGTGTATTTAAAAAGTGTCTAGAGATTTGATAATGTTTAAACCTCATGTCCCGGGTTTCATGTTCAGTTGTTTACCCTGATTGTCAGTCAAACATCTAGTTGATGGTCATTATGATTGATAAGAAGCTTAGAAATCTGTCAACGGGTCACATAAAGAATTCATCAGCTGCATTCAGTTCTGGATTAGTAGTTCAGTACCGACTCCAATGTATTTGAAGAATGTCTAGGAGAAATAATATGCTTCCTAAAGTTATCTACTAATCAGATTTTTATTCTTTCTGACCCTTTCTCAATTAATTTAGAGTTGGGACAACATGTTTTTTTTTGTCATCCCGTTATAAACTTTTTTAATTTTCTCAAAACTTTATAAACATACAACATTATAAATATTTTTTAAGTGTGGGAGAGCTATGCTTCGGCACGAATGGGCCGGCTCGACCGGCGTGATAACACAGACTCACAGAAAACCGACGGGAAACAATGCTTGCGTTGTGTTTCGTCGTGTGCACAGATATGTTAAAAGAAGTGAGTGAGGTTACCGGAGGCCCAATTACCCCCCTCCCTAGTCTCCCGAATCCCCAAATCCTCCACAATCCTCAAATTCCCAATGCCCAAAAGGCCGGTAACGCCTTGGTGTTTCAGGTGCCCATGGGCCGTTTCGATTATTTACCATTAGGTGATGCGTCTGCTGGTTTACCGGCTTATGCTATAAAAAAACTCCCTAATTGCTTATAGGGATGTATTAGGCGTTCTTACTTAGTAGGGGCTTGCTATTAATAAGACTAACAATATCGTAATATATTCTCCATAGTAACTACTCTTAGTAAAGGATTAGGTTACGTTTTTATTCATGTGGAGATGATCAAGCGGATTTCATTTGCGCTCTTCGTTCATATAAATGGGTATATTTTTTTAAAGGGGGAAAATCGTCGAGTGACTGCTCCCGCCTGGGTGAGGCGGGAGGGAGTGTCAGACTCTTACTGACTAAAAACCACCCCGTTCCTTCTCCTGCACTTCGAGCCGGAGCCCCGGTAACCTGTTAGGTTCTCCGCGACCCCGAATATAAATGGGTATAGAAGTTATTCAGAAAAAATAGAGGTAGAAAGAAAATGGGTCTGTTTTACAGAGACACACTCTTTGAAAAACGTGAACATTTTAAGCTTTGACTCCCAACCCGCCTGCCAGGCGTGACGATTATGATAAACCGTCGTATGCAGAAGAGGCTCAGTCCAGTAGACTAGAGAAGGAATGATCATTGTTCCTTATTAAACCATCGTCAAATAAAGAGTAAATTTCCCGCTCCGCTTAAATTCTTGTAACCTCGCCCTTAAGCTGAACGAAACATAACACTTTACAAGTTGAGACTAAGCTCGAACTGTCAAAGTATTCTGACGGACGCCTGATAACCTAAGTCCTACTTAAGAACTTCGGTTGAGCTGCTACAAATTTTAACGTAGAATATAAATTTTAAGTTAAAGCTTTAGGGTTGAGCGTTTCTGTGTCTCTATAATATTGTTGTACTTTTACAAAGGTGATTTATTTAAGGTCTCTGCACACAGCGGGCGCGGCGCGGCGGGGCGGGACGGGACGGCGATGCGACACTAAGCAGTTGTAATGTACTAGATATTACGAACGACGTCGTCGCCGCCGTCCCGCTCGACGCGACGGTAACCGACGACTCTGTGTGGCGTCATCCGTAATAACAGTGTCGCGTCCTTTAGATCCTTAGATCCTGACTATTTCCATGCCAATCGATCGATAAAAGTAGATACTTTTAATACGCCTATTTTTTAAAGCAATGCATAATAACTAATTTGACTTATCCCGAGTTATACTATTATGTACTTTCGTAGATTGTTTAGGCACCACTCACACCACTGACAATCGGTGAAGGAAATCTCCTAAATCAAAATTCGATAAGTTTGAAATATCGAACCTGCATTGAGCAAGTTTGGTGATTATAAGACTTTCTTCGTGCGAGACGAGGCCTTCGGTCAGCAGTGGCCACTTATTTATAGACTATAGATGAAAGGAGCGCTATTGTTTGTTCTCTGTCATTCGTCAAATTATGCAGATAACATGTTTTGGCTCATGCTGTAAAAATATGCATGTGTTTACGAATTGTAAATAAATAAAATTTAGTCGATCGACTATCGACTGCACGGTTGGTGCGGTGGCTGGGCAATCGGCTGCCGTACAACGTGTCGCGGGTTCGATTCCCGCACGGAACAACACTTTGTGTGATCCACAAATTGTGTTTTCGAGCCTGGATGTCATTGTGTATGTGAACTTGTATGTTTGTAAATGCACCCACGACACAGGAGAAAATCCTAGTGTGGGGCAACGCTTTTTTTAAAGTAAAAAAATAATGAAAAATAGTCTTCATCAAAATAACCACAGCTGTGAAAATTGCTAGGAAATATATGAATAGCGCAGTGTTACGACAAAGTTTGATTGTGTTACGAACGGAATACAAACTGTCAAACTTTATTACCGTACGTACGTACAATTGTACAGTCTAACTAATCTACAACTCCGCTCGTTACCCGCAACCTCGTATAACTTAAAGTTTCTCTCTCAGTACAAACGTTTATTCAGTTTGGGCAAACCAATTATTTTTGTAAAGTTTCGTTTGAAATTTTGTTAACTCTCGCTTCTATTGGAGCTTGTGTACGAAGGGAACAGTTAATGAAGTCTTTAACTCTATACTATATACATATATACAAGTACTAGCTACTTGTGCGCGGTTTCACCCGCTCTGCTCGGCTCCTATTGGTCGTAGCGAGATGTTTTATAGCCTATAGCCTTCCTCGATAAATATACCATCCAACATAAAAAAAAATATTCAATTCGAATCAGTAGTTTCGGAGATTAGCGCGTTCAAACAAACAAAAAAAACAAACTCTTCAGCTTTATAATATTAGTACCTATAGGTTTGTAAATGGTATAATTATTGTTGTGTTAGATAAATGTAGTTATAATTTGTCAGAACTGGATGTGACGGTAATACTTAGGCTATCTACGAGTATAAGAATTTCCATTTTCTGATATTGTTTTAACAAAAATTTGCTAATACGGTTAGAGGTTAAACCCAGGGCCAGGAACAGGCAATAAATGGTACAGCTAGTAACATTGCTAAGTTCATCTAATCTCTTGTCTCCGAAACAATAGGGTAGATGCCTAATTTTTATTTTAATGTCCGTCTGGTAGATTATTTATAATCATTACACGTATTTTTTTTTCTTACAAAAACGAATACTTTCGACGATTTATTGATTTGAAATGTCGTGTGACGTCACTTTTATGTCCATTTTATACACAGAAATGACGTTTTAGCCCCCACTCCTAAACTGTGATTCGTTTTATCTAGAGGTAAGTATCCCAATTACAATAGGTAGGGATGATGATAGGTTATGAAAATTAACAATCTAATTAATCAATCAGTTAGGTAATAAAAAATATTAGACACGTATTATTTATGTTTGTCATATAAGAAAACAATACTCAGATAAAATGTATCAAAGTTTAGAAGTGGGAGATAGCTACGTCATTTTTGGGAATAGAGGTAAAACGTGCACAAAAGTGACGTCATATTATCGCCGAAAGTTATTATTTCCGTAAGAAAATAAATATAACCATACGCTCCAAAATGTATGACCTGAAAACGATATGCACCCGTCTACCTCATACCAAATAAAAAGAATAATGACTCTCTTAACAGCTATATTTTCACAAGAAACTATCGTAATGAATGATAATAGTTTTTATTACACCTCCACTGATGTAAGATGATAAAAACAATCGATTTTCCTTGAGTTAAACTCCGTCTAACCTTATATACGATACACGTATACACAATAAAGAAATATACAAACAAAACGTACTAAAGAACTTGAATGAGTCGATGTTATCCTCTTATCGTTATTCAATGTGGTGACGCCAAATTAGACGTTTGTCACTACCTTTATTCTTCACATGGGTATCGTACAATATGAGGTGACTATAGCTTCTGCCGCGCAATCCCGTTTTCCACATTTCCGTAGGATTTTCAGGATTTTTTCTGTCATAAGAACCTTCTCCTGACAATAACAAACACAACAAATAAAAAATCAGCCAAATCGGTCTAGCCGTTCTCAAGTTATGGCGTGACAAAGGGAAACGGGTTTCATTTTTATATATATCTATAGATTTAGGGACTACACATTTGACAGAGACCGGACAGTAGCGTTGTGTGATTGGGGCCCAGTAAGGCTGATGCCCGATACGGAGCTGCGGAAAACTTAACGGTTTGCCAGGGCTCCGGCCCGAAGAGCAGGAGTAGGAACAGGGTCGCGTTAAGCGCGAGCCTCAAACCACCTCAGGTAGTGCCTAGTATAGGACTGATGCCCGAGCCGCGGAGGAATTAAACGATTGCTGGGGCTCTGACTCAAAGAATAGGAGTAGGAATGGGGTAGTAGTCAGTAAGAGTCTGTCACTCTCTCTCGTCTTACCCAAGGCGGGAGAAGTCATTGGATGATTATCTCCCCTTAAAAACCAAAACGCTCTGTGATAAACTGGAACCTTGTCACTACGATATCCAACCCGCTTGCTAATGGAAGTAATAGCGAAACCCTTTTTGGTAGAAGAGGTCCTGAGCTAAGCCATATGAGTGGACCATTAACAATTTAGAAATGAGTAGTCCATTGCCAAACTTCGGGCCAACTCATAACAAGAAGCTGTTCATGATAATAATTATTCTTTCAACCATAACCTCAATTTCAGATTATAAATGAATGATTAATTATTTATGAATCAAAATTATCCATGGACTTAATCTATCGCATTTCAAAATTTCGTCAAAACTTCTCCAGTCGTTTACGAGATCAAGACGCATTTAAATATGTACAAAATAAATATCAATACTGCCTGCCTCGTTGGTCGAGTGGTCGCAAGTGCGACTGCCGGGCAAGGGGTCTCGGGTTCGATTCCCGGGTCGGGCAAAGTATTACTGGGTTTTTAAAAAATTCTCAGTAGTAGCACGGAGTCTGGAAATGTGCCCGGTATATGGCAATAGGCTCACCCCCTATTACATGGGACTCGTAACATAAATAGTGAAAAGTGGGTGTTACATTGTACAGTGGCATTAAGTGCCGTAATGTGCACCTCTGCCTACCCCTTCGGGGATAAAAAGGCGTGATGTTATGTTATGTTATGTTATGTAAATATCAATAAAATAGTTGCAGGTCCATATTAAACCAAGTTAAGTAATTTATTTTGGTCATATAGGAAATGAAATTCTAATTACCTATTGCATTTGATAATACTAAAAATTAAAATAACTAAAGAGTTAAACAGCGAGTACAAATTAAAACTAATAAATAGCTATAGGACTATGTACAATGTACATACACTAAAAATTTTAATGTTATTTTATTATCATTTTTTCGCTATTACTGCAGTTTCTTTACTGTTTTTTAAGTTTAAAATTTAATTACTTATCTAAACTGCGTTTAAAAACTGACTTCAACTTCCTTTTTGAAGTCGATCAATGTATTAAAACCCGCTTTTAAGTCGTAACAAACATTTTTCTCAATACCGCAACAAAATCAGTTCAGCCATTCAGAAGACAATCGCGAACTACTATATAAATATATACACAAATATACACAAACAGATCATGTTAAGAACCTTCTTCCTTATTTGAAGTCAGTTAAAAACAATAATACATAATTAATTCATTCATTCATAAATTTATAAAAGAATAAGTTATTAATATGATTTATCCATTTTTTCTAACTTCAATAAATAGTCACGTAGCCTACATGCACATACGTTTGTTTGAAGTTTATACATTTACCGCGGTTTTGTTTTCTTTTGTTTTAATTTTCATGGCTTTGTGTGTACGATAAAAAACCGGCATAAATCAGTGTCATTGTGGCAACTGTGTTGTGTACACGAAAATACACAATCTGCGAATACACAGCAGCTGTACAAATGTAATAAAGAACGAAAAATATTAGCTGTTAAAGATAATGATAACATCGCAAGAATAAATAAAAATAAAATATAAAAAATGTCGTTCAAATGATAGTATCTAACAAAACAAGCACACATGTTTGGCTGATCTAACATAGACATGAAACACTAAGATCTTAGCGGCAAATAAAGAACAAAACCAAAAAAAAAGATTTACCATCGCAAACGAAAATTAATTTACCCACAACACTACGTTAGAAACACAAGAGAACAATCATTAAATAAAAAAACATTCTTTACCTATTTGTGACGTGTATTCCATTGTCCGATTAAATGATCAGATCCATGGCGTTTCGTAAAGCGGGAAAGACGGTTATAGAAGTAACGTGCGTCGTCGCGCCGTGGTGTCCGGACCGAAACTGCGGGCCCGCCCAACCTCAGCAGATGAGGCTTGGGGCATATTTGCCCTTATGTTTAGGGAGTCCCTTGTTTCGGATAACTTGGGAATTGAGGGTTGGATGCTGTGCTGTGTTGTTGTTTAGATTCAAGTGCTAGTGTTACGTGTTACAATTTTATTAACTGTTGCAGCAATATATGTAATACGTTAACAAATAAGTCTTGAATGCGAATTGGAGTATGATTCAATCGTGTTAGGAATATAAGTCGCTTATTTAAATAATTTCAATGACTTAATAGAAGTTTAAAAATACTCTTAGAACAAAATAATATTGTATATTGATCTCAATACAGGCTTCTAACTGTATAAGGTCTATGTTTTTGTTGTTTGCTCATTTCATCACTAATAAAGATTATTTAATTATATTGGTTCCTTTGTAACTTCAACACAAATTGTAATGTTATCGTGTTGTGTATAATAGGGTAGATACATAATTTTTATTTTAGTCTGGCAGATTATTTTAAATCATTAGACACGTATTTTTTTATTTTCTTACATTAAAGTGATTTGAATTTGAAACGAATACTTTGGACTATATATTGATTTAAAATGTCGCGTGACGTCACTTCTATGCACATTTTATACGTAGAAATGACGTTTTAGCCCCCACTTCTAAACTTTGATTCGCTTTATCTAAGTATTATTTTTATTATTTTATTATATTTTCATTACGTAACTTACGGAGTAATTAGATTTTTAATTTTCATACCCTGTCATCATCTCATAGCATTAAGATAGAATATAATAAAAATTGAATAAGGTGGAGCTATTAAAGGCCTGAATCCAACAGTGGAATGGAAATATGGTAATGATGATAATGGTGATCAAGTACATGATGCGCCTGCTGTCAAATATTTTAAGGCTCTCAAAAACTTTCCGTAGATGTCAAAACGCTGGGTGTCCCTACTTATAATCATATAAACCGTCTGCTTTGCGACACCACAAATTGCCACCGGTTCCTACGGATCTCATTTGCATACGTACTTACCAATCTTTTTAAATCATATTATGGTATATGCTGTTACATTATAATATGTTATGTCTCCGCGGCTCCGAATCGGCATCGGCATCGGCATCGGCTCTTTGAGACGCGCGCGGAACGCGACGCGCTGTACGCTCGGGTCGTTATCGCTGATATGTACCTGTTACATTACTGTAGTTAGTTAGTCAAAAATCACTGAACACTATAAAAATGACTTCAAACTTTGCACTTATTTATCATAACGATCATTAAGCCCTAAGACATCCAGTGCAAAACATATCTACCTAGGCCTCCCCCAAAGACTTCCTTAATACCTCTTACTTACCCAATACCACATAATTTCCTTTGTAACATCTGCATCTAGTTGGCAGATAGGATATTCATCAGATAGGCAGTTAACCGCGACCGAGAACTAAGGAACTTGACACTCAACCAATCGACGACACGTTGCCAATCTGTGAGCGGAAATTGGAAATCTGCCAGACCTTCCACCAACTACCGTAACCTTCAGACATTTGATATCAAAAGTAGAGGAATATTCATTTTACGCGGATTTGTTTACGGAATTCGGAGCAAACGAGCAGACTGAACGAATTCCTGGTGGTAGGTGATCACTATCGCTTAAGGACTCTAGAAGCGTTTAAGTGCGTTACTGGTGCAGGTACCCCTCTTTTCTAGAAGGTTTTTTTTATTGGTAATAGGTAGGCGATTGACCACTTTCTTTTTTTCTTTTTATGGGATAATTGAGCAGACGGAACACCTAATGGTAAGCCGTCGGCGTCGCCCATGGACACCTGGAACACAAGGGGCGTTATAATTGCGTTACCTTTTGGGAATTAGGAATTTGAAGATTGTTGGGGATTCAGGGATTGGGAAAGGGGAGGGGAGTAATGGGCCTCCGGTAACCTAACTGACACGACGAAATATAACGCAAGCGTTGATTTACGTCGGCTTTCTGTGAGGTCGGGGTATCACTGCGGTCGAGCCGGCCCATTCTTTAGCTGTACCTATGTATTCCAGGAAATCTACTATAATTTCTTGGAATAATCTGATTTTAAACTCCTGTCTCGCTAATTGGCTGGCAGTGGTTCGCTACGAAGAGTTAAAGATTAAACTTAGTGAAAATATAACTTTTTCAGTCGTTTGTGATAACTGTGGAAGGCCAGGGAATAGAATGGGTCTGATAATGACGACGATGACGATGACGATCCCGCACGATTATCTCACCGTCAAACTGTCATAGCAGTTTGGTGGGTTTATTTATTATTTTCTTTTATATAAAACTAACAAAGGATTAACTTATTAAAAAAATGATGAAATTTATATTTTAACTTTTAAAATTTCAACGATTGGGCAAATGGTTTCATTAGATTGCTCGACTGTACTTTGTTTGCTGGAGTTTCGAAACTTAAAAAATGCCATATTCGACTAATTTGAAATAATTAACCCTTCACTTATATCACCTTCACTTGTCTCTTTATAAAATAATATCTATTTGTGATACATAAATACATATTCGTATGTAAATATAATTTCGCACCTATCCAACCTATATTTGACTAATTGGTATAAAAAAAATCTATTAATAGCTTTTTGTTCAGCTTTATATCTACTTTAATGTATTGATCCTTGATTTAATATTTAATCATTAAATATGCTTATTAATGAAGTAGAATATTGTTTCTTTACACTTGTAGGTATAGTATTCTAAGGAATTTGACATCGACTGATTCTGCACCAGTGTAGTATCCTTGCGACATCAAATCGCACAAAACTTCTTCGATGGTTAACTTAATATTTGTTAGTAATTAATTGTCTTCTGTACTCTTTTTTTGTACCGTTTTTGTTTTTTTTCTTTTTATCTATATGTGGAGGCTTGTAATTGGCAATTTGTCAATATTATACTCTTATAAAACCATTTTCTATGTATTAGTCTGTAAGCCTTCTTAAAATAAATAAATAAATAAATTATAGTGTCTCATTTGGCTGTGATTCAGCGAACAGTAGAATACCAGGAATAAGGAGCCAGTAGAATACCAGCGCAAAGCCCTGTCTTGCACATACTGAACTGGTAACATTTTGCGGCAGACTTGGGATATGAACATGTATCCATCAGTACCTACTAATGCAATGACTTATTTATATATTATGTCACTTGTTTTTTGGCTTAAATAAAGTTCTTCTTTCTTTCTAATGAGCGTTATTGTCCCGGGTTCGATTCTCTAATGACAGTAGGTATAGTGTGATAATGTGTAAATTGCAATTAAGTATAAATGGATACACGATATGAGAGAAAATTATAATTAACTTTTTATATCACCTACTACATACATACTTTGTCCCACGGTTTCTCTTGCATGTTCCTCTATCTACGGACACCAGCACAGCGATGTATACGACATTTAAACACCTTTAACGAAATTCAATCCGTATCGCAATGACTTAAAGTAGCAAATCTATCGACAATGGTTTCATAAAACTTGTCATTAAGATGTGTTTTTTTTTTAAGGGGAAAAATCATCGAATGACTGCTCCCGCCTGGGTGAGGCGGGAGGGAGTGTCAGACTCTTACTGACTAAAAACCACCCCGTTCCTTCTCCTGCACGTCGAGCCGGAGCCCCGGTTACCCGTTAGGTTCTCCGCGACTCCGAATCGGCATCGGCCCTATTGGGCCCCATCTGTGGTGGTCTGATAGCTCTTTGAGGCGCGCGCGGAACGCGACGCGCCGTACGCTCGGGTCTGTTTCCGGTCGGACGGGGAGCCACACATGCTCGCCGTCCGCAGGCCCGCGCTTACGGTGGCCGGAGATCGTCCCGCGATCCCCGACGCCCGGTGTGTCCTTCGCGATGGCTGGGTTGCGAGGAGGCAGCGCTTCGCTGCCTCACGCGTCCAGTTTCCTCCTTAGCTAGCATGACTGCTTCGCAAAAGGAGGAGACGGCATCCCAATCCCCGTCGCTCCGCATCATGGCCTGCATTAGGCCCGGACGCGAGAGGTCGCCATCGCCGATAACTTCCCTGAGGGCACGGCGGTGCTCAGCCCACGCAGGGCATTCTCCCACCGTGTGTTCCACCGTGTCCTCAGGGCAGTCCTCGCAGTGATGACACCCGGGCATTTCCTCCCGCCCCATCAGACACAGGTACCTCCCGAAACTCCCATGTCCGGTGAGGACCTGCGTCAGGCGGTAGGTGAGGACGCCGTAGCGTCTCTCAAGCCACTCCTCAAAGAGGGGACTTACCGCTGTGATGGCAGCGAGCCCAGCCCTCGGTTGCGACAGTCGTTGCTGCCATTCCGCCATGAGATCGCGCCGGAGCTCATCCCGCCACGCACTTATCTGGCGCGGCAGCGGAGTGTCGCCCCGGCGACGTGTCTCCGCGCGCATGCTGTGCACGCGCGCGAGCACCTTCGCCTCCAGATCCCACGGCGGTAATCCGGCAAGGAGGTTCGCCGACTCCCCAGAGATCGTGCGGTATCCGCGGATCATTCGGATCGCCATGACCCTCTGTGCCATGAGCAGCGTCCGAGTGGGACGCCGCAACAGGTTTGGCGCCCAAACAGGGGCGCCGTAGAGGGCCATGGACCGCACGACCCCGGCGTATAACCTCCGGCAGGAGGCGTTTGGCCCCCCGAATTAAGATGTGTGTAGCCTCAACGTTTTTAAGAGTCACATAGCTACCTACTATTACCTTCCTACGTATTAAATGTCTTACAACCTTCCTTAAGCAAATGGGTCACCTAAGAAATTAAAACAATTATAGCAATTAGACAAAATAGATTTCTCGTTTACCTTATCGGCAATTTACAAACATTACTCCTAAATTTAATATTAGTGCCATCTATCAACAATGTCTAGAACTAAGTACTACTACAGTAAGACGTGAAGAGGAGACAGTAATATGATTATAAACTAGATGGCGCTGGCCTTAAATTTTCTATCGACAAGTTATCAATAACTGAATAAACACACGCACTGAGATATTGATAATTATAACAATTTTCAAAGGTTTTAAGATGTTATATCCCAAAAACCCTAATTGATTCGATACTTACATCTACATAAATAAGTTTTAGAAAATTGTCACAAACATTTGACTGTTTTATTGTGTTATTTGAATTTCTCATTATAAGTAATCCATTTATTTATTTATTTATTTCAACAGCTAACATTATAATTATGTAAATTATATAACCTAATGCGTTAGTGGAACAATTTAGAAAAAAAATACATATACACAACTAACTTAACCACTTTTAACAGTTATTAATATGTCGAGTAGGTACCGTCATTATAGACACAATTATAGAACAATAGGTTGCGGTGACCGGTGACCGCTTGGTGTTTGCCAGTTCAATATATTTACAATAATATCGTTTACTCTAATAAAATCGAAAAGCTATCGTACTTTGATGCAGTCAGCACCAAAAACTAAACTTTACTACACCATCACTACGTAAGTTTTACAAAGACTCAGTTCTTGAGTATGACAGTTCAAACAAATCTCCAACAGCTGATGATCGTGTGACACGGTTCTCCCCTATCTCCATACAAATGTCGCAGTAAGGTAGTTAAACTAATTATAACAACAGCATTACTGACCCGACCCATATTCAGCCCAACCTAATCAGACCTCCACCCCCTCCCACAATCTTCAATAATAAGGAACTTATAGAAGAATCAGTATGCAATAGTAAGTATCAAGTTATAATGGTTTTATCGACGCCTGTTTAGGCCTGGTTTATTCCTGACTCGACTCTTAGATTGGTACTCGTGTATTTTGTTTTGTATCTATTTTTGTTTGTGTGTTTGTTTGTTGGTGTAGTGGATGAGTGTGAGAGTCTAAATTAGATTCTAGGAATAACAGGTTAACTATTTTATGAACATCATAATTATTTAAAAAAATAGTTACTTAGAAAATAATATCATAAAGTTTTTAATTCATCAAGTGTGGGAGAGCCATGCTTCGGCACGAATGGGCTGGCTCGACCGGTGTGATACCATAGTCTCACAGAAAACGGACGTAAATCAACGCTTGCATTGTGTTTCGTCGTATTAGTGAGGTTACCGGAGGCCCAACTATCCCCAATCTCCCCAATCTCTGAATAACATCGTACCGCTCTTGGTGTTCGCGCTCTTGGTGCTCTTGGTGCTCTGGTGTTCCAGGTGTCCATGGGTGACGCCTATTGCTTACCATGAGGTGATCCGTCTGCTTATTTACCGACTTATCCCATAAAAATAATTGTAACCGGTATGTGGCAATGGGAATCTCATATTACATTGGATACTTAACATTAACAACTGATGAAAACATTGCATATTTGAATATTGTTGGCTTCTTTACACTTCGAAGCTTAGACGACATGATATTGTATGTTCTAAACGCTTGTCTATTTCAAATCAAACCGATGTATGACGAAATAATAGAAAGGATTCTTTTATTGGTTCACATTATAACCTAACCTTTTTAGTTGCCGATTCGGAGTCGCGGAGAACCTAACGGGTTACCCGGGCTCCGGCTCGACGTGCAGCAGAAGGAACGGGGTGGTTTTTAGTCAGTAAGAGTCTAACACTCCGTCCCGCCTCACCTCCCTTTTTCTTTCTTTCAATGTCACAACAATGAGTCATACAGAATGTTTAAATATCTACCTACACATCTATGCAGATAAATAAAATTGAAGTGTCTGTTTGTAATGTTAAAATAACTGCTTTTTACTACATGCATATGAATATACCTACAATGATACGATACACATACCAAAATAACATTTTATTCAGTTCGTGTCTGTCTGTCTGTCTGTTTGTACTGGCTCATCTCTGAAATGGCTGGACCGATTTAGCAAGACTTTTATTGACAGGTAGCTGATATACTAAGGAGTAACTTAGACTACATTTATTTTGGAAAAATGACACAAACAAAAAATTATGTTGTGAAATTCATATTTCAGAAATCGCGGGGAGTAATAGATATAGCGCGCTAGTTGATAATAGATATTAACAATTACCCCATCAAGTCTATAATTGCAAAACAAAAGCAAGAGAACATTCAACTACTTATCTACGGACGTGATTAAGTAATTGTTCGAGGTATTGATAAGATAGTAATGACGACCTAGGATAGATAGGAATTGACTGCACCTTATTGGTAACTTTATTGCAACTTATAGTATTGTATTTGTATTTGTCATCATTATTCTGTGCCTATGATAATTCTAATAGGCAAGGCCTCCCCTCATACAGAGAAAGAATGGGCATGAATCACCAGGGTGCTTATTCTTGAAACCAATCTCAAACCATAATAAAAAATGATTCAATGTCAAAACTAAACAACCACAATCGTAGCTGTTGAAATAGCATTCGGAGTACGGAATACAAAGCCAAATACCATTTAGTTCATCTAATATCCACGCAATACAGATGTGCAGCAATGGGCGCTAGTGTTCCAACTCGAGAGTACGAAATTTCACAATACCAATGTCGATCGAATTGGATTCAAGAGTAAGCCCCCAGGTATGCTCAAATCGGATTGCCGATTTTTAACCTACATCCTCGTGCTTGAGACGTGCCACCTTAAACTCTGTCTTATTATTATATCAAATGTCTGATTTATACCAACTTTTTACTTATTTGATTGTGCATACTGCTAAGGATAAATTATTTACCAAAATGTATGTTTCCTGAAGGGTATAAACCTGGGTGTCTTCAAGGCCCGAGTGAATAGGTTGCTTATGCATCGACGTGCTTCATCGTAGACCGCATCATCACTTACCACCAGACGAGATAGTAGTCAAACGTCGGCTCACTAAATATAATAATAAAAAATCTAGTATTTTATTCTGGCTGACACAAGTTGCAGCAATTCTGAATAGTTGTGGCGGCAGAAAACAAATGCATTTCTCTTTATTTATTTTAATTATACTATTTCAGCAACACAGATTCCCATGAAAACATCAAAAACCTACAAAACAATATCATTCATAGTTGTCTGTCACGATTAAAGGCCGTTAAGCTGTGCCTGTTATTTCATAAGACCTATACGTATCTGTATGCAAATAAAGACTTTGAGTTTGAGTTTGAATTTGATTTATTGCAGGAGTTTTCAATCCTTCGGTTCCAAGTGGAGCACAGCAATCAGAACGCGGGTTGAAAGGTCGTGACCGATGACCGCTGGACAGTCCACCTACCAGGTCTAAATATACCACAATCTTTTATAAATAATTTTCATCGAGTATCAAACTATGTTTGTCATTTTATGAATAGAATGACGTGTAAAACATTCATGACGTCACGCCTTTTCATCTCCGTAGGGTGCACATTTATGACGTCACTTTTTACCAGTGTCTCTTGTGTTAAGAATAAGAGTTCCAGCTTCCATGTAATAGAGAGACCTATTACCTAGCAAGCACAAACTCTGTGCGGAATCTGCAATTGTACATTATACAATGACGTGTAGCCCGGAGGTTTAGGACACCTGCTTCTCATGCATGAGGGTGCGGGTTCGAAACCTACCAACGGCAAGTACCAACGTGTCTTTTCCCAAGTTATATGTACTTTTTAAGATTATCGAGACATCACTGATAAACGAAGAAGGGAAACATGGTGAGGAAACCCTGGGTTTATAATTTCTAATTATAAGTTTGTAATTGCCAACCCGCATTGAGCAAGCGTGGTGATTGATGCTCATACCTTCTCCGTGTGAGAAGAGGTTTTGCCCAGCAGTGAATATTTATAGGCTGTGGGTGATGATGTACATTTTACATTTAAAAACGGTGTAAAATGTTAAGGCGCTGCTTCAGTTTATTCGTCTTAACTCGTCGAGTACCGTCATTATAGACACAATTATAGAACAATAGGTTGAGGTCACCGGTGACCGCTTGGTGTTTGACAGTTTAATCTACTAAAGTCTAATTATTATAAACTAGAAACCTTCGCAGTAATAATTATTTTGTTAGCACAATCGTGGTTAGCCACTGTTCGGTTCCTGTTGTCATTCCTTTAAGTGAGAAGGTATTATTAGATATTTTGGTTCACTTATTTTACTATCTGAAACCGTGAAGCGTGTCTAGTCGAGGTCCTACTGCTTACCAATATCTTCTACCCTCACATTATCAGGTCAGAATGAAGTAAAATAATTGGCAAATAATGAGGATTAAACAAAAACAATATTCGACTAGCTCTTACTAGTGGTTTTGACCGCATCCCCGTGGGATAATAAAGGCAAACGAGCAGATGGTAAGCGATCAGCGCCGCCCATGGACACCAGAGGAGTCACAGGTGCGTTGCCGGATCATTTTGATCATCTTGATCCCTTCAGCCATTTTTATGTACATAAAGGAGTAATAAAAATACAAACTTTCACATCCTACTAATTATCTTAATATTGCTATTAGAAATATGTCTTACAGAAAAATCAAATCTAGTAAATAAGCACCTCAAAACAAATTCATAATATTCCCTAGAATTCATTGACTATACCCTTAGCAGGTCACGCCAGGGTCTATCGGACATTAACCTTGACTACCAGATTGCGAATAATGATCATGTTTCATTATGCTATATAGCATAGAAAAAAATAATTTTGTATTTGAGATACTGGCTACTATTACTATACTGTATAGTATATTATATGCTACTTTTCATAAAACGTAGACGTACCACCATGAGGTTTTATCTTAACAAATGTAAAATTTTGGTGATCTTCATTGTATTCCTCATCATCAATAACAGTCTGCTGAACTTCTACATCGCAGGGTTACGCCATAATGTCCTTACTTCAAAACCTGGTTGAAAAGATCAGATTTATAGAAGAGTGCTTCTACCTGATCTCCAACAGACATAGGCGTCTCCAACACCGCGCCAGGCAGTGTACTGAATCTTTAGCCTTCGACCTATAATGATAGCTAACAGCTAATCTGTCATCTGCCTCGTGCAGATTGTATAAATTCAAATATTATTCATATATTTGCATGCATCCCTTTAAGTATTTCTCGCACGCACTATTAGGTATTGTATCCCTTGACCAATTTGCATATAAGTGATCTATTGTTCCGATCAGCGTCGTAGACCACATGGAGAAGTAATTAAGTTATATATCTTTTAGAATCAAACAAATAAGTCGGGCCTAAGGATAATGGTCAACTGAGGATTGCATGCAGAGTGGATGAATTACTTCCAGCACTTTCTGTCCTGCGCATCTCTTACAGCCGTGCAAAATTTTCACGACGAGCCTTTCACTTGATCGGTCCAGCTCGTTGGGGAACGCTCACGCGATCTCTTGCCTTTGGTGTTCTCAACTACAATCAACTTCTTCAGGGTTTCGCCACCCCCTGTGGACTGTGTGACTGTGTGTATTATTCAATAGATTAATTAAGCATGTTATTTTATATTTGCCGATAAGTTTCCTACTTCACATGATGATGGCAGCGTGAACGTGAATACATTTATCACAATCTTCCCTCAGGGGTCGTAAAAACCGATTATGGGACTATGCATTTGATAGAGAATGGACAGCAATATAGTCTCTGATAAACTTGAACCTTATCTCCAACCCGCTAAAGGTGGAAATTATGACAAATCCTCATATTAAAATATAAATGAATATTACAGACCAGGAGTGTATACTCCAGTCTAGTCTGTAATCCCGAGCGTACGGCGCGTCGCGTTCCGCGTGCACCTCAAAGAGCCATCAGACCACCACAGATGAGGCCCAACAGGGCCGATGCCGATTCGTAGTCGCGGAGAACCTAACGGGTAACCGGTGCTCCGGCTCGACGTGTAGGAGAAGGAACGGGGTGGTTTTAGTCAGAAAGAGTCTGACACTCCCTCCCGCCTAACCTAGGCGGGAGCAGACATTCGATGATGGAAAATCCCCCTTAAAAAAAAGTCTAGTCTGTAATATTCCAGTTGGCAGTCATAGGCTGCCAGAAAGCAAGAAAATAAGAAGAATTATTATTGAATTGGGTACTTTCCTTAATCAAGAATAAATTATTTCGACTGTTCAATACAATAAAATGTAAAAAAATAATCACACTCATTAATTGATTTTCTGACCAACTTAGTTTAAGCATTTTTCCAACAGATTTTTAAGAAATAAGTACACTGTTTGACGCTAAAAAAACGTGACGTCACAATTCACAATCTCGTACAAAATTCATAGTCAACTGTCGTTTTTGACAGTGCAAAAAAGTATTGGATTTGACTAGTTGTCAAATACCGTATTCATATTACTGTAACTGTAAGAAGAACGTATCAGAAATACAATTTACCCTTGAACTTCGCGAGTATGTGACAAAAGTTTTTTTAGACGTATAGGTACTCTTTACATTTTCCCCGGGGAACTTTTGTGTTTTTATTACTTTATTTTGCCGGTTACATCTCGAAATAGGTCATCAACGGATGATAATGAGTTTCATGAGATCACCGGACGCACATTCTCCTATTTTATATTAGTTAAATTGGCGGCACGCGGCTGCTACTTGGTGTGTTAACTGATGAAGTAGTGATGTGAAATGCTTCTATGAGATATTGCGGGTATTGTCTAACCGCATAAAAAAAAGATAGTAACATTATCATCTCATCAACTTTGTGTAAAATATGATCGACTACATTGCTTCAGTAAAAAGGATATATATTATTTCAAGTGTATTGTAATATCTCATCTTTACTATTAACTTTTTTACGAACATTCTTCATTGTGGGAAAATTAAGAAAATTTTAACCATAAGATATTTTAACAACTTCAAATATAAATCATACCCTACTATTTGCATATGGCTGCAAACACTTTTGTTTTCCCAATCTATAATTTCTTTAGAGCACAAAATGGCCCTTAATACAGCTAAACCAACAACAATAAACGAGACATTAACTATGGAACGTATAAAATATTCGATAAAATGTCGTATTCGTGCAGCCCTACGGTGGTCGGTATACAATGAGCCGCTGCAGTCGTCGCGCTACGACCGAGCGTACCGCTCGCCCGGCCGCGCTACACGCGAAACTATGTGATGTACCGAACTATACGAACACAATAATACCAAATAAATAACACAACAAGTGCTTATAAGTGATACAAAAATATTATAACAGTGATATCCCCACGGTAAGTGACAAAACTATTTAAGAAAATTAATTAACAAAGGTAATTAAGTATTTATTCGTATATTCTATAACAATGTTATTTTATCAATAACACTAAACAGACACGATGACCTTTCGAAAGTTGTCTGTTGATTTATTGATAGGACAATACAAATAGTGAGTTTATAGAATTAAGAAGAAAAAATAAAAACTTGGTTCTTGTATTTAACGGTATGCACTCGTATCAATGGGAATTAAAATTTTTGATAACTCCGGAGTACTATTTGGATGGTGTCCAAATGTAAAAATACAATGCCTAACGTCTCGTTGCAAGTCTGCCTGGGAATTAGACCTGAGCTAATTCATCCATCCGGGGGCGACCGGCGACCGGCGACCGGTCGCGACAACCGTACTAAACTACCGCCGTCCGCTTCGATGATCACCGTTGACACTTTTGAACGATACGACACGAAAATAAATCTCTTACTCATTTTGTTTACAACTTCTACATGGCATATTAACTGGAATTTGTCCCGTCCAAAACACCCATTTTAAACCAGTCTTATTTTTATTAAACAACTACAAACGAAATTCTCCTTTATTCCCTACACAAAGGACAGAGAATACCTCTGTACAATGAAACAGATTTATAGCACAAACTGACGGTAGCTATTGAAAAGGTAAATCAGAAGCACACGGCCGATAGTTGCAAGATGAAGGCGGGAGATCATTCCCAGTAATGTATGGGCCGACTGCTGCCAACTCAAGATAATTCTCTTACGCTCTGAGCCTTTACGCATACGATTGTTTTGGCAAACAGCTGGCTCGATTAGGCATCTATCTATAACTGAATTACGAAATTATCTATCTTCATTGTAGAAGGATGTTTGGGATTATTGGGATCATGTTTTGTTACATTATTTTGATTCTATATCGTAAACAAGGTGAGGCGAGGTTTTACTGTTATAGGATTTTCTTTTAAAAAGGGTTGAAGTATGTTTATTCTAATAAATTGGTTTGTTTTTGGTCTACACAATTAGAGCCCATTTTTTACTGTACTGTTCAATACTGTGAGATTACTGAGAAGTTTGATATCAAAGCGCATGTTAAACTTACACTATCAACTTTACTACAAAAGAATAAGGTTAAAAATCCGTTTAAGAGAGTGCAGTAGCCTGAATTACTGGCGACTTTAATTCCTAACACACTTAAAATATTTATGATCAAAATAAATAGAAAGTTAAACGAGGTACTACGACCCTCTCTGCCTGACTGCAGTGTCGATAAAACAAAACACAGTCGGCACGAAATAGATAAAGAAAGTAATGTTATCTCATTTGACATTATACTGACAATAGTTGTACTTACCATTGCCGAACGTAATTTATTTTGTGATATTTAAAATTAAAACTCTTTATGTTTTTATATTATTATTATAATAATAGATATATTAGTTTATTTATTTGTGTAGTTTAAATAAGACACCAGTAAATTGTAAAATTGCCTGGTCGTAAGTGCGACTGCCGGGCAAGGGTGTCTCGGGTCGATTTCCGGGTCGGCCAAAGTAGTACTGGGTTTTTTTAATATTCTCAGTAGTAGCACGGAGTCTGGAATTGTGCCCGGTATATGGCAATAGGCTCACCCCCTATTCCATGGGACTCATAATATAAATAGTGAAAAGTGGGTGTTACATTGTACAGTGGTATAATGTGCACCTCCTCCTACCCCTTCGGGGATAAACAACGTGATGTTATGTTATGTTTAAATTGTAAAATTGTAGTTTTTACCTATTACAAATTGATTAATAATAATACAAGACCGATTTAAAACTTTAGTAACGTTAGATTATAGGTTATATTGCAGTGGACTGCGTACTTCAAATGCAGTATTTAGAGCATTTTATTTTCCTTTCAATCTTACATTACTAATGATAAATAGAATTTCTATTTCCTTTTCACCATAATACATTTTGTGATGTAGACCTTAATACTAATATTATAAAATTGACATCACTTTGTGAGAGACTTTGGTTCTGCTTAGGGTTTTGCGTAATTTAACTGACAGCTTTCTGCCTCGCATAGCAAAACTGTAGAACGGTCTGTCGTCAGCGGTATTTCCGAACTGATACGACCTTCAAACCTTCAAGAAAAGAGCGTATTCCTTTTTAACTCGTCGAGTACCGTCAATATAGACACAATTATAGAACAATAGGTTGCGGTCACCGGTGACCGCTTGGTGTTTGACAGTTTAAAAGGGAACGTACCTCTGAATCCTCTTGTGTTTCGGGTGTCCATGGGCGGCGTTGATTGCTTACCATCAGGTGATCCGCCTGCTCGCTTGCCCCTATTCTATTAAAAATGTAATAAGACATAAGTAATTATGTTTTGCATAGTCATTAAAAATCTGTAATAGTTACAATCGCCATAATTCTTTAAATTATAACCTACCATAAGCTTAATTTCTTCCATTGAATATAACTAGGTTGAAATTCGCTTAAACGTACTTTCTCATGATTATGAATCTTAGTCATTATTATTTTGACGATTTCGTCGTCTAGGTGAGTCATCAGTCTTTTTTTTATGGGGGGAAAATCATCGAATGATTGCTCCCACCTGGGTGAGGCGGGAGCGGGAGGGAGTGTCAGACTCTTACTGACTAAAAACCACCCCGTTCCTTCTCCTGCACGTCGAGCCGGAGCGGAGCCCCGGTAACCCGTTAGGTTCTCGCGACTCCGAGAGTCATCAGTATAAGGCATTGTACCGTAACAAATAAAAATATAGGTAGAAAATTACAACATTTTACAAATATGTCAGGTAAAATACTACTTAAACTAAAAATATGCAAAACTTGGCGAATATACTTAATACTGTGAATGGCCCAGTGACCCGGTTACATGTATTTAGCATTTGAAACAAAAATATTAACGCCATAGATGTTATGGATTACCAACAACACCGTAGTGTTTGCAATATTTTATCGTCTGTGGCCTGACTATCAGGAGTAGCTTATTCGTTAGGTCCATAGGTACCTACATAGGTTACGACACGGTTCATTGTGGCATATTATGTCATATGACTGCCTCGGTGGCCGAGTGGTCACAAGTGCGACTGCTGGGCAAAGGTCTCGGGTTCAATTCCCGGGTCGGGCCAAGTGTTACTGGTTTTTTTTAATCTCAGCAGTAGCATGGAGTCTGGAATTGAGCCCGGTACATGGCAATAGGCTCACCCCCTATTACATGGGACTCACAACATAAATAATGAGAAGTAGGTGGTACGTTGTACAGTCGCATTAAGTGCCGCAATTTGCATCTCCGCCTACCCCTTTGCTGATAAAAGGCGTGATATTATATTATTATGTCATATCGGTAGTTATTGAGTTCAATAAAATACATAATTATATTGGATGTATAAGCAGTCTTTCAGCGAATTTGGTGTAATGTGTTCCATCTTTCAGAAGAACCCCACCCCCGCCCCCCCGTTCCCAATAAAAACCAGAGAAGTTGAAATGAAATTCTTTGAACAAGGCCCAGGCCATTCCAGCTGGGGGCTTGTAGTATTTTGAAGTCTTACCACCCTGTAGTTACGCCACTGCGTACAGCAGTCGCATTTGATACCACTCGAGCAGCGAATAATAAAAAATCTCTTATCACAACGATAAATTGTAAACAAAACACAAGCTTCATGCTTCCTCGGTTGCAACGAGCACAAATAATGAGACGCAATCAATATGAAATAAGTATTTAAGTGGACCGCCATTGTTATTAATGAATAATGTGGCATTTTAAATTTTATGTATGTACCTCGGGGTATATTATAACATAACAGAACATCATGCCTTTTATCCCCGAAGGAGTAGGCAGAACACATTACGGCACTTAATGCCACTGTACAATGTAACATCCACTTTTCACTATCTATGTTATGAGTCCAATGCAATAAGGGGTTAGTCTATTGGCATATATTGGGCACATTTCCAGACACAGTGCTACTACAGAGATTTTTTTTAAACCCGGTAATACTTTGCCCCACCCCGGGGATCCATCCCGAAACCTCTTGTCCGGCAGTCGCAGTTACTCAGCCAATGAGACAATGGGTATATTATAGTTCATCAATTTTGAAATACGCCCAATGAAACGGCTCACTCAGCGTTAACATTTAACATAATACTATGACCTAAAGATCTGTCGAAAATCCGAAATGTATTTACATACCCTTATGTAGTGTCCAGGATAATAAAAGGCGCAAAAACTATAATGCGTATATCCATGCTGTCAGTTTATAACCAAATAGATTCATTGACACATTAAACTGTCCGAAAACAGCTGGAAGCAATAATGCGGTTGATATTTATACTTCTTGCCTTGTGTTAAGGTTAAATTTTATCTGTACGCTTGTTATAAATAGACCAACACACATAATTATTGTGGTAATAAGTACTTAAACTTATTTCTTTTTTGAGTTTATTAAAATTATTTGATGCTACGATCAGATAAACTGTCAACTCATTTCCCCACCACAAAAAATTTGAATAGTATTTCAACTCGTTTCACAAAGGTAAACGATTATTAATCTCAATGTAGAACCAATTAATGTTTAAGATTATGATCCAATAAGTGATCCGACAGAGAACCAAAGGATCAATAAGCTGAAATGGTGGTGGCGGCCCACCTCACATTTGTCGAAGAACCGATAGCCATTGGGTTAACGTGTTCTAGAGTGGAGACCGCGTCTAAGCAAACGTAATGTAGGGCGCCCTCCAGCTCGGTGGAATGAGGACATCCGCAAGGTGACTGGCTGTGGTTAGATAAGAAGAGCTGAAGACTAAGCTCAGTGGCGTGCCGTTGGAGTGGCCTATGTCCAGCTGTGGACAAATACGGACTGATGGCGATGATGGTGTTTATGATCCAAATAGAAAAAAACAACTCTTGGGATACATAATAGAACTGATAAAAGTGGGATTAATTCGTACAAAAGTAGTCTCTTAACATCGGAAATAAGGTCTATAATTAAATAAGTGGAGAGGACTCGACAGTGTGAGTAATTACTTTACCTTATTCCGTCTCGTTAACACATATCATTTCTATGATAGATACTCAATACTATGCAAAGAGCCCTCGAAGAAACATCATGTCGCCAACATAGGTAGCTCATGACGCGAATCCAATACATTTAGTGCCAAACATTAATCAAAATATAGACATGGACACATCTCTTGACAAATTACTTATACAATGTATTGGATACACATGTAACGATAAGCTCAACAAATACAAAATAAATAATAGTCTGTCAGTCAGTCCGTCAGTGAAATTACGTGAAGCTAGGTGCTCATTCGAAAACGTAGATTCGAATGGAGAAGAACGAGCAAGAAACTCCATTCGTTACTCTTTTTAAAAAAAGTATGTTCTACAATGTCTCTGATACATATTTCAATACTGTACGCATATGTAAGAACAATGCAAAGACACGCTTGACGCATTATACTACTAACTTATTAAAATAAAAAATAATAAAAATCTTAAGTCTAACATGGTGCTCACAAGCATCCATATGTATGTATTAGTATTGTGATATTTCTAGTAGCATATCAACAACATTAAAGTTGGGTATTTGGATTTGTTACCGTCTGTAGACTGCAGTTCAGCAAAAAATTTATGTTACAGCTAATACTGCGAAGTGTGAAGAAAGCCACTAAAACTAAAGCTTGGAAGATCTTGTCTTGTCTGTATAAAAATTGGTCGCAATCTGCTCTCAAAAACCAAATAACTTCACGTCCAAAAAGCAATAATTTCTCATCTTAATCATTAACAACTGCTTCTTACGATATTTCAAATATTTTTTCCAAAAAAAAAACTTCAACACACCCGTAACAATATAAATAAAAAAACTACATTAAAATCCAAGCTGTGTAAGATTATAAATATTGATTGTAAAAGAAAAGACTACATAACAGTACAAAAGATAATATCTTTTGTACTGTTGTATGTAGTCTTACAAAAGATTATATCTTTTGTACTGTAACCATATTATGGTTACTATTTTTGTACCAACATTTGCCTACAACTCCACGCGTAATTGCTTAGAAATCCAACCAGATTCAGTCCGTTCACAGGGCAACGATATTTACAGGAACATTAATTTCTTGATGCAAGACGCAGTTAGTAGGTAAATTCGTAATTGCCATGTTATGTCTTTGAACAGTCATAATCTTGTAGTAGGTAGCTTTAGTAACTATGATCATTAAAGTGACGGCTAAAATAGACTGCCTTGATTTCAGTTTTTCATGAAATACATACGAGCAAATGGATCACCTGGTGGTAAGCAATCGCCGCCCATGGACCAGGGACACCAGCAACATAAGAGAAGTTATAAATGGGTTGCCGACCTTTGGGGGGTTAGTGATTTAAAGGTTAAAGATTTTGGAGATCGATTAGGGAGATAAAGGAAAGGAGGTATTAAGCCTCCGGTAATACCATTGACATTTCACGCCGATTTTCCACTGATCCAAAACTAAACGAATAAAGGAACATCAGCTTCTTGAGGTTTATCTTCATCTCTAGAAGCAGTCACAAAGTCAAGTGGTATACGTTATTAAGGAAAAGGTATATTTATTCAAAGTTACAATGGTTCATTTTACAATAGCACAGATAGAAGTGTCATCGATCTAGATAATTCGAGAGCACTCACCTCGAACAATGAAGTCTCTTCAACTAACAATCCCTTGATTGTTGAACCTCGTGTAAATGTTTAATAATTATAGGACTTCGATATCATTAAAGATGGTAAACATTATTATATACTTTGACCAAGTAACATAATTATTTGTACTACTTAGTAGCTGTACTCATCAGCTGTCTCAAGAAGTTGACTATCTGTAAAACAAAATGTTTATTCCAGCTCCATTTGATAAACACTGATGCAGTTAAAGCATCTAATTGTTATAGCTAACAGTGGAAGATCAGACTATAAGAATTGAGATGA
The DNA here is from genome assembly GCA_038387885.1 of Spodoptera picta. Taxonomy (NCBI): domain Eukaryota; kingdom Metazoa; phylum Arthropoda; class Insecta; order Lepidoptera; family Noctuidae; genus Spodoptera; species Spodoptera picta. Next base: position 2,510,150 of record JAZHFQ010000484.1, read on the forward strand.
TGACGGGTATGAAAATTCAAAATCTAATTAGTCCGTAAGTTAGGTAATGAAAAAATATTAGACACGTATTTTTTTATTAAGTCGTATAATAAAACAATACTTAGATAAAACGAATAAAAGTTTAGGAGTGAGGGCTAAAACGTCATTTCTACGTATAAAATGTACATAGAAGTGACGTCACGCGACATTTCAAATCATCGTCGAAAGTATTCGTTTCTGTAAGGAAATAAAAAATTCGTGTCTAATGATTTACAATAATTTACCAGACGGACATTAAAATAAAAATTAGGTATCTACCCTATTGGCTGCAGTATACCTTCAGCTAACTTTGAAACAAAATTTTAAGCCATTCACCCAAAGGTTGCCTGGTAGAGATCGCTTTTAGTGATAAGGCCGCCTTTGTGCCCTACTATTCTTGATTGTAATAATAATAATAATAAAGCCCGCAGGGCACCTTGAGGCGAGGTGACGGGCATTAGCGACCCCGCGGGCTACCATCATCCCGAGTGCTCCAGGGAGAAGTCACCGTTCCTTATTCTCCGGCTTGCCTTAATTGGCTGGCTGGAGTGAACGATGACAAGGAACAGGTCTCCCACCTCTGGCTTGCCTTCATTGGCCGTCCAGAGTGGAGTCGCGAGAGCAGTGATCCTGCTCGGAGGGTAAGAAACTATTCGTAAGTCGCGAGTGGGCCAGGGATGCAGGAGGCTTCGGCTGGAGCAGATGATCTGAGTAGAAAGCGGTGGTAGTTTCTTAACCCTTCAGCCACTCACATTCTCGTTGCCCCTCTGTTGCTATATCTAGCGACCATTCCCGGGGCCCGGTCGGTGAGTTGGCGAGTCTCCGCCTGCCATTTTTACGTGTAAAAATTACATTGTTTCGGCAGGTGCCATAGTCATCCATAGTTCCCAATTTACTAGTCCACAGCAACCCATCCATAGCCCTACCTTTTTTTTTCATTATTCACAATAGTCCTACACTGACCGGGGACTGTCTTTGGGTGCATTTCCATAGTGCATACAGGGATAGTCGCCGGTTTGTGTCTCCATTACATTTAGATTAAAGTTGTCTAAAGGGCCTCTGCGCAGTTGGCTTCGGCCCCTCGTACGCCTCCCAAATGACCGGGACCCTATGGTCCCGTGAATGGTAAAGACATATAATAATAATAATATATGCTTTATTGTACACCACACAATCACATTATAAGAAAAATATTAACAAAAATAGTGTACAATGGGCGGTCTTATCGCACAAGGCGATTTCTTACAGACAACCTTTGGATGGAGCAGTAATAGGAGTCTGATATGGGTCGTCAAGTGTACAATAATTAATTATAAAGTACTATACATATAATACAAAAATACAACTACAACTCAAAAAAATAAAAATAAAAAAAAAATAAAAATAAAATAATATACAATATACAATATGATACATAAATTACATAATGGTGTGTATTTGTGCATGTGTTTGTATGTGTGTGTATGTGTGTGTATGTGTGTGTGTGGTTAAGATAGGATATAAAATTATAAAGAGAGGAAATGCTCTCTAACAAGTTTTTTAAATTGCGATATGGATTGAGCTCGCCTCGCTGCAATCGGTAAAGCATTCCACAACCGAGCTGCTTGCACTGTAAAGGATTTGTCTAAAAAGGAAGTGGAATGCAAACAAATACTCAATTTCAGACTCTTCGATGATCTCAAAAACTTCGAATGTGTAAATTCGAATTGTTATTCTACATATATGTTTATATTACTTTAAGGTGTACAATAAAGATTATTATTATTATTATTATTTTCGGTTCCTTTTTCTAAGCTCGGCTACAGCGCCGGATTTGAGGGCTAGTACGGGCCGAAGCCAAGTGCTAACCCACGTGGACGTTTCAATTTTGGGTTGGGGTGAACGAAACTTTGTCGGTTTCGTTCAAAAATTTTCGAACAATATGGCAGGTATTTAAAATGGCAGCTTTTTGGAGGATTCAATATGTGTATGGAGGTAGTTCGAGTGTTTTTATGGATTGATGGAGTTGTTTTGGAATAACCCCCGTTGTTGATAATACTATGGGAACTATTGTGACACTGTTAAGTCGCCATATTCTGGTGATTTCTATTTTCAGGTCGGTGTATTTAGAAAGTTTTTCTGCAATTGTGTTTTGGAGGTTATGTGTATTTGGAATGGCTATATCTATGATTTGCGCACTTTTGTTGATCTTATCAATGAGTGTGATGTCGGGTCTATTGAAGTGTGTGGTTTTGTCGGTAAGAATAGCTCGGTCAAAGTACAACTTAAAAGCAGAGTTTTCAAGTACGATTTCTGGGTGGTATTTGTAGTATGGTGTTGGTGAACTGGATATTAATTTATATTTTAAAGCTAATTTTTGGTGTATAATATTTGCAACTTGGTCGTGCCTGTGCTTATAATCAGATTGAACTATGGCTTTACAGGCACCTGTGACATGCTGAATAGTTTCAGATGCACTATTACAGCGCCTGCAAATGTCGGTGGGTATGGATTCCCATACCTATCTAACCGCCCGCAACTATCAAAAACATATAATGCATATTCATGCATTATATGTTTTTGATAGTTGCGTGTTTCTATTACCTGGTACTTCAGGAAACAATTCACCGCGTCTTAACCATTCGTTCGATGCAACTTTATCGACGTTTGATTGATTAAGGTCGTGATAGTGTCTCCCATGTAATGACTTCTGAGCCCATGCTGTGATTTTGGTTTGTCGAACGGTCTATGTCTCATTGTTTTGTGTCGTTTGATCGGCCATGTTCAAAGGTGTGAGTTTGGTATCAGTTTGGACTATTGCGTTATGAAGAGTTGATGAAGGACTTTTACTATAGAAATAAGATCTCAAAGTTGTAATTTGTTTGTTATGTAAATTGGGGATATCTATAATACCTCTTCCTCCGTCGTTTCTTGGTAGTGTAAGTCTCTGTGTGCATGATCTTGGGTGGTGTCGTCTGTATTTTGTTAGTGTAGTATTAATGTTGCGTTGTAGATTCTGAAGCTCTGTTTTGGACCAATTTATGATACCAAATGAATATGTGAGAATTGGAATAGCATACGTGTTAATAGCTTTTATAGTATTTCGGGCGTTTAATTGAGTATTACATATTATTTTTACTCTGTGTTTAAATTGTTTTGTGAGCTGGCTTTTAATTTCTTTATGCAAGATTTGTTTGGTTTGTATGTACCCTAAATATTTGTAAGTACCACTTTCATCCAAGGAATCAATGGTATCACCTGTTTGTAACAATTGAATTTTACCTATACGCTCCTCGCCTCTAACGCCCAATTACTCACGATTTTTGCTTGTCATGACAAAATAGTCTCTTACTTTATCCATGTCTTACTTTATATTCTGTACCTCGATGCGTTACTCTTTTGTTGTGGACTATGGATTGATTGTAGGTACATTTCGTTAATATATCATTTTCAATACATCACATAAATACATACACATGTACATTGTGGTTTTCCCTAAATTCACAGGTGTATTGGATTGAATAAACAACTACTTTCAGATATTATGGTAATGTGTCATAGTTATAAATAAAACCGAAACAAAAATCAAACTCAAGCTTAAGTCAATTTTTTTATACTGTATAGGTCGACAATGATGCAATGACGCAATTAAACAGTTTCCAAAATTGCATGAAGCACATAATACCTCTCCTCCGGTGTTGCAAATATGTTCAGGATATTTTATTATATTACTATTGTAAATAAGGAGGAAATTCTTCGCCAGAGTCGGTAAGTCTACATAAGTCTGTCTCTCCTGAAGACCTATATATATATAACCTGGGTGTCTTCTAGGACCGCGTGAATAAGTTGCTTTAGACCGCATTATTACTTAGCGCCAGGCGAGATAGTGGTCAAACATTGGCCCTACAAATATAAAAAAATACTTACCATCAAAGGGGTCGTAAGCTTTCTTGCTACCAGTAGTAGCTTAACAAACAGTCAAACTCTGAATTTGGTACCGACAATTTGATAGACTACTTGTTACCTCAAATACAATGAGGAAAAAGAAAAAAATATTCAATATTTTGTCAAAATTTAATCTGTTACCACCTACCTACTTAAAAGCAATTTCTGATAGATTATCTTCTGGAACCTAAGACTGTAGATTCATGCCTCTGGAACGCATGACTTCACTGAGTCATTGCAATCTCTAATTAGCCACTACTGTACATTCTTGTAGGAACTAGTCACTGAAGGGCTGGATATTAGCAAGCAAGTTCGCTAAGGAAAATTATTTCAAATTCAGAATTCTACGATACAACAGAACATCAAGACTGATCGGTTTAAAAAAAGTTATGGGGCATTCGCCTCCACGTGCGTCCACTATGTAATAGTAATACTTGGCATTGAAATAAAAATACTTATTTATAGAAGAAGATGAAGAATTCAATGGTCGAAATATTTCAATCGATTGAAATCAGTCGTTGATTGATATTTGAGTTTGAAAGCTTTTACAACAGTTGTATGGAACGAATGTCTTAATGAATACATTTTACATTTACAAATGCTTTTTACATTTACAAAATGTTACTAAGAAATGGTTTCTTAATATTTAGTAAGCCACTATTACTGATGTTGAAAGTAGTGATACAATGTAGTATAAAACAGAGTCGTTATCCGCCGCTTGTCTGTCCCTATGTATGCTTAGACCTTTAAAACTACGCAACGGATTTTGATGTGGTTTTTTGCAATAGATAGAGTGATGTTTAAGGAAGGTTTATATGTATCATGGATATTGCACCCGTGCGAAGCTAGGGCGGGTCGCTAGTTAGCTATCAAAGACAAAAAATTGACTTTACCGCTTCGACCACCCTCAATGCAGTCAACGTTTATTTGAACTTGTATTTAGTAAACATTTCAACAAAACGAAATGTCCTAAACAAAAAGTGACATATTCTACGAAGTACATTGGACTCAGCGTATAATAATAAAGATGTCGCAAGGCCACGACTGCATTATGTCTGGACTGTCGGCATCCAAGTGCGTGGGACGCAGTCTAGTCGGTAACGAGCATAAACTAGATGCACGCTGAAATTCTATACGTACGTGTGATAAAATTCTGTCCACCACATCTGATTACTATTCTAATGTGTATTCGTTGACTGGTGTTGAACATTATACCTAGATCCAAACCTTTGTGTGCGCTGTTGCTGGAACAAACATGGTAATGTTTTATTCTGCTCTTGTATCATAAAATGACCAGTGGCAGATTATATTTTTGTAACTGGCCAGTGTTGGATAAATCTTGTTTCGAGTCTTTTTTTTAGTTATAGAACTCTCTAGGTTTGTTCCCCATAATTTGGCAATAATAATACACCATACCTAAACTTTCGTTTTAGTTTCTGTAATCACTGTCTATTTGTCTATTTATTCTAGTGAGCTCAAAAAAAACTCAAATGCATTTATTTCAATTAAACCATAATTTGGTACTTTTGAAACGTCAACAAATATGAAATATATAATAGTCTGTCAGTCTGTCCGTCAGTGAAGCTAGGCGCTCGTTCCAAAATGTCGATTCGAGTGGAGAAGAACGAGCAAGAAACTCCATTCGTTACAGCCTAAGAGAAAAATTGATAACAATGTAAAAAGTGCTCTTATCTGCGTTTGTGTGTATTGATAGCATTATTGTAAGCCTAAGTTAGCTTCAAATACTAATCCTTTCCTTAACATCGTAACTAAACAAAAGCCAAATATAGAACTGTCATTACCTAGTAAGTAGTACATCGTATCCCAAATAGTACTTGGGAGGGTATAATACCTTAATTGAATCATGTTGAACGAAACACCGTAATTATACTGACCTTATTGGCGAATGGCAATGTCCTTCGGAAAGGTCAGGTGCGTAGTCAACTACTCATACATGCGTGTGTACGTGGAGGAAGGAAATGAATAGGGATAGTCGTGTGTCATAATATGGAACAAGGCTTCTGTACTGTGAAAATTAGTATTTGATATGGACTTTATGACCTGCTCACTATTGGAAGAAGATTAGTAATTAATAGAACTAGTGGAAAATTTAAGTGTGGGAGAGCCGTGCACGAAAGGGCCAGCTCGACCGGAGTGATACCACGGACTCACAGAAAATCGACGCAAAGCAATGCTTGCGTTGCATTACCCTCCCCTTCCCCAATCTCCCCAATCCCTGAATCCCCAACGATCCTAAAACTCCTAATCCCCAAAAGGCGGGTAACGCACTTGTAACGCCTCTGGTGTTCCAGGTGTCCATGGGCGACGCCGATTGCTTACCATCAGGTGATCCGTCTGCTCGTTTACCGGCTTATGCCATAAAAAAAAAATGGATAGACCACACTTCGTAGAGCTTGAAAGTAAAAATAATGGTTTGGGAAATTTATATTTTTCTTTGTTTGAGTCTCAGACTGTCTGTTCTCCAATGTATAACATATGAACTACCAATAAGAGAGTTTTTTAAAAAAAACGATAACACATTGTTAAACATCGTTATTGATAGCTTGATAAGGTATTTTAATATCAAGCCTGGTTTTATTTAGGAATATGTCTTCAGAAGATATAAGTATAATGCAAAATGGCCAATAATATTAGTAGAGACACTGTTGGAAAAAATTAACAACTAGCTGTGTCCGCGTTTCGTCCACATGGAATAGTGATTTACAGCTCCTCTCCCGAAGGTTAATATATATAGCCTATATGTTAACCCGACTAGTTAGTAATATGCATGCAAAATTTGAAGTAAATACATACAGTACTTTTTGAGTTCATCCCGGACATATAGACAAAAATTCTAAAAATCATATTTTTGGCTTCGGTATCGCTCCTTTATATGTTCTGTGGTATCGACTGTGAGATCACGCCCCAAACATTTGTGTCTTTTGTTTCTCGGTCACGTTGGTCTACAAGTGCCTAGTGTAATTTATTTTATGGTCAGTCTAAGAACGGCTGGACGTTGGACGCTGAACATATAAAAATTAAACGTCTTCATTTGGTGTTAAGTGGTAGAAGTCAATTAATGGACTAACACTTCATTAATGAAGACATGGTCTAATTGATTTTAGTTAGTGTCTTGTGATTCTTCTAAATTGTAAACGTCGTCACTGTCAGTTATATTGTACAAACTAACAACAAAATTTTTGTTATACATTTTATCATCATATCATCACGCCTTTTACTCCCGACGGGGTTGTGCACAACTGCACATTACGGCACTTATTGCCACTATACAATGTAACACTCACTTTTCACCATTTATGGTATAAGTTCCATGTAATGGAAGGTGAGCCTATTGCCATATACCGAGCACGATTCCAAACTCCGTGCTACTACTAAGTTTTTTCAAAAACCTAGCATTACTTTGCCCGACCCGGGAATCGAACCCGAGACCCCTTGCCGGTAATCCAAACTTCTTCAGTCTACTTCTACTTCAATTGTTTTTCTTTAGCTGGACCACAACTACTACCACCCTCGATGGTAAAGTCAAAGTCAAAGTCAAAGCATTTATTTCAATTAAACCATAGTTTAGTACTTTTGAAACGTCAAAAAATACAAAAAAAATAATAGTCTGTCAGTCAGTCCGTCAGTAACTAGGTGAAGCTAGGTGCTAGGTATAAGCAATCTTCATGCTAGTTCCATTCAATCCACACTATCTTTACAAATTCCTATAATATCGACTACAGTAAACCTATCTTCTTCTAGTGTCAGTTCAAGGTCAAAAAACAATGACGTAGAAGATATCCATGTCACATTGAAGCCCTGAAGATTAATAGTTTCTAAACGGTACCCTTTCACAGTGACCTTGGAAGCCAGTCTAGAATATTCTACGCCTTAATTTGTGTCGGAGAAACCGGTTTTTTAAGCCCTAAATGTTGAATATTTAATGAAGAGCTCGAGGCTAAGTGGGAACTACGTCAATCACTAGTCCTTGGGTCGGTTAAGTTTTATTGACTTGCTGCATTTTTGTGACTATTTGGAAGGTTTATACGACTTAGAAGAAGCTATTTTTTATTTTTTATTATTCTTAATTTTAAAGTTGACCTTCTTTGTTTCAGCAATATCTAATTGACTGAGTACTTATCAGGTTGGTTCTCATTATTTATTTAAGACTTAGTACAATAACAAATGTACAGGCGGACTTAATGCCTTGGGCATTGTCTGACAGTCGACCTTAAGGTGGTGCAGAGATGAAAGTGGCAGGTGACTAAGCAAATGTTGTAAATAAATAACTATATATAAATACTTAAGTACTTAGATACTTATATATACAGTCATACATATATATGTATACATACATCCAATACTTATATCATATATTATTACTATATACATACACACATACATACATACATACCCAGGTAAAAACTAAATAACATAATAAGAGACAACTTATGTTTGAATCGAATCTGCCAGTTTTTTTTGTAAATGCTCGCGAACCTTGGTTTTGAAAGATAAGTGACTGGTGGCCATCCTAATCTCCGTGGGTAGCGCATTCCATAGAATCACTGATTGTATGAAATATGAAGAATGAAGAAAATCAGAGCGATGACTAAGACATTGAAGATGACGATTGTTGGAAGATCGAAGATATTTATTGTGGTTATTATAGTTTTGCATTGGTTGGCTATAAGGTATGTTTTTAAAGTGCTAAGCTTTGGTGCTAATGATTCTGGAATCAAAATTTCAAGAATTAGCATATACCATTATACCTTGGTAGAGATTACACATCAACAGCCTATAAGTGGCCACTGCTGACCAAACTCTCATACGGAGAAGGTTTGAGCATTAATCACCACACTTACTTAATACGAGTTTCAAACTTATAATAAGAAATTGTAAGCCCAGGTTTCCTCACGATGTTTCCCTTCACCGTTTGTTAGTGGTGTCCTAATAATCTTAGAAAGTACATATGATTAGGAAATAGCTAATATCACATTGGTACTTACCGTTGGTATGAGAAATGAGCATCACCACGACGACATAGGTACATATGTTTAGACTGACATACTTCGGTACATACTTACGTTATTACTTAATTATTATCTCAGTGCACTCAGAGTTATTCCTAACTGATACTGGAGGGGAATTCCATTGCGGGGTTCCTATACCCCGCAATACGTGTTCCATCTTCTCAATTGATAGTAATGTCACATAGGCTTTTGGCCAGCTATATTACTAATCTCATAACGGTAACAGTTCTCGTCTAAAGTAACGGACAATCTCTTGAATCTTGAGTCTGCCGCTGTCCGCAATAGGTGTGAATTAATAAGATAACTAGTCGTCATTGTGCCCAACCTCTCGTCTCAATGTATGATTAGTGTATCCTGCATCCGCCAAATCAAGATCCTGGTTGGTACATACCAAAACTAGTTGACCTCTCTATCTATGGAACTTAGTATGGCAGCGCAGTTTAACTTACATTGGTTGGTCATCAAATTATGGGTAGTCGGGAAGTCGGTTGCTAGGTCAGGAGGGGTTCTGATAGGATCCTCGTGGCTTTGTGGTTATTTAAGTTTGGCAGAGCCATGCTTCGGCACGAATGGGCTGCCTCGACCGGAGTGATATCACGGCCTCACAGAAAACCAACGAGAAACAACGCTTGCGTTGTGTTTTGTCATATAGAGTTTACCGGACAACAATCTACAAATTCCTAATTCTCAAAAGGCCGGTAATGCACTTGTAACGCCTCTAGTGTTTCAGGTGTCCATGGGCGACGCCGATTGCTTACCATCACGTGATCCGTCTGCACGTTTACCGGCTTTACCCATAACAAAAAATATATATTTTGGTCTGTTTGGCAATCATTCTATAAACTCTATGTTTCTGGAGATTTTTCCCTGCCATATCTAAGGGGCGTCCATCAATTACGTGAAATGTTTAAGGGGGGGAGGGGGTTGACTCTAATCTCATCTAATCTTACGTTGGAGAGGGGGCGTCTCTGCAAATATCACGTAATTACGTTTTTATTCTTCGTTTCACGTTTTTTTTCTGATTGAAACAAAAAAGTATACTATTTTAGTTCATTTAATCCAGATTGTACATGCTTAAGATTTAATTGTACATGCATATGTTTTTTTTCTTTTTACAATAACAATCCAACGCGTTTACGTAAAAAACCAACATTTTGAAAAAAATCACATGAGATTGGGGAATGGGGAAGGGTTTTGAATAAAATCTCACAAAATCTCACCAGGGGTGGAGGGAGGGAGAGATAATTAAAAGAAACACCTCACGTAATTTATGGACGCCCCCTAAGGAAATGTGATAACATTAACTTTTTGACTTAAAATCGCTTCGATGAAGCTATGAAAATAAAATTAAAATTAGTTTCAACTCATATTATGATAAACAACGTATTGTTACGCTGTGTAACTTCCCAGTCAATACATTAGCGTCTATAGTATATAGTGGTAGTAGCATTATTTGTTTACACATTTAACTAAAATTTATTGTTACGTTTATGTTCTATGGCCCTAGCCCTATGCGGTCATTACATGATTTTAAATAGTAACTATAAATTAACTAAAAATCGCGGGTTACTCACGTAAATATACTGAGAAAAGCTCTATTAGTTTCGAACCCGCTAGGTGGCGCTGCACCGAGCCTAACGCAAAAATAAACGCGCCGTATTTAATGTACTCGTAAAAATATTAAAAGTGCTAAAAAGTGAATAAAACTAACAGTATCGGTCAATTACTAAGTAATAAGTAAGTACAAGTGTTATCCAACAGTTTAATACACTAACATTGCAGTTACAACAAAATAAACTTGTGTTTCAAAAAGCCGCCCATAAAGTTAATAAACTTCGAATCATTTGTGTATAAACTTAAGTGTGTAAAACAATAAACGTTAAATAGTGCCTAAAACAATACCAAATACTCTTGTATCCAAGTTACAACAAGAATAGTATTCTAATATCAATTTTAAATAATTATAATGAGTGGAAAAGTGCATCATTGTGAATTTAAAAAACAATTCAACCGCCAAAACATAAACAAATAGGATATTGACCTTCTCTTTAAATTTACCTAAAGTAGTTAATAATTAATAATTCAAATTATAACTTGCTAACTATAAGTAACAACAGTTGTAAAATAACAAGTGTAAAAGTGCATTACAGTGAACCAAGATTAACCGCCATAAATTGAAAATAAGCAAACAAAAAGTGTATTGACCTTCTATTTTAATTTGCAAACAAGAACTCTATAAACCAACCACTAATTTCGTCTAAGTTTCATTAGTACGAATGGCTGGACGCGCGTTTCACGCATTTTTGGTCATAGTACGGGATGGCGTGGGATCGAATCTCAGCGAGGACCTGCTCTTTTTGTACGTTTTTTTAAATAATTTATTTGAACAGTATTAGTATTGTTTCTTCATAAATAGTAATCACTGGAACACGTTACATCTGAGTTTGTGGAAATAAAGCTAAGTAAAATATTACAAAACCGACCAAGAGATGGCGTCACTAGTACGATGTCACAAATGTAAAAAGATGGTGAATGTGAAGAATACTGCATTGTGCTCTGCCTGCCATAATCGATATGAACTAAATTGTGATGGTTACCCCGAATCAACCTATAAGCTTAAAGACGCTGAAGGTAAGAAAAAGTGGAGATGTACGGCTTGCGTACGAAACCAGAAACATGGTAAACCTGAAGCAGGAGGTGTCTGTACAACCAATATGACCTTACGTAAGAAGCCGACGTTAAAAATTACTTCGCCAACCGAACCTAATACAAAGGTGCGACCACCATCAGCACCAAAAAGACTGGCTCCATCATTGCTTGACTCACATGTGCTCACCGACTGTGAAACATCAGATGAGTCCTATAATACTCCTAACAAACTATCGAGAAGTGTAGACCCCGACGGGACAATCTCAGATTTAGTATCAATCTCTGATATGAAGGAGACAGTAAATCAGCTCACAAGTAAACTTCATAGTACGGAAAAAGAACTAGAAACTATTTCGTTAGAAAACAGTGAGCTGCATAAAAAAATAAACAAATTAACTATAGAAATTACTACATTAAAATCCTTATGCCATTCTCCCTCCTTACATGAAAGTCCTGGTATAAGCAGCAACAATAAGAAGAAGCATGTTTTCCCACAGCAAAACATGTGTTCAACTCCGGCTACTCCGGCTTCTCCATCATCATTACTAAACAGCACCAAAATGAACGACAACGAAATAATATCAATTTTGAAATTGAATATTATAACCCTGCAACAGCAACTGGAGGCCGCCCAGAAGGAGATTGCTGCTCTCACAAATCGTATCGGCTTAGTAGCACAATGGAATCACACAATTCGTAATTGTGATACTTCTACTCGTAAACTACAACAGCACTCGGTGAATACTAATGACCTACGAAATGTTACCTCCGACAAGACCATATTTATTGTCGGTACTCAGCGCTGTGTCGGGCTTGCTGCTGCAATGTCACACTCTCGTACGTCTACGCAGTATGAGAGATACAGAGTTGTAGGCGAAACAAAGCCTAATGCATTGTGTAACGAAATAGTAACTAGTTGTGATAATCTTAAGTTAAATTCTAATGATAAACTTGTAATTTGTTTAGGTGAAAATGATTGTAACCCAAAATTAATTCTCTCTCAATTACACATAATATTAGATAAGTTCAAAAATAACAGTATATATGTCCTCAATGTCCTAAAAAACATACATTTAAACACTGACAAATTAAATTTTTCAATTAAAAATTTATGTCATCAATATAAACAATGTAGGTTTGTATATGAAAAATGTATTAATCTACCCGATATTTGTAAAAGGTTGAATTATCTTATAGATTGCAACGATTATAATGATAAATATCTAAACCCTACTAAAATTAAAGACATAATAAGTGCTAATAGTAACAAACCAAGTCTAAAATTAAACACTGGCACAAGCCAGATTAAAAAAGGAACTATTCCTTATTATTTCCGCGTCTTAGAACATTCGACTTTTTTGAAATGTAGTCCCGTAAAACAACCTACTACTAAGAACCAAAAAGGAACAATACCCTGTTATTTTCCTGTAGTAAATAAGAGTAACCCATTTTTTCGTACCTAAACCTATAAAAAACCATCATTTTAAGATTTTACACCAAAATATTGCCAGCATATTATCAAAACAAGAACTTTTAGATATTACTGTTCAGGATTTAAAAGATGAGAATAATGATCCAGACGTTATATGCCTATCTGAAACCTTCATAAAAAAGGGTACTGAAAATTACGTCAAAATACACAATTATGAAATGGCTAGTAACTTCTGTAGAGATAAACAAAGAGGTGGCACTTGTATATTGGTAAAAAAAGGGATACAGTACAAGGAATTATCATCTATAAAACTAGATGCCACACAAAATATTTTCGAAGCTTGCGGCGTAGAAATAATTCTACATAAAAAGTTGATAATTATATGCGTTTACAGAACTCCTCAATCTGACCCAATACAATTTCTAACAAAACTTCGTTATCTGTTACAAGCTTTACAAAATAAATACAACGCTAGGGTTAATATTGTTATTGCTGGTGATACTAATATAAATACGTTAAAAAAAGGCAACATTACAAATGAATTCCTAGATTTATCTAATAATTACAATTTAAAAATACATATTGACGTCCCAACTCGTAAATCTTCATGTATTGATCACATCTTAAGCAACATTGACAACGCAAATGCAACAGTATTACCCTTATATCTATCAGATCATGATACTGCACAGATGTTAAGCTTTCCTACAAAACACATATTAACAAAATCAGATACTTACTATATTTATAAAAGGGACTACAACATAAACCATATACTTAAATTTAAAGAATGTCTACATAATCTTTCATGGTGTGACGTATATCTAGATAGTGATCCTAATTCCGCTTTTAACAAATTTCACGAGTTGTTTTGTCTTATGTACAATCTTTGCTTTCCCAAAATTAGAGTGAAAATTAATACCAATAAAACAAATGTACAAAAGTGGATAAGTAAAGGTTTACGACAAAGTTGCAAGACTAAACGTAAACTACGCTTTCAATATTATAACAATAAAAACCTAACTAACAAACTTAAATATAATAAATACTCTAAATTACTAAAGATTTGTATATTAAACTCTAAAAAACAAACAAACATAAACTATATTAATACGCATAAAAATAAATGTAAAGCTACATGGTCAGTAATAAAAAACGAAACAAATCAAAGCAACCTGAAGCAAAATATACAAGCCTTAAAAATAAATGGTACTGAAATCATTGATCCTGAAAAAATGGCATCAGTGTTCAATGATCACTACGTAGAACTTGGTTCCTCCATAACGTTAAAAACGAATGCTGATCAAAACTATAACGCAGCTAATGTAACTAAACGAACTAACTCTATGTTCCTAAAGCCAATGCTCGAAAATGAAGTGCGACTAGAAATCGCGTCATTATCTAATACTGCATCTACAGGATATGATGAAATAAGCACAAAAATTATCAAAGCTTGTCACTGTGAATTGACCAGTATCTTTACTTATTTAATAAATTTATCTTTTTCAATCGGGAACTTTCCCCAATTGTTAAAACGATCAGTTGTAAAGCCCTTATTTAAAAGAGGAGACAAATCTGACATAAATAATTAACGCCCTATAACTTTAATACCTGTGATATCTAAACTCTATGAAAAATGTATGTATAAAAGATTAATTGATTACTGCAATAAATTTGAAATAATAAACAAAGAACAATACGGTTTTCAAAAAAATAAGTCTACCACTTTAGCCATTTTCTCTCTTATGAAAGATGTGCTCTCCAATGTTAACAATAGGTACTTAACTACTGGCCTCTTTTTTGACTTGTCGAAAGCATTCGACTTAGTGTCACACGATATCCTACTTAAAAAGATTGAGATTTACGGAATCAGAGGTCCTACGCTTTCATGGATAAGTTCCTACTTACACGATAGACAACAATGTGTCATTGTCAATAGACTTAACAAGAAAAAAGATATTGTCTCTTACTCCTCGGAGTACAAACATAATAAATTTGGCGTTCCCCAAGGCAGCGTACTTGGCCCAATACTATTCTTACTGTACATAAATGACATAATCAGCATTACAAAACATAAATGTATATTGTTTGCAGATGATATATCTTTTATAGTATCATCTGATAAAAAACACTACACCATCACAGATCATGAGATAGAAATTAATAATACAATCAGCAAGTTATTAAACTGGCTTGACGCAAAT
The DNA here is from genome assembly GCA_038387885.1 of Spodoptera picta. Taxonomy (NCBI): domain Eukaryota; kingdom Metazoa; phylum Arthropoda; class Insecta; order Lepidoptera; family Noctuidae; genus Spodoptera; species Spodoptera picta. Next base: position 2,525,407 of record JAZHFQ010000484.1, read on the forward strand.
CGTTTAAAAATAAATCTGGATAAATCTGTTTATATTCAATTCCATCAATTAAATAATATTAATAACACAAATAACCTCAATGTAAACAAAATTAAAGAAGTATCACATACTAAATTCTTAGGTGTAACAATAGATAAAGATACCAATTGGAAAGAACACGTCGATAATATAAGTAAAAAAATTAATAAATTTGTTTATGCACTAAAACACGTAAAAGACATAACCAACCAAAAAACTGCGATTATCTGTTATCATGCGTATGTAGAATCACTGTTACGATATGGTCTCGTAGTGTGGGGTAATAGCACCGATGTAAGTCGAGCATTTATAGCCCAAAAGAAATGCATTCGTGCAATTTGTGGACTCCAACCTGAAGTCTCATGTCAACCAGCGTTTAAGAGACTTGGTTTGTTACCTTTACCGGCTCTCTATATTTATGAAATATGTGTATTCACTGCCAAAAATAAACATTTATTTAAAACGGCGAATGACTTATGCCAAAGAAATAGACGTGATGTTCATAGGCTAGTTGTGAATGATTTCCCGCGGCTAACAAAATACAACAAAAACTGCCTCGCAATGTGTGTAAAATTGTACAATCACTTGCCAACTGAGTTTAAAATGTTAAATATAAGATTATTGAAAATTAAACTATATAAATGGCTGATTGAACATAACTTTTATAGTGTAAAGAATTTTATGGAAAAAAGAACATAGTTATTAGTTATTAGTAGAACATAGTTAGAGATTTGTCGGCAATTATATTAAACTGTCAAACACCAAGCGGTCACCGGTGACCGCAACCTATTGTTCTATAATTGTGTCTACAAAACCGGTACTCGACGAGTTAAAATGATGGTTAAATATGAATAAGTGATAATAATAAATAGTCCTAGTACTTAATATGTGTAATATTTTTTTGCAAATAAAGTGTCGGTACTTATAAGTCAGTAACTAGAACACTGACAAAGTAACTGTCCAATTAATATATTTTGTAGCTCCTAATATTTAATTTTTGCATGCTGTTTTATTAGCTGAACATGTTTGTGCCTATTGTAAACCTAAGACCTTTTTATACCATGTTTACTGCAAATAAATGTTTTTATTATTATTATTATTTATTATTATTATTAACCACAGAGGGGCTCTTCCACTTAGCGGCCCACTTAGCCGATGCGTCTCACGATAGTTATTATAGTAAAAGTATGTCATTATACTTAATAATTAATACTATTTCATAGCCTGTCTGTCTTTGATAGTTAACATTATTATTTAATATATTGGTTTCACTTTGAAAATACTCTTTCTTACTACCTACTTACATTATCAATTTCAAAATTTAAATAATGAATATAAAGACTTGGAAAACGACGTCCTACTCAGCATTCATCATCGTTGTAACCACTGTGGTTGTAACGAAGAAGATGTACCTACATTACATTAATATCCAAAGATTCTATTGCATTTCTTACATTGATACATGTATCAGGTCTAGTATATTTCTCTGAAAGGAAGATTGAATAAATATGAAAAATCTATTACATCCACATATTTTATGATTACATTATACATATATTATTATATATAATGTATAGTTATTTTCATATTATATTTATGTTTCGTATTAATATGTAGTTTATGTAATTAGATATTGGTATGTAGTTTATGTACTGGGATACCTTTAAATATACGTACTTTAATACCCTCGTTTTTCAACAGATACAAACTTGTTTATAACCTACTGTAACACTTCTCTGCATCATCCTGTGGTTGGCATTAAGCCCGCCATTGTATACACATTTGTACAAAAAGTGTTAAAATATAAATAAATATTTACAATTATATTTTATTCTTTATTCCAGGTAACCAGTAACCATGGGCACAATGTTCAGGAGTGAGGAGATGGTGCTGTGTCAGCTGTTCGTACAGCCTGAAGCGGCATACGTCTCCATGTATGAGCTCGGAGAGGCTGGGATTGCACAGTTCCGAGATGTAAGTTTATAATAATTAACATAGATGATATAGTCTGCCCCGTTGGCTGAGTGGTCGCAAGTGCGACTGCTGACCAAGAGGTCTCGGGTTCAATTCCCGGATCTGGCAAAGTATTATTGAGTTTTTTTAAGAAATTCTCAGTATTAACACTGTGTCTGGAAATTTTCCCGGTATATGGCAAAAGGCTCACCCCCTACTACATGGGACTCATAACATAAATAGTGAGAAATGGGTGTTATTGGCATTAAATGTTGTAATGTGCTTTATATAGAAAATAACGAAAGATAGCGGCCAAACGCCGAAAAAATAAATTAAGATAATTGTTGGAAATGAGGAAAAATCTAAGTATGTACTTTCTAAGATTAATCCGACAGCACTAACAAACTGTGAAGGAAATCATCGATGATTGGGCCTCCGGTAACCTCACTCACAAGACGAAACACAACGAAAGCATTGTTTCACGTCGGTATTCTGTGAGGCCATGGTATCATTCCAGTCGAGCCAGCCCATTTGTGCCGAAACATGGCTCTCCAACACTAAAACAATAAAAAGTAGGTTCACTTCGCCAGTCACCACAAGCTTGTCATCCTAGACAAGTACAATCATTTACTTTAAACCCACAGCTGATATACCTAAACCGTCAGAAATTAACCTGGTTTTCAAACAAATTAAATACATAATGGATATTTTACGTACATTTGGCGTCAAGCCAAGGTCGGCTCTGCAATTTGACCGCTTTCTTTTTCGAATGCACACCTGTCTATATGGCGTGGCTAGTTCATCTCGACTGTGACTGTAACATTCTGAAATATATATAATATATTAATATGTTTCCTGAGTTTGAACTAAAAGCTGGGCTTATTTGCGAAAGTGCGTTTATTATTATTTTTTTGTTTATATGTATTTCACGTCGCATTGAAGCGATTTCATGGTGTTATGTTTGTGCGTAAGTTGGGAAAGTAGTATGGGCTATCCTTTCTATTTTGACTAATCATCTTTATATACTCATATCAGCTACAATTCCACTGCTGAAAATGGGCGTAACACTTATTTTGACTATGCGGCCAAAAAATTAAAAATAGCAACCGATGATTGACTCGATTTATTTGACTTCTGATAATCATTATAATAAATTTTACTTTTGTTAAGTAAGTTATAGGTACGGTAACGAAATACTATTGACACAGGCACTGTATAAATGTGCCAGTTTTTCACAAATTCGCGGGTTCAGCCACGCATCATAGATAACCTATCACCATAGACTATATTATAACCATAGACTATACCACAGATACACAACAACTCGACGCGCGACACGTCGGTGGTCGGTGTAGTTGTCATGTGTCATCGTTTTTCTTATCATCGACTCTGGCACAATAGTCAACTACTAAATAGTGGAGACTCAATTGCCATAGAAGAAAAAAAAGTGAAAAAATTAATTTTCGAAACGACCTCCGCCTGGTTCTCCATTATAATGTCTATGTTACCAAATAGTTTTATCATTGAAATAATCAAAGCTTTGAGATATACCATTTATTTATTAAAGGTAAAACAAAGTCTGCTTAAATAGTTTTAAACTAAACATTTGGAACAATCCTGTTATTTATTACAGATATAAACTAGACACGGGACTTTTTGTTATACAATTATTTCAACACAAATTATGTGAGTACAGAAAATACTAGAGACTGCCTCATTGGCCGAGTGGTCGCAAGTGCGATTGCCACACAAGGGGTCTCAGGTGCGATTCCCGGGTCGGACAAAGTATTACTGGATTTTAAAAAAATTCTCAGTAGTAGCACGGAGTCTGGAATTGTGCCCGGTATATGGCAATAGGCCCTATTACATGGGACTCATAACATAAATAGTGTAAAGTGGGCGATACATTGTACAGTGGCATAATGTGTACCTCTGTCTACCCCTTCGGGAATGAAAGGCGTGATGTTATGTTATGTCAAATACTAGAGTTTGTCTGTAGGTCCTAAGATTAGAACAATTATATGAAATGAAGCCGCCTGGCGCTTATAGTTTAGCAGTCGTCGTATCCTAAGTACATTTACCTGTAAAACTTGAAGCATAATGAAAGTTTGTATGTTTGTGTGTTCGTTTGTCTGTGTGTATGTTTGTTACTCAATTATGTCAAAATGGCTGAAGGGATTGGAATGAAATTTGGAACAGGGGTCAATTATAGTCTGGAATAACGCGTAGGCTACTTTTTATCCGACGCACGGGACGAGGGTGAAAGCGTGTGCAAAAGCTAGTTTGGTCATAATTTTCAGAAGGAGCAATAAAGTAGTTACTTTACCCAGTTCAAAAATATTTTACTATCGAACGAAGATACAAAATGATGGCAGCCGCATTTATTTTGTCATCAAGCGAAATTTTGTGGGCGTCTGTAATAGCTAGTACCTAATTCATATATTTACATTACATGTCACAAATTGTAGACCATCCCTACACAGCACAACGTGGGTGTAACACAACCTACAATTTACGTAAATGTCATAGATGACACAACACCATGCTGTATTTTTTTATGAAAAAGTAGCCAAGAAATATGACCACATTAGAACATGAAGTTCCCATGATTCATAGGTTTTTTTAACTGCTGTGCTCTTGACTCGTTCGTGTTTGACTTTGTTAAAGCAAATTGACAGTATAGTTCCCCTAAATATATAATGTATAGAGGTATATAACTAGCTAACCCGGCAAACTTCGTCTCGCCTCAATTTTTTTTCTCACCTTTTAAACCTTTCCTGGACTTCCACGAACATTTCAAGACCAAAATTAACCAAATCGGTTCAACCGTTCTCGATTTTTAGCGAGACTAACGAACAGAAATTCATTTTTATTTATATAGATATAAGACTTCTCGAAGGATAACCTAAAGTAGTCTATATTTTTCCTAAATTATACTTCCACGATGCACGTAGCATTCATTGCACAGAGCCGAAATTACATGAATACTAAATTAACTTCTGTGGAATCAGTACAAAAATTCCAATCTCATATGTCAGAGTTCAAAAATGACGAAAATATAATAATAGAGGTATATTAGCTGTTTACTTCCTCAATGATCTTGACTTACAATTTTAATAATAAAAGAATCATCAAAGTATATGGTAAACATTTCTATTACAACTAATAGTTTTGAATATACTATTTGACTCATCATATTAATAAACTAGAAGTTAGATTTTTGTTATATAGAAGTGTACATACACACTAGTACATACCCATTTCACTTAAAATTACTTCATGATTTTTTATTGAAGTAATTGTGAACATATTAATAAAAAAGGAATATCAAGGCGAAAGTACCTATAGATAGGGCAAAAGTGTCCCAAGTCCTAAGTACATAGGTCAGGATTACATTCTGTAAACTTTCCTTTGTCATACTTTGGCATCTATATTTTAGGATTTCTCTTTAAACCACATAAAGCCCCGCAGAATTTAATGCCTTCCTAAGCTCTATTGGTTGCCCACTACCTGTCACTTGGGGGTTTTACTCGTTGAGACACTAGTCTCAATTGGGTAGTTTCCAAGGTATCAAAATTAAAAATCCAATTAGTCCGTCAGTTAGATAATGAAAAAGTATTAGACACGTATTTTTTTATTTTCTCGTATTTAGTTGCAATTCAAATTCAAATTCAAATTCAAATTCAAATTCATTTATTTCAGGCACATGCCCATAGAAAATTATACACAGAAAATAGAAATTACAAAGTACAAATTACAAAAATTATTATTAATAGAAATTACAAATTATTAATTAATTAATTACTAATAGCAATACTTAGATAAAATGGCGCTAAGTTTAGGAGTGGGAGGTCGTTACGTCATAACGTGCTACAAAATGGGACACGCTGTGATATCACACGAATTTTCAAATTAATATATCGTCGAAAGCATTTAATTTTATGAGAAATGAAAAAATACGTGTCTAAAGTTTTGAATAAATGTACCAGGCGGACATTAAAATAAAATTTAGGAAACTACCCTATTACATACATACATAACTTCACGCCTGTCTCCTGTAGGGGTAGGCAGAGACTAGGGAACGCCAAGTACTACGATTCCTACATACCTCTTTCGCTTCATCAACAATCATCAGTCTTTTTATGCATGCTCGTCGGTTAAGGGTACTTTTAATTTGGCCCCTCTATAATATAATGCGGCTTGTATTTTTTTAATGATCACATCAATTAGTAAACACAATAATGATAAACAGTTTTCCCGAAGTATCTGACTCATCACCTGGCGGAAAAATATAAAAATATTATTGTAGAAGTTCAGTGTCATCGATGGCCTTTTTTCCTCCACTTTTTGACTACACCGTCTAGTCAATCAATAAAAGGCATATTTCACAGAACATAGAAATCCGAACCTATACGATATTAAACCTTATCTTCAGTTCTTGTAGGATTTATCCCTAGAAATTAAAAATATATAATTATTATTAGATTCCCATCAGTGCTTCAGGTAAACCAGAATCATACTCACTCTTTATCGTAACAGCCATTCTGAGTTATTTTAGTTGTGTTTCTAATGAACTTAATAAAAAAAATTCTACATTAGGATTTTTTTTTCGTTAAATAAAACGTTGCCCTACATTAAGATTGTCTCCTTTGTCGTGGGTGCGTTTACAAACATACAAGTTTACATACACGATGACACTTATATATTTGTAGTTCTTAAAAATAACACAATATATCTGATCTGTCGTAGATATTCCAAAGACCACCAGGACAGTATTAACGAACACAGTATGAATACATGTCACAAATATGTATCTCAATTTACATACATTAACTGTTCTTATCACCCATTAGCCATTATATCAATATCTCTATTTACTTTAAACAAATCGAATGCGATAACTTGTGCAGCACTAGTTCCTTTATTTGTATTGAGTGCTGCCCTACATATTGGAAAGAATATTATGACTAGGTACTGACTAACCATGAATAATAATATACATAATTATATACATGTTTATCTTATTGGTATTAAAACTTGTCATAGTTTGTACGGCTTTCTTATTCTTATTGTTTGTTTTATATTTTTCTACCAAGTTTACAATTTGTTATTTAAGGACTTTTCTGTTTTGTTTTTTTTTTCTTACATAACATCATAACATCACGCCTTTTTATCCCCGAAGGGATAGGCAGAGGTACACATTACGGCACTTAATGCCACTGTACAATGTAACACCCACTTTTCACTATTTATGTTACGAGTCCCATGTAATAGGGGGTGAGCCTATTGCCATATACCGGGCACATTTCCAGACTCCGTGCTACTACTGAGATTTTTTTAAAAACCCAGTTATACTTTGCCCGACCCGGGATTCGAACCCGAGACCCCTTGCCCGGCAGTCGCACTTGCGACCACTCGGCCAACGAGGCAGTCTTTTTTTTCTTTTTCTTTATATTTTTTTTTTTACGTATAACGCCTTGGTTTTATGACTGTAATGTTATACTATTTAATTGAAATAAATAAACAAATAACTGAACTGACTAATAATTCTGTAGATTAAGATCGATTTTTGACAAAAACTGCATAAAACGAATGTCAAAAATCGATTCATATCCACAGATTTTTGAGTAGTATACGTAATGGACTGTTATTTTTTTAAGGGGGGAAAATCATTGTATGGCTTCTCCCGCCTGGGTGAGGCGGGAGGGTGTCAGACTCTTACTGACTGTGAAAAACCACCCCGTTCCTACTCATGCACTTCGAGCTGGAGCCCCGCTAACCCGTTAAGTTCTCTATTGGGCCCCATCCGTGGTGGTCTGATGGCTCTTTGAGGCGCTCGGGTCTGGTTCTGGTCGGGCGGCGAGCCACCCATGCTCGCCGTCCGGTTAGGTTCTTTTTTATATTTGGTGGGCCGACGTTTGACTACTATCCCGCCTGATGGTAAGCGATGATGCGGTTTACCGGAATCCCTCCAGCTCGAAGCAGGAATAGAAACGGAGTGGTTTTCAGTCAGTAAGAGTCTGATACTCTCTCTCGGTTCACCCAAGGTGAGAGAGGTCATTGGATGATGGTTACAACTAAAAACAAAATGTATAATTGAGCTAAATATTACATTATAACATTATATGATAGAATAACTACGATCGAACTACACCCATATCTATGATTGACGTTAACGATCGAGGCATTACCGTATCTAATACGTACATACTACCTAAATACTTCATCCATTAGCTGACAATATCATTCACTTCTGCGTTCACTCATTCATTCAAATTCATTCAATTATGACGCCATATTGCCCGTTCTAAATTTAAAAACAAATTATAATATTATCGTTATTATGTTTATTATACAAGATTTGTATTTGGAATGCTCATAAGATCGAATGTTGAATTAACTTTTGAAATGAAGGGGTGCATTTTATAATGGTTTAAATTATAGCAGTTTTCGTTTCAAGTCGTTTTGTATCAAATATCTGGTGTACTTCGTACTGAAAGGCTACTAAATTTGAAATTGTACTTAAATATCGTGCCATCTCTTTCATTTTACAAAGAATATGTAATGACAGAACTATACTTAAGCGTGACTTGAATTTGAGTGACGTTTGAGTATTTCAGCGTTAATTAACGCAAAGTTAAGTTCGACGGTTCATTCATTTGCCGTCACCACTTGACACTGGCAGTATAGTCGACAACATAATATTGGAGACTCGGTTGAAAAGAGAAGAGAAAAAAAAAGTAAATCTCCCTTAGAAGATAACTTTGTTGAACGAGAAAGTAAGTATACCCAAAGAATTTTTACTCTTAATGAGTTACGATAAAGATGAAAATTGTATAGACGCTAACTTTCAAGTTTATCAAGTACTTCCTCTGTACAAAATTTAATTGAATTTCTTTCATCGAATGGTAACAGAACACGTACACCTCTCAAACACGCCGAACTTTAATATTGGCAAAGATACAAGAATGCTCCCATTGCCATTCACCCATAAAGTTCGGTAATCTATTAGGAATTTGGCAAAATTGCCTCCAACATTTATTTACATATAAAATATTAAAAGTCATTCTGGGACACCTGAGGCCACTTCCCTAAATTATTTTCCGGCATGCGTTTCTCTTTCACCTCACGTCACGTGAACTAGACGACACCAAAATGAATTAATATTCGTTATTTTAGGTCACGGTAGTCACAATACATGAGACAAAGACAGGAGATACTTCCGTTTCGTCGAACCTGGATAATTCGGGTGGTATGTCCTCCCCCTGATTTCGCGTGGCACGACTATTATGCATGAAACAAGGGAGTGTCTGTGTTTTCGTGACCTGTACCGTGAGACAGGTCGTTTGGTAGACCTACTTCATTTTAATGAACAAAATGATTTGACTGTTCGTGTTAATTTGGCGACAAGGCTTTGGTTGATAATCTATGGCGCGGTATAACTCAATTTATGGGCTTTACAAAATTTGTCAAATATTAATCCCATATATTGAAATTCCTTCGGGATCCAATTTCTTTCGGGAGTCAGTTCTTTTATATCATAAAACTCTTCAGTAATAAAACTTGATAAAAATCTTAGTACCGAAAGGGTACTAAGTACATAGTCATGAGCAACGAGCCTTCTTCTAGCCAATACATTTCTATTCCAACCTTTCCTTCCAAATACTGGGTCTTCGACCCATTTGTCAAACGGTGACATAAAATACTCCGTTCATGTTTCCGCAGCCATCACATTTCATTATTATAATCGACAAAGGGTGCGTTTATTTTGATATTAGAGTAACAATAAATGTTAGTGCACCTTGACAGTGGGGTCGATGTCAACAATATGGCAATAAACCTAAGGTTGTTTTCTTTTGTTTTTTTTTTGTCCCGGTTAAGGTCTATATTATCGGTTTCAAGTGTCAAGATTGTACGGTGTTATAAAATTAATACAACTGATGAAATGTGAGGATACACTAAGTAAATTGGGGTTATTATATGGGTGTTCTATTACCTTGATTTAGCTCGTATACCTTGAATGGTAATGCTGCAAAAAATGACAATTTGTTATTTATAGTAATCTTGTTCGAAGGTGAAGTATAACAACTTTAACAATAAGTCTAGTAACTGGTTAAGCATATTCAGAATACCTCTGTAATGGATGTAATAAACGTTCATTATCATCCTGTTATTAAACTTTCAGAGAAGACAAAACAAAAGGTAATACAAAAGAAAGCTCTAACCTAGTTTCAAGGTCAAACTAATAATAAAGGTCGCCTAATTAAAATTAATTAAGAAACCGTCTAGACCTTCAGGGAAGCGATCAATCGTTAATGAGCTACCAGCCTTCACGAAAGGCATTTATAAATTAGTAACAATGTCTGACTTATATACAAACTCCTTTGGTGCAATCGATAGCTCAGTCAATAATAGAGCCTCAAGTTCAAATATTTAAGTACCTGTAGTTACTACCTTTGTCCAACAGTGGACGTTACTTTGAGAAGCAGCGTAATCGTCGCCGCATCGTGTCGTGGAATGCTGCTAATGATTATGAGCCTCTAGCACGGCTTGAAACTAGTCGAGTTCTTCGTCAAACAGGTACATGAGTAAGCCGAAAACATGCCGTTCCAAAGACGTCTTCCTACTATCTTCTCATCATCATCTTGACTTGATGACTTGACGAGATTTGCAATTCAACTTGAAGGACTATTTTTTAAAGGGGGGAAAATCATCGAAGTACTGCTCCCGCCTGGGTGAGGCGGGAGGGAGTGTCAGACACTTACTGACTAAAGACCACCCCGTTCCATCTCCTGCACGTCGAGCCGAAGCCCCGGTAACCAGTTAGGTTCACGAAGCAATTTAGAAGTGCAATGGTGGACACTAAACCAAATAGTTAAGTATCTAATCTCTTCGACAATTTACAAACAATTTACAAAAAAACATATAGACATTAAAATTATAAAGAACAATATTTTTCTACGCATTTTAATATCGTATGAGAGGGGTCAAATGCATAACATGGAGGTCAAAGCTTGAGATAATTCTCAATACGTGATACTGATAACTGTAATCGTAAGTATTGTGTAAGACAAGTATATAAATAGATAAGTACATTAGTACACTTGTTTATTACTTAAAGATCACATAGTATTTAATCGATTATATCTCCAGTTCTTAATTACATTCACATCATCATCACCAGATTGTTATGGTGTCCTTGCTGTGTAAATGCCTCTGCTCAAGTTGAGAAGAAATGAGCATGAATCACCACGGTTACTCAAAGTGGGTTGGCGATTTAAAATTTACAATTTGGGATTGGGGATTAAGGATCAGGAGGAGGATTAGGCCTCCGGTAACCATACACAACGAAACACGATGCAAGTGTTGTATCACGCTGATTTTCTGTTAAACCGTGGTATCACTAGTATCGAGCCGACCCTTACCGTTACAAATAAAAGCTACTTTTGCTATAAATAGTCTACTTTAGATATCTTCTGACTAAATACATAATCTCACAGTGAAGCGATTCCCACATATTCCTGACCCGAGCAATTGTACCCACTTATACAAAGAATTATTGTTTTTAATTGAAACGACAATGGTTTCTACCTCTATGTCTTAAGTAGACACACACTTTGTGTCGTTGATTATGTAGCTACATACTTCATAATATATGTGCCTACTTGATACTAGATTTTAAAAATAGAATAGATTATTTTTTCTTTCTAACCAAAATAGTCAGTTACCTTCTAACTGAAATTATAACTGTGAACTCACTAAAAAACATTGGAAGCAACAACAATGTCGTATAATAAAATTGTGGTTCCCGGTCTAATCTAAGTGTCCGAACCACCATTGTTTTCGCGTCCAGATGTACCTAATGTCTTTATGTGTTGTAAATGCATCTACGACAAAGGAAATATTCAGACTTCTTTACAAAGATATTGTAAGGAGAATGGTTGACACTTCAGGTGATCGAAGGGCTGGCTACTATCTTGGGCAAAGGTTAATCATTGCCATTCAACGTGGCAATGCTGCCAGTCTTTTGGGCACCCTACCTCACGATAGAGATTAGGATTTTTTTTTGATCTTAAGATAAAATTTTTATTATTATTCACATATATTTATTTAAAATTCTCTACAAATTACATTTTTCAATACTACTATAATATAAAAAATAACATTTAAAAATATAAAAAATAGGAGCAGACTAGTAGCAGGAGTATGGCCCAAGCTACCAGTGGTTAGGGCTCCAGAGACAGAAACCTACTCACGATACGTGCCGTTTCTAGGAGAAATGCCTTCTGTATCAGGCCCTTGATCCATCCACCTAACGCCAGCCTCCTAAGGTGGATGTCGAGGCATTTAGGGATTAAGCAATTGGCCGACACGACTATCGGCACAATGACAGCCGAATCCACACTCCACATTTCGATAACCTCGTAAGCTAAGTCTAGGTATTTTATTTGTTTATCTTTCTCAGCTTTCACGAGGTTCTCGTCATGGGGAAAGGTGACATCGATTATGATCGTGCGGCGTACTTGTCGGTCTATCACCACAATGTCAGGTTTATTGGCTACAATAGTCCTGTCAGTAATGATAGACCGGTCCCAGTGGTGATTATTATTATTATTATTTTTAGGTGGTATATGTATATATTTTAGTTTTTAGTATTTTAAGTTGTATATATTTATTCATAGATACTTAATTTAAATTATATTTCAGTCACTGTTTTCCATCGAGAAAAATAAAAGTAGGTATACTTACATATCACAGAGTATGTGAGTGAATTTATCTGGGTATCAAAAATGTGGTACAAATCTTAAATCGGAAATTATTACAAAAGTTAGAGAAAGTCAATACTTTCGAACATTCGTTAAAATAATTAGTATGGTACAATTACCATACTAATTATTTTAACGAACGTTCAGGATCTTTATCAAATTAATCTAGATAAGAAAACAAAATTAATGGCTAGTTCGTCGTTCAGTGATTTTAGACACGAGGATTAAATAGGGTAGTAGACAGCGTATGAAAATTAAAAATGTAATTAGTCCGTCAGTTAGATATTGAAAAACTATATATTTTCAATATTTGTCGTATAATAAATCAATACTTGGATAAATCGGTTTTGGAAGTGAGAGGTCGTTACACCACGCTACCCTATTAACTCGTCGAGTACCGGTTTTGTAGACACAATTATAGAACAATAGGTGTTTGACAGTTTAAATGTAATAAATCGTGACGTCACACGATATTTCAAATTAATATAATTATATCGTCGAAAGTATTTAATTTTGTAAGAAAAGAAAAAGTACGTGTCCTAATGTTTTAAAATCATCTACCAGTCGGACATTCTAATAAAATTTATTTGTTTGTTTTTTAAAAAAAAATCTCAGTAGTAGCACGGAGTCTAGAATTGTGCCCGGTATATAGCAATAGGCTCACCCCCTGTTACATGGGACTCATAAAATAAATAGTGAAAAGTGGGTGTTACATTGTACAGTGGCATTATGTGCACCTCTGCCTACCCCTTCGGGCATAAAAGGCGTGATGTTATGTTATGTCAAAGTTCTGTTTTGGTTTTCTATAACTCTTAAATAAAAGTGTGGAACCCAGAATTGTCTTCGTAGATTCGCAGTGGATTCTCCCCTTTATAAAATAAGACTCATAAATACCTGGCGTTGACAAATCACTGGTCTTTATTATGACTGCTAAGAATCGAGGTTTGGACTCTATAGTGCGGATATAATACCATCCTGTTATAGTTTAAGTAAGATATTGATATTAAACATTACCTTTGTTAAATCATTCTAGAGAAATGTAACGCTAAAAGGTTCTGGCTTGATTTAGTCTGAATATCACATTTTCTGTATGTGATTTGTATGTGAATTTATACATAACCGGGTCTTGCCCGCAAACATAAATAAATGTTTGGTTCAATTTTCAAACTAAAAGTAGCCCATGTTACTCCGTAGTATATCAGCTACTAGCCAATAAAATCGGTCTTTTTTTTTAAGGGGGGAAAATCATCGAATGACTGCTCCCGTTTGGGTAAGGCGGGAGGGAGTGTCAGACTCTTACTGGCTAAAAACCACCCCGTTCCTTCTCCTGCACGTCGAGCCGGAGCCCCGGTTACCCGTTAGGTTCTCCGCGACAATAAAATCGGTCTAGCCTTTCCAGAGATTAGTACAAACATACAGACAGACAAAAATAGTGTAATGAGTTTGCAATCGGGGGGGGGGGTAATTAGGGCTCCCGTAACATGACTCATACGACGAAACACAACGAAAGCGTTGCTTCACGTCGTTTTTCTGTGCCGAAATATGGCTCTCCCACACTTAAATTCTCCACAAGCCGGTAACGCACGTCCGTTCCGTCTGCTCGCTTACTGGCTTATCCCTTAAAAACTCTTTTAAATGATATACATACAGAGGTACAATATAATAATAATAATAATAACCCTGCTGACTGCAAATCGCATGCATCACCCTCGTTCGTCGGTCATGAGGTTGTACATCCCGCGGAAGTGTGGTGGTCGAGGCTTATTAAATGCTAAGACCCTTCACAACCGTGAGGTGTGCAGCCTCAGGGAATATTTCCTGAAAGTCAACGAGGGTATGCATCGAGAAGTAGCAGCGGTGGACAATGGATTCACTCCGCTATCCTTGGCAAAAGAGAACTGGCGCAGACCTGTGGTACTAAGCGTCAATGATCGCAAGGAGGTATGGCATAGCAAGGAGCTCCATGGACGCTTCTTCCGGGCCCTTCATGGGCCCAGTGTAGATTTTCTAGCGTCCGTGTCTTGGCTACGATTCAGTAATCTCTTTGGAGAAACTGAAGGATTTGTCTGTGCAATAATGGACGAAGTTATCCTTACGAACAACTATCGGAAATATATAATTAAGGATGGGACGGTTGACATATTATGTCGGGCATGTCATAGTCCTGGTGAATCCATTAGACATATAATTTCTGGTTGTGGTCGTTTGGCTAACAGTGAAAATTTGCATAGGCATAATCAAGTAGCCAAGATTATCCATCAGCAACTTGCTTTACACTATCGACTTGTTGAATCTGAGGTACCGTACTACAAGTATGTGCCCGACCCAGTTCTGGAAAATGACCATATCACATTGTACTGGGACCGGTCTATCATTACTGACAGGACTATTGTAGCCAATAAACCTGACATAGTGGTGATAGACCGACAAGTACGCCGCACGATGATAATCGATGTCACCATTCCCCATGAAGAGAACCTCGTGAAAGCTGAGAAAGATAAACAAATAAAATATCTAGACTTAGCTCACGAGGTTGTCGACATGTGGAGTGTGGATTCGGCTATCATTGTGCCGATAGTCGTGTCGGCCAATGGGTTAATCCCTAAAAGCCTCGACATCCATCTTAGGAGGCTGGCGTTAGGTGGATGGATCAAGGGCCTGATACAGAAGGCAGTTCTCCTAGAAACGGCACGTATCGTGAGGAGGTTTCTGTCTCTGGAGCCCTAACCACCGGTAGCTTGGACCATGCTCTCGCTACTGGTCGGCTCCTATTTTTTATATTTTTAAATATTATTTTTTATTTTACAAGTAGTATTTAGAAATGTAATTTATAGAGAATTTTAAATAAATATATGTAAATAATAATAAACTTTATTTATTCAGATAACTGAGATCCATCGAAATAATAGCAAAGAAAGAACACAATATATAACTATACTTAGATACAATATTAATACGTAATAGTAAACAGGGACTTAGTCAGCTGCACTAATTTGCGCATCAATGGACAATCATGTCTATCGACTATAGCAGTCAGGACACCGTGACGACTTCCACGCAGGCGACTGATGAGCGATGCAGTCTTTTTGCGCCATAAAGCAGCGAATCCATCGATGTGAGCATCAGCAAACATTGCTGACGCACTACAGAAACGTGGAAGCCGCAACAGTGCCCCGAACGCATTATTATACTGGATGCGCAGAGCATTGTACGCTCACTGGGTGTAGTTAACCCACAGACTTCCCGTGTACAGTGAGGTGCAATATGCCTTGAACAATGTTATTTTAACTGCGTCTGTACAACGAGAGAACCTGCGTAAAACATGTGACACCAATACACAGCTGGTCCAGATTACATCTCAATGTGATAGCAAATTACATTATTCGTGCCTTTATTCGCTACAATCGCTCACTTCCCATTTCACGAGGTCTCTGCTCGACCTATTCAGGCACTTGTACAATACAATCTGAATGTTTCGTTTGTTAGCAGTATAATGTTGTGTGGTATATACTGGTAGGAGATTATTAGAAACGTACAATAGTTATTGCGAGACTTTGCTGGAAATAAGGAGTAAAATTCTTATTTTATAAATTACATAACATAACATCACGCCTTCTATCCTTGAAGGGGTAGGCAGAGGTTCACATTATGCCACTGTATAATGTAACACCCACTTTGCACTATTTATGTTATGAGTCCCATGTAATAGGGGGCATTACCAGGTATAATTAATATGAGCCTATTGCCATATACCGGGTACAATTCCAGACCCCGTGCTACTACTGAGAATTTTTTAAAAACCCAATAATACTTTGCCCGACCCAAGAATCGAACCCGAGACCCCTTGCCTGGCAGTCGCACTTGCAACCACTCGGTCAAAGAAGCAGTCATTTTGTAAATTATATTAATTAATATATACTGCCTCGGTGGCCGAGTGGCCGCATGTGCGACTGCTAGGTAATAAGGGCAAAGTATTACTGGTTTTTTTTTTAATTCTCAGTAGTTGCACGGAGGCTGGTATTGTACCTGGTATATGGCAATAGGCTCACCCCATATTACAGTGGAATCATAACATAAATAGTGAAAAGTAGATTTACATTGTACAGTGGCATTAGGTGCCGCAATATGCACCTCTGCCTACCCCTTCGGGGATAAGAGGCGTGGTGTTATGTTATATTATTTTTTCTAATGCTTAAAAATGAATACCAATAAAATCAGTATTTTCTTTCGGTTTTTGTTTAACTCTTTACTTATTGCAACTGTCATGTATGAAGGACGATATTTCAATCTTTGATTTAACTTCCATTCGCAAAGATTAATTAATTATATGTTTATAATTGTCTAACATAATAGTATTTGACAACAAACTCGCCTATTACAGCTATTACATCGATACCAAAAACAAGAGGCCTTGGGTTCGATTCCCGGGTCGGGCAAAGTATTACTGGGTTTTTTTGAAAAAAATATCAAATCTCAGTAGTTGCACGGAGTCTGAAATTGTGCCCGGTATAGGGGCGATGCCCGGTACCTATATGTAATAAATAGTGAAAAGTGGGTGTTACATTGTACAGTGGCATAATGTGCACCTCTGCCTACCCCTTCAGGGGTAAAAGGCGTGATGTTATGTTATGTCAAAGTTCTGTTTGGGTTTTCTTTAACTCTTGAATAATAGTATTTGATAACAAACTCGCCTATTAAAGCTATTACATCGATACCAAAAACATTTAAACGAAAAATGAAAACTCTGCATACACATACAGACAAGCCTGACGCAGTATTTATTATCATGTTATATTTATTACAAATACTATAAATATTGACGTAAAGAAGATAGCAATAAAACAGGGGGTAACCTATAACATTTAGGAAGACACGTAATTCGAGCAGGGCGCGCCTTCAATAAAATGCAGATAAATTATAATTGATCGACTATATTCGTTCATATTACTGTTTGTGGCAACCTTGAACCGTCAAGGTTTTATACCATTTAAGGAATACACAAAAGTCTTTCAATGAAGGCCTTTAAATACTTACAAGTCATTAATTACAAGTCATTTACTAAACCGACATGAAGCAACGCTTGCGTTGTGTTTCGTCGTGTGAGTGAGGTTACCGGAGGCCCAATTACCCTCCCCTTCCCCAATCTCCCCAATTCCTGAATCCCCAACGATCCTCAAATTCCTAATCCCCCAAAGGCCGGTAATGCACTTGTAACGTCTCTGGTGTTTCAGGTGTCCATGGGCGCTCGTTTACCGGCTTATGCCAAAAAAAAATTATTACGCAAAGAGTTTGTCGTATGTTAACTGCATAATTGATACAGTGGTTAGACGACTGTGCTACGGGCGTGTCTTGTAGGCAGAAAAATCTAGTGTAGGCACTTCTGCGAGGACCGCCCTGAGGACACGGTGGAACACACG
The DNA here is from genome assembly GCA_038387885.1 of Spodoptera picta. Classification (NCBI taxonomy): domain Eukaryota; kingdom Metazoa; phylum Arthropoda; class Insecta; order Lepidoptera; family Noctuidae; genus Spodoptera; species Spodoptera picta. The sequence continues at coordinate 2,543,561 of JAZHFQ010000484.1, forward strand.
GTGGGAGAATGCCCTTCGTGGGCTGAGCACCGCCGTGTCCTCAGGGAAGTGATCGGCGATGGCGACCTCTCGCGTCCGGGCCTAGTGCAGGCCATGATGCGGAGCGAGGGGGACTGGGATGCCGTCTCCTCCTTTTGCGAAGCAGTGATGCTAGCTAAGGAGGAGGCGGGACGCGTGAGGCAGCGAAGCGCTGCCTCCTCGCAACCCAGCCATCGCGAAGGACACACCGGGCGTCGGGGATCGCGAGACGATCTCCGGCCACCGTAAGCGCGGGCCTGCGGACGGCGAGCATGGGTGGCTCCCCGTCCGACCAGAAACAGACCCGAGCGTACGGCGCGTCGCGTTCCGCGCGCGCCTCAAAGAGCCATCAGACCACCACAGATGGGGCCCAATACGGCCGATGCCGATTCGGAGTCGCGGAGAACCTAACGGGTAACCGGGGCTCCGGCTCGACGTGCAGGAGAAGGAACGGGGTGGTTTTTAGTCAGTAAGAGTCTGACACTCCCTCCCGCCTCACCCAGGCGGGAGAAGTCATTCGATGATTTTCCCCCCTTAAAAAAAAAAAAAAAAAAAAAGTGTAGGCACTTATAAGTAGGTAGAAGCACATTTTCTCTTCAAATATCTCGACATTTAGATTACTTTTTTGCAACAAAAGAAAGACTTTAGATAATGTTCCCCGATGACAGTGATGCGGATGAATTCTTTGATGATTAAAAAATAACAATCATTGGTTTTAGTGAACACAAATGACCAATCATGTACTTATTACCTGGATAGTCGTTAAGCCTAATTGAATAGTGCGAAGTGCGGCGCGCTAAGTGGCCCCTAATAACTGTTAATGGTGCTCCAGCCTTGTAAATTATGCATATTTAATAGGAAGAGTGCAGGTTTTAAAAATAAGAGTGGTCCACACATAACATCATCACGCTTTTTATCCCGAAGGGGTAGGCAGAGGCGCACATTATGCCACTGTACAATGTAACACCCACTTTTCACTACCTCTATTTATATTATGAGTCCCATGTAATAGGGGGTGAGCCTACTGCCATATACCGGGCACAATTCCAGACTCAGTGCTACTATTGAGAATTAAAAACCTAATATTACTTTGCCCGACCAGGAAATCAAACCCGCGATCCCTTGCTCTGGAGTCGCACTTGCGACCACTTGGCCAACCCGGCAGTCAGAAGACTGGTCCAATATTTCGATTATATGTATAAGTCTGCCACTCATATCATGAGCGACGTCTCTAGTGATACAAATTTTTGTAGTCTACGATAACTGTTTTTCATTGCCTGATTGAAGATGCATTAGCTATGTGTAGGGATTACGGCAAATGCACTTGTTACATGTATGTACATCACTAATTAGTAAGTAGTGGCCCCCTCAGTATAATGTGTTATATAAGGTAGGACACTCGTCATTAACGCCGCTGTCTACCTGTCATAGTCTGGTGTGTGTACACGTCGTGCGCCCTGCACATTATTGTTATAAATCCAAGTAAAATAAATCCGTCTACAATTAATTAATCCACCAACATAACAGCACTCTTTGAAATAAGGCCTTTTTTCATCAATGTAGGTTTCTTGGCGGATGATAATGATATAGCAAATTATGACAACATGAAAGTCACATCCTCTCTTCATTAGGTCTTATTTAAGGTTTTATTTAATCTTAACAAATCTTGTTGTAATAATGTTTAACATTTTTCTTATTTCTCTTTCACAGTTAAACCCTCACGTGAACGACTTCCAGCGCCGGTATGTCAGTGAAGTACGGCGCTGTAGTGAGATGGAGCGCAAGTTACGCTGGGTGGCTGGCGAGCTCCCCGAGCCACCGCCTCCTCCGAAACCTGAACGATGTAGTTTGAGCCCTCGAGAGATCAACATATTGGAGGTAACTACACAACTGCCTTACTTGAAGGCTTGATGCATCTAAAAGATTTATTAACATAACATCAAAGCGCGCATAAGTTTTCAGAAGCAAGCTTATCAATGTATTAAATGCATCCAATCTGTTTTTTAAAGTGTATCTTAAAATGGGTACCTACTTTTATAGACTCAGTTCGAGAAATCTCGTTTGATAATTTGAATTATTACAGTTTGCACTATCTACGCACGTAACCTTAACCCTGTAATACTTAACAACCTTACGATCACAAACGCAAGTCTATCTTTGGTTTTGATGTTGATGAAGCTCTAAACAATACAAAATTTATTTGTATCCTCTACACAGATTCATCTGCTCTCGAGATATATGTATAGAGATAAATAATAATGACGTACGCTAACGAATTCTACGTAACACCTACTACACGAACTCACGTCAATCCACACATCTGGAGTAAAGTAAAACTAAAGAGAAAACTAACTTATTGAACATCATCATTTTTCAATAGATACAAACTTGTTTATGACCTACTGAAACACTTCTCTGCATCACCCTGTAGTTGGAATTAAGCCCGCCATTGTATACATATTTGTACAAAAAGTATTAAAATATATACCTCTAAATAAAACCCAGGATACACTAGGAGGCACACATGTGGCATGACATGTATCGGCGACATGTCAAACGAAGCCGACTGATTTCAACTAATAAATTTAAATGGCGACAACGCGCGCCTTTTGTCCTCTGCGACGTTGATGTGGCCAGGCATGTAGACCAAAGTATACTTCACTCAACGTCGCTGGTGATACGTGACATACGACATTTGTCCCTTAGTGTACCCCTGGCTTAACATTGAAGATAAAAATATAGTTAATTATAGAAGGAAGTAATTAATCCTTTATTCGTTTATTCTGCCTCGTTGGCCGAGTGGTCGCAAGTGCGACTGCCGTGCAAGGGGTCTCGGGTTCGATTCGCGGGTCGGGCAAAGTATTACTGGGTTTTTAAAAAAAATTCTCAGTAGTAGCACGGAGTCCGGAAATGTGCCCAGTATATGGCAATAGGCTCAACCCCTATTACATGGGACTCATAACATAAATACTGGGTGGGTGTTACTTCTGTGTGCACCTCTGCCTACCCCTTCCCCCGAATGCGTTATCCCCATAAAAGGCGTGATGTTATGATGATAGTTTATTCAAATTCTATTTATCAAAACAAAACGCCTACAATAAATGAACTAAGCTAAACAGAACGAAGAATAATTGTTGATAGATTCTCAAAGAAGAATAGTAAATAAATGCTAAAAAAAACATGCCAGTTGTCATTAAGATGAAGATTAATAGTAATGTTCGGTTGTAAAGAGCACAAACCTATTAATTTAGCTTACGCACCAACATCTGTTATTATTGCCAGACCAGACACTATAATACAACTAAAAATACAATGTTTATATGTATATGTGTTTGTTACCCAATATCGCCGTAAGTGCTGGACTGATCGTTGTGAAGTTTAGTACAAGAACTCGATTGTGGATTGTTATAAGTTTTAAATCAAAGCATTTTGATATTAATGAGTGTTTCGGTGAGATTACTGGTGACTGCACGATTGGTGCGGCTGGGCAACTAGCTGCCGGGCAACGTGTCGCGGGTTCGATTCCCGCACGGAACAACACTTTGTGTGATCCACAAATTGTTATATCGGGTCTGGGTGTGATGTGAATGTAAACTTGTATGTTTGTAAACGCACCCACGACCAAGGAGAAAATCCTAATGTAGGGCAACGTTTTTTTAAAAAAAATACTGGTTACTTCTTGTGTTTTTTTTGCCATCGTCGTGGCGTAAAAAACGTGCCTACACATTTGTATCTTTATTGTAGGTAAAACTGTTCTATAGTATCATTTAATAAGACTAACCATATAAGAAAGGAAATAAGTATTACTATTGCTCTTTTTGCCAGCTGCTACTTTAGTCCTATTAAATAGTAGGTAGGTCATTGCCAAAAAAGTCCCGATGTAAGACAATTTCCCCTCAGAGTTTAGAAAATTAAAAACAATAATATCACGTCATCCAAACTTACCAACCACAAAAACAAAATCGCCAACCAGTTAGGCTAAGGACACACGAAGCGATTTTCACCCGTTCCTACCGCGGTTGCATGCCCGCAGATTAACGAACATTTCTCGACGCGTTTTACGCCCGCAGAAAATATAGATCATCAACCGGTAAGTTTGTAGCCGATAATCGCAACCGCGGCGTTTACGGGACCGCAATTTTTTGCAAAAGATTTTTTGGGCACACGCGGCGGCCGTAAACCGCATAGTGAAATGTGCTTTAATTTTTTACATACATTACTGTATTCTTTACAAGGCTGCGGGCCTGCAACCGCGGCGGGCGCAGTAGAAAATCGTCTCGTGAGTCCTTAGCTTTTAAACATAAAGTCTTACAACGGTAAATACAAAAAATAATTTACACAATAAAGTTCACACAATCAATACACAGAACAAACCACCACTTACATAACAAACCACAATTAATACAGTGTCGCAGGCATCTGTGAAACAATTAGCAACAAGGTTACACCAATTAGATCCCTCGGCACAGGATATAGTGGGGATCACAGGACACAGTTATTGTTATTTATGAGTTGCCATGACATCATACTTCTGTCCGAGGATGTTGTAATAGACCGAGGACTGCTGTAGGATCTAACAGATTAGTGTTCAGCGAAGAAAAGCGCTTGGAAATATTGTTTAGTTCGGCTTTAGGATGATTTGTCCTTGAAATTTATTGTCCGTTTTATACTCTAATTGCTAAAAATACAGACAATCTTTGATTAGTTGAGTTCCTTCTCATCAAATCTTATTTTGTTTTTTTCTCAATTAATCTAATCTATAATGCTTAGGAATTTAAATTTGACGTTTAACTGAAAATTAAGCGTATGACTTCTATATCATACATATTTTTAGTATTACAATTATGTAAATAGAAGATATCTAGTTTAATGATGTCAAGAATGATATCAAATTTAAAATCCATTTTAGCAAATGTATACTTAAAGAATTAAGTGATCGGTCACAAACTGTAAAGAACAAATAGCGTTTTGAGAATAAACCTACGGAATACAGCATTACAGTGTGACACTAATAAAGAGAAAATTCACACAAAATACTACTTCAATAACAATCATAATGAATACATTGCAATGTATGCAATACCATAAAGTGGTCATTAATAGGTACCTCGATTTAACGATTCTGTTGCGAGTTCCATGAAATGCATTTTGTTCGGCTAATATTTAATGTTGCATATAAATGCACTAGCAGTTATCACTGTTATACGTATTCCTAAGAACTATTTTGTTTTACAGCTTACTGTGAAAACAATAAATGAATGTATAGTTTAAATTTTATCGTTTCATCTTTGGTTTGAACGGTAAAATGAATAGAATCACGCTATAGACAACATAAAATAAAGTTCTCTTCTTAACTTCTAACACTTGCTGAGAATACAGAGGGGACGATAAAAAATAATTTAAACAATAAAGTTACTAAAATAACAAAAAAGATCACATTCTCACCTTACCTCACAACCTCCTGGACAAATCAAAAAATGTAAAATTAGTTTAAGTATTTATTTCTGTACAAGTGATTTGTAATCTTTTAGAAATAAATGAATTCAAACCGTACATTATTCTAGCCAGTCTGCTGCACGGCTGTTCTACGTTCGATGACCTTACCTTTATTGCAAAACTCATTCCAAACTTTTTGTTTTCCAGGAAAGAATCGACTTCATAGAATCAGAGATACAGGAGATAACAAGAAACGCAAGGAACTTGAAGAGTGACTATTTAGCTCTAATAGAACTGAGGACTTTGATAGAGAAGATGCAAACCTTCTTTCAAGACCATAGTGCACAACGGAAGATATCTGCGTCTGTACAAATATACAATAATGACGCAGTGTTAGGACATCTTGGGTTCATAGCTGGAGTGGTGACCACGGCAAGAATACCGGCATTTGAAAAGATGCTCTGGAGAATATCGCATGGAAACATCTTCTTCAAACAGGCGCAGATTGATGAACCTTTGAAGGATCCTATTACGGTAAGGTTCATTTTTGAGTAACCTTTTTTTAATTTTTGCTGTACTTTTGATTCTTATTTTCGTCGTGGTAACAATGGTTTTGTTTATACGCCTATAATTTGAACGGAAACTATAAAGCTATCCAGTTATCGGAAACTGTGGTTAGTTGTAACACACTAAATTTAAATTTACGTATATTTAGACTAGACTAGATAGATTTTTTAGGGGAGATACAATTACTCTCTCTCTCTCTCTCTCTCTCTCTCTCTCTGTCTATCTCATACTATTACTAGCTACTTTCGCGCGGTTTCACACGCTTTGCTCAGCTCCTATTGGTCGTAGGGTGATGTTTTATAGCCTATAGTCATCCTCGATAAATGCGCTATCCAACACAAAAATAATTATTCAAATCAGACTAGTAGTTACGGAGATTAGCGCGTTCAAACAAACAAGACAAAAAACAAATTCTTCCGGTTTATACAATAGAATAAGATATAGAACTGAAGATTTTTTTGCTTGTTTGAATGCACTAATATCAGAAACTATGGGTTTGATTTGAGAAATTCAAATGTCATACTACGATCAATAGACGCCGAGCAGAGCTGATGAAACCGCGAGGAAGTAGATAGTATTACATGTATACGCAAAAAGTATCAAAATCTGTATCTGGTATAAGTTTCAAAATTTCTCAAATAAGTTATTTTCTCATTGAAATTATATTAATACTAGCGACCCGCTCCGGCTTCGTACGGGTGAAATATGCATGTATTATACATATAAATCTTCCTTAAGAATCACCCTATCTATTAAAAAAAACTGTATCAAAATCCGTTGCGTAGTTTTGCAGATCTAAGCATACATAGGGACAGACAGAAGCCGGATAGCGACTTTGTTTTATATTCTGTATTGATTTCTCTATTACAATTCTATTTGACTTTACATTATGTCCAACGTAAGGGTAAGTTCAGAGCATATCAAGTCATATATGTACTTTATTTATTTATTTATTATTACTTCTTCACCAAAGGATCTTTGGTGTTACAAGTGAATGGTGGACTTAATGCCTTAAGGCATTCTCTGACAGTCAACCATAGGTAAGTGCAGAGAAATGAAGCGGTTGATGCGAAGCCAGAACACAATAAAAAAAGAAATACTTAACATAATATAATATGCGTACTACACACATAAAAAACCTATACAATAAATATAACAATATTATATATTATAAATTTAAATAATGCTTCAATTTCAGGCCCAACTAAAATATACGTATTTTTCGTCACCATGGCTTCTATCAACAAACCATTACTTTGAAAACATTATTCCTAAACAGTATTGATCTGATTTGTCGGTTTGACGACGAAAAGGTTGGGAGTTCAAAGCAAGTTCATGGTGAGCCCTTGAACTATGGGACGAGCCCACGCAGAGATATATATTTAGCAGTAGCTAGGGTATATTTGTAACCCTTTTTGATATAATAATGGAAGGTACCTATTACTTGATGGCTGATGTTTGACTACAGCTTTTCCTTACATCAAAAGAATCCTGCCTAATTAGACAATGCAGTGGCAATGTTTTAAATGTCTTCTAAATAAACCTTGATTCTGAAAATTTAGGGATAGTTTTCTCAGGCTTGTATTTATTTCGTTCTTGTATTTACCGCGTCATCACTTTGCAATGATGCATAATACATAAATGGTGTACTTCATCCCAAAGCAATTTCCCATGTCTTTCTTCTTCTACCTTCATATCGTTTACTACAAATTCCTAATCCTCAACAGGTTGGTAACGCACTTGTAATACGGCTGGTGTTTTGGGTGTCCATAGGCGACGATTGCTTACCATCATGTGACCCGTCTACTCGTTTACCGGCTAATATCATAAAAAAAAACAGGAAGTTTATCTTTCTGTCTACAGTCTCAATTTATCTTATTACGTACTCCTTTCTCTCCTTCAGTTTTTCCTTTCCCTTCCAATACAAGATTTAGTTTCCATTCAGTGCCATAAAGTTTGACGCATTGTATCGCTGCGGTCGCCTGTAGGACAGAAATAGATAATTTGCTATTTTATTCCATCGATATTGGCAGGCAATATATTTTGTTAACGGCTCCTCTATAAATTTCGCCGGTTTTGCCTTCGTTTCTATCATATTGTGTAGCCGATGACGTATCATTTTGGGCTCCAGTAATGTAGTTGTTCGTTGATGAGACAATGATGTAAATAGTAGAATTCAAAAATGTAGAATTAAAAGTTTTAGGTTCGACGGTCTTGTTGTTTTAGTGGTAGCAAATGCTACCTATAAACAAAGGCCTTGGGTTAGATTCTTAGGTTGATAGGTATTAAGTTCTAAGAGATTCTTTAAAATACTTGATCCAAAAATAGAGCTATCTGCTCACGCTATCTGCTAACGTCATGACGTTTTAGTTATGTACAGAGCATATGTCTCAAGACATGTATCTTAGTTACTTAAGGAACAAATCTCATTATGATTATTTGCTTTGAGTAACCAGATATTATCGCTAGGTATAATTAGAAAAAAGTCAAAACACACAACTAAAAAACCTTCATACATGTTTTTAAATACCTCTAGTCAATGCCGTTGACCTATCTAAATCAGAATTATTCATTTAATAACATGTATGAAAGCTTCGTCATAAAATGTTCGGTGGCCTCATGTGAACAGAGCACGCAATGTACATGTTAGACGGAATTATGTCCGCAGTAAATAGCCTGCCTATGTAATGTACTGTACTATGTATTAGACTATAGAAAGCCATCATCAAGGGAAACTTAATAACAGTTTCTAAAATCATATTTGGGAATTTTTAAATGTGTTTTTATGTGATTGGTTTTTGTTATTGGTGCGAGCTTTCTCTAATCGAAATTTCGTATTGAATTTTAAAGAGTGATGTGATAGTCAGAGCCGTCTTAATAATAATGTACTTGTCAGATAATTACATAAGGAATATCAAAACTCCATTCTGCTGTGAGTTAATGGGCCTGACACCTAAAATCTAGGTAAATTTAGTAATTTAATATTCAATGTATTATATTGAATATTTTTATAAGTAATCAAATGTCAATGAACCTCATATACGAGGTTTATAGGAAACATCTGATAGATTTTCCACGGTTTTGTATTTAACACTGTTTTATTTCAATAGTTCACGAACTTTACTCAGTACAATAAACGGTTAAACTATTGTACCTTGGCTATTTTAAACAAAAAGAAGTAAGGTCTTCAGAAGTTAAGAAATACATATTTTAAATATAACATTATATCTGTTTTGAATTTACTACCGAACTACCCTTGGTTGTTATTAAAATGTGGGAGAGCCATGCTTCGGTACGAATGGGCCGGCTCGACCTGAGTGATACCACGGCATCAGAGTAAACCGACGTGGAACAAGGCTTGCGTTGTGTTTCGTCGTGTGAGTGAGGTTACCGGAGGCCAAATCGTCCTCCCTTCCTTCCCCAATCTCTCCAATCCCTGTATCTCCAACAATCCTCAAATTCCTAATCTCCAAAAGACTGGTAACGTACTTGTTACGCCTATGGTGTTCGGGTGTCTATGAGCAACGCTGATTGCTTACCATCAGGTAATCCCGCAGTCAGTTTACCGGCTTATCCCATAAAAAATTCAAGAATACAATATTTTATCCAATATTGCGTCATTGTTTTTACGTAGAGAGCCTTTAACCTTTAAAAATCTAGATACTTTTTTATAACCTAATGAAATCCAGTATCGATCGAGGCCAGTCTGCCTTACATGGACTTTATATTTTTAGATGTAATATAGATATCAATTTATTTACATACATACATCACTACTTACTGTGTCAAACAATAAGTACTTACTTAATATCTTTTTGAAGTTTCTCTCTTTTTTTCTTTTTTTAAAAAAGCGTTGCCCCACACTAGTATTATCTCCTGTGTCGTGGGTGCGTTTACAAACATACAAGTACACATACACACGACACCCAGACCCGAAACAACAATTTGTGGATCACACAACGGTTGTTCCGTGCGGGAATCGCACCCGCGATACGTTGCACGGCAGCCAGTTGCCCAGCCACCGTACCAACCGTGCAGTCTTTCAGATAATATTGGTACAATAGAAATCTAATTATCTGACGGCCGTTTTCACAAACCACCCCTAAACCATCTCTTAATTAAGAGATACTTAGCGTGACGTAGCACTTAAAGTAACCTCTAACTTATTGCTGTTAGATGTAAACGTAGGTTGATGAAAACCAAAACGTCGTTAAATTTCACCTCTCTTAGCTTCTTTCGCCGTTCAAATTTAGGAAGATTATTATTATTATTTATTTAATTAGAGGAGGAGAACTAAAGGAGAAACTGAGGAGGAGAAAGAATGTTGGTCAACACGTGAGAAAATATTTTCATTGAATTGATATTATAATGAAATTTCATCTTTAATTAAAAAACGTCTCGGAAACTGACTGCATGTCTGCAGTGAAACGCTAATGTACCTTATGTGAGTTAACAAGTGGTCGGTCATTAACCCGCCTTTATATTGATTTTTGTGGACGCCGTTACTCATTACAAAGCTTTTCATAAAAAAAAAAATAACTTCGCGGCTACAGCTCAAACTAGGGCAGAGGGTAAATGCACTTTAAATAAATTTATTCTTATGAAACAGGGTAAGAGTCTCTTATTAAAATGATTCTTTCTAAAAGTTAAGTGTTGCAATTATCATCATCAACAGCCTACAAATGTCCACTGCTGGGCAAAGCCTCTTCTCACACGGAGAAGGTTTGAGCATTAATCACCACGCTTGATATGGGTTGGTGATTTCAAACTCATAATTAGAAATTATAAGCCTAGGTTTCCTAACGATGTTTTCCTTCGCCGTTTGTCAGTGGTGTCTGAATAATCTTAGAAAGTACATATAACTCGGAAAAAGTCACATTGGTTGTTGCCGTTGGTAAGTTTCGAACCCGCACCCTCATGCATGAGAAGTGGGCGTCTTAAACCTCCGGGCCACGGCGACACCAAAATTAAAAAAGCCAAATAATAATTACTCCATCCAATAGGAAAGTCCAAAATATTCGCATCCACAAATCAAGATTCTAATCATTAACTCAACAATTACAATTAAAATTTCTAGGAAAAGCGCAATATGGCGGTTGTCAGTTAGGAATAAATCTTCATAGCTCACGAAACAGGGCGATGACCTTCGTCTAGACGTGAAAACTGAATGATTTATAGTCCACAGGAAATGTTTTGATAGCCATCTCTTTGTTGGACTTTTGTTTCAACGATTGTAAAACAGATGGGCAGTTTATAGTTCACTCTTTTAGATGGGTTGGAAAATACCGAGGTAGGTGGTATGTTTGTTTTCATAAAATTGAGGTCATAGACTGTGTATTTTCTATTCTATTACAGGAGACTATGATATGACGACAGAACCATGATAACGTTCCCTCACCACCTTTGCTCTTTCGGTCTCAAAACTACTAAAGGACGACATATTTGATAAACATCAGTCCACAGTGCTGTTTCGTAAAACTGCAACCTTTAAATGTACGATACGTCCCTCACCTGCCAAGCGTGGTGATTATGGTAAATTCTCTCAATTAAAATATGAGGTCCATAGTCTAGATAACAGTGAACTATCATAGACAGAAATGTATGCCCACTAAATCCCTATTTTATATACGTACAAATACTCAGACAATATAAATAAATAACCAACCAGCTAACCCTCTATCCATTACGGCATTAAAACTACGCAACGTACAGCCTTGATCTATTTTACCTACCACGGAACAATAACAAACCCTTCAACCTACAACATGAGTAAAATTGTCCCAAGGGAACTAACCAATTTAACTATCCCTAAAATGGGTGAAAATTATAGTTAAAACTCACGCAACTCAAAGGGGTAGTTAATATGGAAAAAGGGTCTTTGAATAAAATGGAATGTTTACCAGCTCTTGTTGGTTTGACGGTTTTAGGTCAGTACCTAATGGAGTTATAGATAAATATGCTATTGAACTTGTAGTTTGTACTTTGTCAATAGCTAGGTATATTCTCTCCGTAAGTGCAGTCGGCAGCAGTTGTTCAACTCTATCGTTTAGGTGTAAAATCGAAAATCCAATGACAAAAAGTTACATATTCTACTGTTTGCACATACGAGTCTTAGTATATTGTTTTGTGTCAGTGTCATTATAAACAAATGAAACGAAAAAAGAAAATAATGATGTAAAACATCAAAATATAAATGACGGATTGTCATAATGGTTATTATACTATAGTTTTACACGTCATTAATATAAATTTAAACGAATGAATGGAAAGACATTAAAGCTTCCGTTATAAATAAAATTATATCACAGTCGTTTAACATTTCTCTACAAAAATCCAAACATTTCTACAGGAAGCTATGATTGTAAAAATGTAAATAACATCTTTATACTGGCAGCAATAATTCAGGAAACATATATTCTGTTAATATCTGCTTTATTGCAGCTCATTTGTACCGTGTAGAACTATTGAGATAGATTGGTCTGTGGACTGGCGAAATTTTAGAGATAAATCATACTTTAATTTTTGATTTATTGGATCGAGAGAAGAAGAAGATAGAAGATATCATTCACCAAAATTCATAAAAACGTTGAGCAAAACATCTAAATGAAATATGAGGCAAGCGTTTTGTTCTATAGTTTATTAGGCTTTAAAATATTTATCTTGAACTGTTCCTTATTCATCTCTAACTAATGGTTACCTTCAATGCTAAATGACATATATGTACTTAATACGCAGCCTAAAATCTACCCCTTTGTTTCCAGGGTCACGCGCTTCAGAAGACAGTGTTCGTGGTCTTCTTCCACGGGGAGCAGATCAAACTTCGTGTGAAAAAGGTCTGCCATGGCTTCAAGGCCACTCTGTACCCATGCCCCGCTACATACAAGGACCAACTGGACATGTTAGCTGGAGTTGGTACCCGGATCAAAGATTTGGAAATGGTAACTATGATTGTGAAGGAACTTAGCTGTTTGTGATGTGAATATTTCGGACATTACACTACCGTGATTCTTCTATGTAATGGTTCAAAATATGATCGTAAATCTTCTTAAAAAATTATATTCTATGATTTCATATTAATACGATGCATGCATTACACGATAGAGGATGATGATGATAGAAGTGAAGTAAAAAGGGGAGGGGAATCAAAAATAAAATATCCTTTACATGTATCGAAAAACCCTAATCAAAATTTCATTCTAACTTCCAGGTCTTGGAGCAAACTGAGAACCATCGTCGACTGGTCCTAACGAATATTGCTCGTGACATCAGCACCTGGATGGTGGCTGTTCGTAAGGAGAAGGCCATCTACCACACCTTGAACATGTTCAGCATGGACATCGTTAAGAAGTGCCTTATTGCTGAGTGTTGGGTACCGAGGAGAGACCTCACTGCTGTGCAGAAGGCGTTGGAGAATGGAGTGGTTCGTATTGATTTTTGAAAAACTTCATTAGCAACTATTGTTATCAAGTCGTATCCTCTACTGCTAGTCTAGCAGTACCACCATACATCACTACAGTCGTTTTTCAACTATCACATACTGAAGAAATTTAAAACACTTAATTGTATACCCACCTAATTGGTATTTTAATGTTACAGAAAGCAAGTGGAAGTCCAATTCCATCGATCTTGCATTACGTACCAACCAATGAGACACCACCGACATTCAATAGAACGAATAAGTTCACACGAGGCTTCCAGAACCTTATTGATTCCTATGGAATCGCCAGCTACAGAGAAGTTAATCCAGGTAAACATTATAATCTACCCCTCTTATGGAGAGAAGGTTCTACTCCAGAAGTGTTACGGACTATTAATGATGATGACGATGCTAAATAAGTCAATTCTACATTTTCAGCTTTATACACAATCATAACATTCCCGTTCCTCTTCGCTGTGATGTTCGGGGACGTCGGCCACGGGATCATTATGACAGCCTTCGCAGCCATCCTAGTCATTTACGAGAAGAAATTCTTAAAAACGAAGACAGACAACGAAATATGGAACATTTTCTTTGGAGGACGATATATTATACTACTAATGGGAATATTTTCTATATACACCGGCTTGATATACAATGACATGTTTTCGAAATCTCTGAACATATTTGGGTCTAGTTGGCGGAATGTGTACGAAGATGGAGTTCTCCGCAATCATACTATGTTAGAGTTAGATCCAAAGACAGCTTATACACAGACTCCTTATCCATTTGGTTTGGACCCAGCGTGGCAGGTAAGAAATTTCTTTTACCTCTATATTGGTAAGTTTAGGAAATGTTAATAACTGTATTCCTGTACCCTAACTAACATGTGTCTTTTTTGTTCCAGTTCGCCTCCAACAACATAATATTCCTAAACTCATTCAAGATGAAACTGTCCATAATATTCGGTGTGATCCATATGGCGTTCGGTGTAACTATGAGTGTGGTAAACTTCAAGTAATTACTGTATTCATAGAAACTAGAATGTTTAGTACGTTTCCAATGATTGGTGATGACGATATAATTAATAATGTTTTTGCTCCACAGCTTCTTCAGGAAGCCCGAGATGATATTCTTGCAGTACATACCGCAGATACTGTTCCTACTGCTTTTGTTTTGGTATCTTTGTTTGCTGATGTTTATGAAGTGGATCATGTATTCGGCTGTTGCGGAAGGTAAACATTAGAACTATCTATAGTAGAATATAAGTTTCAGTATTACAAATGAAACATATTAAATAATTTTATTATTCGCTATCTACACTCGATATTAAGAATTGGGACGAAACACAGGTTGTCTCTAATTTGCACTAAAACAAAAATTACCAATTTTATAGCAATACATCAAATATTATTTTTCAGATCCAGCACTAGGCACATCGTGTGCCCCTTCAGTCCTAATCATCTTCATCAATATGATGCTTATGAAAAGTTCTGAAGACAAGCCACCGTGCCGTGCAATGATGTATGCTGGACAAAATGAGGTGCAAAGGACGTTCTTAGCGATTGCCTTCCTGTGTATACCCGTCATGCTCTTCGGAAAGCCAGTTTACAAGGCATTTTTGGCTAAGAAACGAAAGGTAAGAATTATAATTACATAGAAATAAACCGTAAAAGAGTCCAGTAGATCATTGAATGAATGTATTTAAATAAAAACAAAGTAAGGGACTGAATATCAACTCTTGACTTTTGTCTCTATCTTGGTTTATTATTTCTAATATGAAACACTATAAAAAATCATCGTGTAAAACAAATATTGGGGAACAAAATATCATTTAAATAATTAATATATTGGTCAGAATACCTTAAAAAATTAATTTATCAACGGAACTGATGATAACATAATTTTTGATGAAATGAATGTCACAATACCATTCCTCCTGGTGCTTAATTCTTTTTGTTTCTCGCTTCAGCAATACCAGCAAGGTGTTGAAACAGGTGAAGACGTCGCAGAGAAGGAAGGACACGATGGTGGAATAGCTGAGGAGCTGATCACTCAATGTATCCATACCATTGAGTATGTGCTGGGCGCTGTGTCCCATACCGCATCCTACTTGCGACTGTGGGCACTCTCACTCGCTCATGCACGTAAGTTCGTCTATATTTCTTCTTTTTTTTCTACTTCTATCCCAAGTTATTCTAATTTAGTTTTGTACCCATACTTGTAGCTTCTCTGGTGTTTCGGGACTATGAAGTAATCTGTCTGCTCATTTGCCACTTTGCCCACCCTATCCCATCGCGTAGAACCTAACGGGTTACCGTGCAGTTGAAGAAACGGGGTGGTATATAGTCAGTAAGAGTCTGGCACTCCCTCCCACTTCACCCAGGCGGGAGCAGCTATTCGATAATGTTCCCCCTTAACTCGTCGAGTACCGTCATTATAGACACAATTATAGAACAATAGGTTGCGGTCACCGGAGACCGCTTGGTGTTAGACAGTTAAAAAAAAATCCCATACCAAAAATCCAACCAATATGAATAGGTTTTCATCATTGAAATTCGATTCTATTTTTAATCGCAATCAGTAAAAATTTTAAACCTAAAAAATTACCTATAACATCTTCATTTTCTTCATCAGAGCTCTCAGCTGTACTTTGGCAGCGTGTCCTGATAATGGGCATGGGTCCGCCTGGCGTGACCTCCATTAAACTTTACATCATATTCGCCGTGTGGGCCTTCTTCACACTGGCCATCCTGGTGCTCATGGAGGGTCTGTCGGCCTTCCTGCACACACTGCGGTTACATTGGTAAGTTGGGATTATGCTACGACGATTCTTTGTCGATGTCTTTCTTTTTACGTTTTTCTTTTTTGTATTTATGTCTACTGACTGATTGACTGTCTCGTTGGCCGAGTGGTCGCAAGTGCGACTGCCGGGCAAGGGGTCTCGGGTTCGATTCCCGGGTCGGGCAAATCGGTCGGGTATATGGCAATAGGCTCACCCCCTATTACATGGGAATCATAACATAAATAGTGAAAAGCGGGTGTTACATTGTACAGTGACATTAAGTGCCGAAATGTGTACCTCTGCCTACCCCTTCGGGGATAAAATTTCGTGATGTTAAACATAACATAATAACATATCAATGTTATTTCTGTCTCAGAATATAAAATCCATTAAATTATAGATTAGAAAAACGACCGACCGCGTTTGCAAAAAAATATTTTGAAAATCTTTTTTTGCTGATCCATCAATCCTGCATAAAAATTATATTATTTTCTTTTTTAACCCGATCTTAAAATCGCGACATCATTTTTTCCAGGGTGGAATTCATGAGCAAGTTCTACGACGGTCAAGGGTATGCCTTCACGCCGTTCTGCTTCACTGATATCCTGGAGAACGAAGAAGATGATCATAAACCAGCCACAGAGACCAATGGAGGCCCACCCGAGTGACCACAAGACTAATTAGTATAAGTAGCCAAAGATAGCACCTAGTAAGGTGTGCGGCTATGCTGGTGATGTTGAAACTAGGTATATGTCAGTCGCGTAACTATAAACTATAGTGCACTGCAATAATGACGATATTTCTCTACAAAAAGTGCCTTCCATATTTCTCAATGGTACATAAGTTAGTTATTATTTTCCAAAGACCGACACGAGACTATATATATTAGAGATGTTGCTTTTGAAATTAGCTGTTCTAAATTGTAAGATCAAAA
Organism: Spodoptera picta; assembly: GCA_038387885.1. NCBI lineage: Eukaryota > Metazoa > Arthropoda > Insecta > Lepidoptera > Noctuidae > Spodoptera > Spodoptera picta. The sequence continues at coordinate 2,560,718 of JAZHFQ010000484.1, forward strand.
GCATTCACTAAAAGTGTTTATTTTATTAAAACACTACCACAACACAATCATTAGATTGTGAAGGTAAAATGAATTGTTTAATAGCCAAGATTAGAACGATATTCCATTAGAGATGAACATCCTACGCGTAAACTTTCAACATAATTTCAAATTATTAAACTATATCAATTATTGTAGACAATTTTTTGCATCAGATAAATTAATGAAATAGGTAAAGAATTTACCTAAGTGCCTTAATAACTATTAGAGATCTAACAAAGTTGGTGAGGACTTTTCCTTCAGCGCGACTGACATCTATTTTCAGCTATTAAAATAATTTCGCAAATATCATTTTACGTACAAACGAAATTTTAGATTACATAGACATTAGAATTTTGTAGTCTTTCTGAATTTGCTGCTAGATTTTTCAGAATTGTAAGTAGAGTAAGTAATGAAAATTATATGACAGTATGAAATGGACACGACAGCAAGTATTTGAAGATAAAGATAGAAAGTCGTAAAACTGGAGATCCATTGAAATTAAACCGATTTTAACTTTTTAATACACGATTATGAAAAACCCTCAACATTTGTTCATACAAAAGTAGTTGATATTTCAGATGTTTAGACATCGGAAATATGGTATTCTATAATGGGTGGAGAGCGGTCACCGGTGACCGCTTGGGGACTCCGCTGAAAGAAACTATTATATTTTTATAACTCTGGTGAACTCTACCAAATATTCTTGCAATTAAAAAATAACTGCAATTCTCTCTTCTTATTATATTTTTGAACTTTCATTACAATCTGTATCGGGTCATGCATCTAGCACTGATACCGATATGATATATAACGATACCAAATGAAAACTGTTATCGAATGAAGTTAAGTTTCTATGGAACTGTTTTACGTTACGTTACATACTTTTTAGGAATTGATATTAAAAATCTTCGAAATATTTGTCTTCAAATACATTAAGTGTTATCGTACAGGTGAATGAACCGCATGTCCGAAAATCATTTTCGGAGTCTTTTAGCACAAATTCGGATCAAAAGACATCGACTAATGAATTATGACGTCATGTGACAAAATGGCGGGATTTTATGACATTATAATTATTGTGATATTATTCACATTATAATACAAATCACAATTAATATTTAAATTTAGATTAAGCGAAATGATATATTTTTGTTTGTTTAAAATATTGTTTTACATGCTCTCACTGCCAGCTACAAATAGAGACGGCCGCAACATTTATCGATAGTTCAGAATAAAATATAGTTCAAGGTAAAATAACATCGCTGGTTGAGAAATGTTGTTCTAAATTAAAACTGTCACGTCGATCCACACTGTGAGCGCGTGTAAACAATTATTGTTGTAATACTATTTTTAGCCAAAGATACGTTTTCTTTTAAAATATATCGCATGTTTTTGAAGCAATCGTTTCTCATGTAAATATTATTATAGTGCCTTCTAAACTAGCGAACTATTAAGTATTCACTCTTTCTAATTAAATAAGGAATGTTCCATCTTTGTAATATTTAGTAAAATCGCATGTATAGTGATATAATTTTTAGTCGAGATGTTTAACTACCTGATTAATTAATTAGTCGATTACAAAATGCAACGAACGCTAATCGATTATCGATTACCCAGTTAGCTAGTTGCTACATCTCTTGTTAGTCACTTTGTTCATATTACTGAAAGAAACTAATATTATTTTTATTATATTTTAAATAATGAATAATAAACATTTTGCCATTGTTTTAGACTCAGGCTGTTGAATGTGAAACCAAATTATTTATTTTATTAATCATGTTGTAGTCGGAAATTATATTTTTCTTGTTAGTTATTTTTTATTTTGTTACTAATATAATGGACCAATTTGTGGCCTTAATAATTTATGAGACATATCAATAAATGTGTGAAATCAAACTATACTGTATCAAACTTCGTATAAGAGCTTTATTAAAATTCATATCTACACGTTATCCAACGGCACGGTACAGCTACATTTTACACTGAAATATTTACGCAGACAGACAGACAAATTATCAACTACACTATTTTATGCCATTCCTCAATAAACAGATTTTGACCATTATTTATCTTTTATTAAAAAAAATACCCACATAATATCAATTCTTATATTTAGCCACTAAAAGCCAGAAAATAATATAAGATTATAATAACTGAAAAATATAATGCTTAGCTTACAGTTGTCAAAGACTAGTAAGCGAAATAATATTAGTATCGATACCGAAAACAATATCGATAATATAAACAGCACTATGATAAAATTTTATTAATAAATTAAAACTAAATTTCTAATTCAGAGTTTATTTGTGTAAATAGTATTGAAAAACAAACTACAGAGTTTACACACCATCATAATTGTCAAATCAAAACAAAATAAAGAAACTAAATCTTAAATCCGCTATCATCAATTAATCAATCAATAATATAATTTCTGCAATCATTTTAATGTATTATTATATTCGTTCAGTGCATCTTAAGTAGACATTGGTATCAAAATTCTTTGTATTATTAGTTATGGAAACTACTTTGTTGGGTCAATGTAACTACCCAGCACTATTCTCTTGAGTCATCGAGTAATAAAGGTTGGTCAAAGGATGTAGTACATTGACCCATTCAAGCATTGTCTCAACGCATTAAACAGCGTAATCGGAGTATATAACAAATGGATGATTGATATTTAATAATATCCATTTCCACAAACAAGCTGGAAAAAATGCATAACTTTGTGTATTCTGTACAAATAATAGAGAAATATGATCATCAGGGCATCAAGAAATATTTCCATTTGCACACTTTAAGAATAAGATTTTAGGTGAGATATTGTAAAAATCATTGACATATTGTTCTCCATTTATTACATACTCCGAGTAGAAATCCACGCCTTTTACTACCTATAAAAATGAAGGTAATATGTGATGGCCACTCTGACAAACCACAAAAGCTTGGCAGTTTCGATGTGAGTTTTGATCACTCTTCAAACAGTAGGTAAGTATACAATTTACACTTAATAATTTCATAGTCACTGGATTCAGTCCAAATACCGCATCTACAGAACGATGATGCGTCTAAGCTAGGCTGACGTCTATTTCAAGACTTTTTACGTTTTTTTTGTATACGCAGACTACCATTGTACTCGTTAGAGCAAATTAAACTTTAAAAATACACTCTTTAATTTCAAAATCATGAAAACAGTCGGTATACTCGCTCTTAACACTAAATAATTTCGCTTAGTTGAGAGGTTACCAAGATTTCCCGAGAATGTGCTCTACACGTTACTATATTTTTTCGTTCATATAAAAAATATTGAAGTGTGTGAATAATCAAAAATAAAACTCTAAAAACCTTAGGTATACGAGTTAGGTAAACATTAATAGAAGTATAAATAAAAAATCTACAGCTGACAATGTGAACGAGAAATCAGATTAAAAATGCCGATATACTAAAATGATATGCTCAGCGAGCAGCTTCGGTACATAAAAGGTAAGTATATGTCTGCGAATTAAAAAGACAATTCTTTTTAATACGTCAGCCTAGCAGAGACAGCATAAGCCACTAGTTCGATGGTTACGTTTAGTCGTTACGCAGCTTCTGTAAGAGGGCCCTGAGAGCCCAGGCGCGGCGCTAGGAACACCCGTGCTTGGCCATCCACGTGTTGTACCGGCTTACATCTGAATCTGACACTGTTCGCCTGGAAAAGACAACCGCATAAATTAGAACTCGAACGTATTAATATCTTGGGTAAACATAATAACTGGGTAGAAGATGTCTACAATAATTAGATACAATTAGGAGGTGACGATCGAGCACGTTAATGATATGCAATCGAAAAGATAGATGTCGAATACAGATCTAACTGTGAATCTACTTTTCAAATCAAGTCTGATTCAAAAAGCTTGTAAGCTCTTAGAGGCAGAAAACGGAATATCATTAAACAGTGTTATGAATATTGTAAAATTAATAATATTCAATGAGCATATAGCTCAAGGTCTTACTTCCATAATAGTATAAATTACCTGGTTTTTTCAATAGCAACAGACAAATCTTCACTTGATACAGGAGCGTCAAGTTCAGATCTCTTGAGCTGTCGTATTTCATCAGGAGTCTTGCCAGCTATTTTACGCCGCATTGTCATCATTGCTGCATCCCTGGGAATAAGCATTCGTAAAATGTTTAAATAATTTAAAACCTATTTATCTATTATACCAAAGAATCATGTGCCAATATCTCTTAAAAAATATAATTTTCTAAATGCTTTGCTCCGGCCAAATATGTTTAACATCATAAACCTAATCAAATTCAAGTTGTTTATTATCTTAATAAAACCGACGTGAAACAACATTTACGTTGTTTCGTTATGTGAGTGAGGTTACCGGAGGCCCAATCAACAACCTTCCCCAGTCTCCCTAATCTCCCCAATCCTCGAAACATTGGAAGTAAGGCTTTGGAACATCTCTGGTGTTGCGGGTGTCCATTGCTTGGGCTTTGGCTTTTTCATCAGGTGATCCGTCTGCTCTTTTATTAGTAAATTCCATAAAAAAATTGGAGACCACAGTTATGTGACCAAAATTTGTATGATAAAAGCTCGTTCTTTTGGTAACTGGCAATTTTTCGACATATCCATCCATACTATAATGTTTATTTTAACCTCGTGTAGATATTTCTCTTAATCCTCACCTGCACAGATTACTAATATCGGAACCGCTGTATCCTTCGAGCTGGCTGGCGATTTCTTTTAGCTTCACACTCTCATTTAACGCAACATCTCGTAGACAAAGTTTCAGCAGCCGGATTCTCGTTGCCTCTAAAATATAAAAGGCAAACACATTCGTTAGTATTATACTTTACTGTATTTCTTTTTTAAACAGTTGTATTCTCAACTATTACGGCTAATCCCCTACCATCAGGTAGACCGACATAGATTCTCTTCTCGAATCGTCTTCTGAAAGCTTCATCGATGTCCCACGGGTGATTAGTCGCTGCTAACACCATTATGATTTTATCTCGATGGCTGTAACAAAATAACAAATCATTACTGTAAACAATTCTAAGGTTTTCTAAAACTTCTATGAAATGTTTCTTACTAAGGCAAAATGCTAATACTCGTGAACATGATACCTCTTGGTGTTCAATACGTAATTTTCAATGTTTAAATATATGTAGACTTACAAAGCAGCAGCTAGTCCGTCCATTTGTATGAGCAGTTCAGCCTTGAACCTCCTTGAAGCTTCGTGTTCGGAGTCCGCGCCACGGACAGCACAAAGAGAATCCACCTCGTCTAGGAATATTGTGCTTGGGGCGTAGAATGCTGCCTGTAAAGTAATAAATGTTTATTAGGTCTGAGAACACATTCTATATGACTTCCATAATTAATGTAAATGGCTCTGAAGTAACCCATCTCAAATCCTCCAACCTCATCCCCTACCCTAAATCCCTAAAAAGTCGGAATCCCTCGGTAGCACACTTGTAACACCTCTGATGCTAAATGATTCCATGGGCAATCTGCTACTTTGGCGCACTATGCCAGAAAAATGTAGAAAATGCCTCCTAATAAGTAGATGGAATGTTTTCCTACTTAATTCTTTATTTAAGTACTACTAGAACCATTCTTATAGATAGTCTACATTAAGGCTTTTCATTATTCACTCACCATATCAAATAAAAGACGAACAAGTTTCTCGGAGTCTCCTCTGTACTTTGAAGTCAGGGTGGCAGACGATACGTTGAAGAAAGTAGTTCGGCACTCGGTGGCTACAGCTCTGGCCAGCAAGGTCTTACCAGTTCCCGGTGGACCTGTCAGAAGGACACCCTTCCAAGGTCGGCGGATGCCCTACAATAGGTAAATCATGCTTGAACTGTTAAAGAGTAAATAGTTAGGTGTGTGATAGAAGGAATTTAGGGAATTATTACCATAAGAAGTGAGACACTTTTTTTTCATAATGTCATTGAGGAAATGAACAGATTTTTCTCCTTAACCGTGATAAAATTTGTTTTAGGTAACAATCGCATTCGATCATCGACCATAACGATCATTATGAAACAATACACGAAGTCTCACAGTATACTCTCCCAAAACTTTCATAATTAAGTAATCTAAATTTTAAACACCTCTAAGTATTCAGGCCATCTAAATTCTAGCCTAGATCACGAGGCCTGGGTATGGCGTGCGCTAACCACGTTTTGTGTGGTTCAAGGCCTAACTAGCGTAGACCACAGAACATTATTATTGATATTATGCGCGACACTGGACGCGTCGAGTCACGCAAAACACCCAGTACCGGCGAACCGCAGTATTTAACGAATAGCTAATTGCGTAAGAGGTAATAATATGAACGCAATTTTATGTAAAAATAGAAAATAAACTAGCTATATGGATAATCATATTATTATCCATATAGCTAGATAAAAAATTATTAATTTTAATTTTACTGTCAAACACTGCGCGGTCACCGGTGACCGCAACCTATTGTTATTTAATTTCGGTCTCTACAGCGCTTGCTTGGAGAGAGGCCAGTTCCCGCTGCTCTGGAAAGCGGGAAAACTGGTCCTCGTGCGGAAGACGGGGCGCCCTGCGGACTCTCCGTCCGCATACCGGCCCATAGTGCTGCTCGACGAGGTGGCGAAAGTGTTCGAAAGAATAATTTCTAATCGCCTCGTCGCGCACCTGACGGACATTGGGCCGGACCTCTCGGACGGCCAGTTCGGCTTCCGCAGAGGGCGCTCCACGGTGGACGCCATCATGCGCGTTAGGGACCGGACGACGGGGACTGCAGTGTCCAGGGGTAAGGTCGTAGTGGCGGTGTCTCTGGACATCGCCAACGCCTTCAACTCCCTGCCCTGGAGCTGCATCTTGGAGGCACTCCGATATCATCGGGTGCCTACCTACCTCCGTCGTGTAATCGAGGCATACCTGACGGACAGGTCCGTCATCTACCCCGGTCACCGGGGCGAGTGGAACCGGCGAGAGATGTCACGCGGTGTTCCACAGGGTTCGGTTCTGGGGCCGCTCCTGTGGAACATCGGTTATGACTGGGTGCTGCGCACCGACCTCCCGAACGGCGTTAGCACAATATGCTACGCCGACGACACGCTGGTGCTAGCGCACGGGAGGTCGCACCAGGCGGCGGCCGACTTAATGGCGACAGCGGTTGCGACAGTCGTTGAGAGAATCCGGCAGTTGGGACTCGAGGTGGCGCTCCACAAGTCCGAGGCCATGTGTTTTCATGGCCGCGGGAACGCGCCACCTCCGGGTGGGTCCCAAATAACGGCGGGAGGAGTTACCATCGGCGTCGAGACGACGATGAAGTACCTAGGACTCGTCCTCGACAGTCGGTGGAACTTCATAGAACACTTCCGACGTTTGGCTCCAAAGTTGGAGAGGACGGGGGCTGCGTTTAAACGCATCCTCCCCAACCTCGGGGGGCCGCACGATCTCTGGGGAGTCGGCGAACCTCCTTGCCGGATTACCGCCGTGGGATCTGGAGGCGAAGGTGCTCGCGCGCGTGTACGGCATGCGCGCGGAGGCACGTCGCCGGGGCGAAACCCCGCTGCCGCGCCAAATAGGTGCGTGGCGGGATGAGCTCCGGCGCGATCTCATGGCGGAATGGCAGCAACGACTGTCGCAACCGACGGCTGGGCTCGCTGCCATCGCAGCGGTAAGTCCCCTCTTTGAGGAGTGGCTTGAGAGACGCTACGGCGTCCTCACCTACCGCCTGACGCAGGTCCTCACCGGACATGGAAGTTTCGGGAGGTACCTGTGTCTGATGGGGCGGGAGGAAACGCCCGGGTGTCATCACTGCGAGGACCGCCCTGAGGACACGGTGGAACACACGGTGGGAGAATGCCCTTCGTGGGCTGAGCACCGCCGTGTCCTCAGGGAGGTGATCGGCGATGGCAACCTCTCGCGTCCGGGCCTAGTGCAGGCCATGATGCGGAGCGAGGGGGACTGGGATGCCGTCTCCTCCTTTTGCGAAGCAGTCATGCTAGCTAAGGAGGAGGCGGGACGCGTGAGGCAGCGAAGCGCTGCCTCCTCGCAACCCAGCCGTCGCGAAGGACACACCGGGCGTCGGGGATCGCGAGACGATCTCCGGCCACTGTAAGCGCGGGCCTGCGGACGGCGAGCATGGGTGGCTCCCCGTCCGACCAGAAACAGACCCGAGCGTACGGCGCGTCGCGTTCCGCGCGCGCCTCAAAGAGCCATCAGACCACCACAGATGGGGCCCAATAGGGCCGATGCCGATTCGGAGTCGCGGAGAACCTAACGGGTAACCGGGGCTCCGGCTCGACGTGCAGGAGAAGGAACGGGGTGGTTTTTAGTCAGTAAGAGTCTGACACTCCCTCCCGCCTCACCCAGGCGGGAGCAGTCATTCGATGATTTTCCCCACTTAAAAAAAAAAAAAAAAAAAATTGTTATTTAATTGTGTCTATAATGATGGTACTCAAAGAGTTATTTTAGATTTAAATGATGAACTTAAATAATTTAACATTTATCTAAATAAATTCATACAGCAACACTGGCTGCTACGGGCATTCAAAAGATACTTCGACACCCAACAAGAAGTCGAAACACACAACTTCAAAAGAACGGGCAAAACAAAATTAAATGAGCATTGACCATTAGCCGCGTCACGCACATCGTCAATTTAAACTGGGCTACAAGATTAAGACGATGATTTATTTTCTTTAAGCAAATTTCTTAAAACGTCCTAATTCTCCTCAGTGACATAGATGTTTTGGCGTTAGCAAATTGTAAAATGACCGTAATTGAACAATTACTTTATTATACCCATTGTTCGACCGTTCTGGTTGAGTTATTTTGGTCTCAAATATGGTCATTTATGTAATTACTCCCAAAAAATGTATAATAGTAATGGTCTGAAGGTTTAAATTAATGTGGTTTTAATGATTATAGGATCCACTAAATCGTTTTATAGATATTTAATCTTAACATATATATTAGACGTACCTTAAAGTAATCAGGCATAACCAGAGGTAAGACCACCGCCTCTTGCAATACAGACTTTGCGTCATCCAGTCCAATGACATCCTTCCAACGAACAGCAGGGTTCCTTTGTAAAATATCTCTTTCCAAAGTCTCTACTAGATGGAGTTCGTATCCTGTCGCATCGAAGACTTTCTCATCCTTCTCAAAAATGGTAACATCAGCCCCTTCATTTGGAACATCTGTTTTTCTAAGCCTTGGTTTTATAGGAATAAGTGGTCGAGATCTTACTGTCTTGGGTATTCTGTCAACAGATCTGCTAATTATTCTTCCACTACCTAAGGAGGAACCCTTTCTGCCTATTGAAGGTAGCACGGGGTCTCGACGTCGCAACGTCCCTGCCCACTTTTCTGTAGTTGGATCTGGATTTTTTTGTTGGTCAGGAGGTTTTTCGCTTATATTTACCACGTTTGACGGTTTGACAACTGAAACAAGTTGTAGAATTTATTTCTAAAACCTAACATTAAACATTAATTAGAATAATAACCTATTAGAGCCAAGTTAAAATGATTATTAGTTAACGCTATTAGTCCCTTCACGAGGAAAAGATAGGTAAGTAGGTACCAAGGAGTACATCTTTGCCTTCATACCTACCTTCCTTACCTTACCGTACCTTCCTGCTATTTAAGTAAAATTTAATTATTTCATCTTCTTCTATCACGTGCCCTCGCTCACCTTGTGTGGGCAGATGTCGTGTCCCCGAAGCGATGTGTGTGGTTGTTTGATTCTTAGCTCGTTCTCTCCTCGTCTCACTCCGTTCTGTTCTAAGTCCATCTCTGGGTTTTTCCGAATCACCTTTGTTGTCTCCGCTCTGACTTGCTGTCATTCGCGCAAACCCAAACGGCTGAAAGCTTTCCACCATCATACGGTCCATCATCCTGGCCATTTGATGGAACCCTGAGGCGGGACTGTGGAATAAATTTTTTTTTTTTAAATAGTAAATAACATAACATCACGCCTTTTATCCCCGAAGGGGTAGGCAGAGGTGCAAACAGAAGTAACACCTACTTTTCACTATTTATGTTATGAGTCCCATGTAATAGGGGGTGAGCCTATTGCCATATACCGGGCACATTTCCAAACTCCGTGCTACTACTGAGAATTATTTAAAAACCCAGTAATACTTTGCCCGACCCGGGAATCGAACCCGAGACCCCTTGCCCGGCAGCCGCACTTGCGACCACTCGGCCAACGAGGCAGTCAAAAAGTTCAAGTATAAATAGTTGACGAACGAATATCCAATAATAATATCCAAAGTAAAATATCGTCCAAATATCCGTGATAATATCACAAAAATACATGAAGATATTTGTCGCCAGGATAAAAATAAACCTGAGAGTGGAAGTTGATTAAATGATTGTGACATTGAGCTGGTCTTCAATTGACGTTAAGACCGACACATGAAATGCAATTTTTTAAGATAAATGCTAACGTACAGCCACGTACATACGAACCATACGCGTAAAATAAAATTTTAAAAACCCTTCTACTGGTGTATCAGATTAAAATATATGAATACTATTCATTTCAAGTAAAAAGTCGTTCATTTTAAGTTGCCTTTGTCCGCGTGGAATAGGGACTTTGGATAGTTCTTCACAGCTCCTCTCCAGTAGGTGATAGCGTGATGATATGTAGTCTATATGGTAGCCTGTTTGTAATATTCATGCAAAATTTGAAGTAAATCTATGCAGTACTTTTTGAGTTTAGCCCGGACATACATACAGACAAACAGACAAAAATTCTTACTTCTTACGCCTCAAGTATTCTTTTAAAAATATATTTAATATACAGTTTTGACCTTCCTACGATTTTATTATATGTATAGGTAGAAGATATTTTCTATCTATAGAGGTACATATAACTACCAACTATATATAACTACCAACGGCGTTATATTATTTAATTAGCCGTATTTCTAACAAATACGAATAACGTAGGTAACTGAATAAACATTAGTATTTTCTTTTAAAATATACATTTCCTAGAATAGTCAAACCATTAAAATCTTAATGCATTTCCAGGCAAGCAATAATAGTCCTTGTGCGGTGCAATGACCTGCATAAGTGCACACTCACAAACAGAGACGCAAATGAAATTAATCACATGTTACTGTTAGTTGCATGTTTGTAATTTTCAACTATTAAGTTTCTACTTAATTTAGCTGTCTAACATCCGAAGCCTCGATTGATTTTTGACGAATGTTACTAATTTCCGCCGTAGTGTTGACATTTTCAGCTCAATTCCCGAACGGCCAAATATGACGTTACTTTTCTAAAAGTTTAATTTCAAAATGTGTTCGTTTTTATTATATTAGTGCCTTAATTAATTATTATATTTTTCGACTTACTCACCTAATTATTTGACGCGAAACTCGACTAGTTTCAAGTCATGTTAAAGGCTCATATTCAGGTCGCAGAATGGCGCTCATGAATATGAGCATCTAGCATGGTTTAAAACTCGTCAAATTCCTCGTCCAAGTCGAGTAAGCCGAAATGTTTTTCGGCTAAATTAATTAATATAGTACGTCCCACGAACGTTAGAATATAATACTAGCTTTTATTTGCGGCTTTATCCGTGTAAAACATAGTAAGTATATTTCCTTCTCCGTTTGCGGCTTTATCCGTGTGAAACGTAGTACAATTTCATAAAAAGACAATTATTGTTAGCAATACGCTAATCTTTTAACATATCGACAAACCTAGTCTATTTCGTAATATTATCCCAAGCTAAACCTGTAATGTTTAAAGCGTTTACAAAACAAAGTCGACCTGAATTTCAGCAATTAAGGCGCCGAGTGGTAATCACGTTTGTAATAAATTAAAGCTACGTTTTTATATTTTATGAAAACATGTATTGTTTATAAAGTAAGTCATAAATTAGCTTTGTTGACTCCAAATGTCGTAATTATTTCTACCTCATAGGTGGAGTTGCGCAAGAATTATTGTTGAGTTAGGGGTCTCGGTACAAATTTCTGAGCCGTGCAAAGTATGGAAAGGTTTCATCGAGAAAATCTTGCCAGCACCCTAAAAACTTTAAATTATCTTCAAAGAGAAAATTACCTTTTCATATCGCTAGGAATCCTATATAACAGTTTTCTGGCAAATACGCGCATATTCGCTGTGTGTCGCCAACGGGACAAAAGATTTACTTTCATTTTCAAAAAATGAATTTTATTTACATCTTCGCAGTGTTTGTTTTTGAATACACACAAACGTTATCTACACTTTTAATCTAACCGACATATTGCGTAAGAATTTCAAATAACTTATCAAGCGGAATGAAGATTTTGATTTATATTATTATTTAGGATTTTTATGAACAATTTTACGAAATGATTATTCGATGAGAACCAAAAAGCATACAATCTAACTTCAAACTACCAAAGACTAATTTAGATTACTTTTTTTAAGGTAAAGACTACAAAGTCTATATAGGTCTATAAAAAATCTTATTTCAATTTTCGTTGTCTATAGCGTCGGCTATTGACCACGTTTTTCTACAAGCTTATTAAGTTGTTTTTAATCTAAAAGTGGGTGTTACATTGTACAGTGGCATTAAGTGCCCTAATGTGCACCTCTGCCTACCCCTTCGGGGATAAAAGGCGTGATGTTATGTTATGTTATGTTAATCTAAAACTACTGAACTAGAAGTAGAAGTATCTAGTGTACTAGTTGGGATTTATTAAACTTCAATCAAACCACACGAAACCATTTTCGAGAGTACACGCTTGACGTAATCACATCGTCAAATACAGTAGGTACAACACAGTTGAATCTAGAATGAGCTAACCTAGAAACCATCCAACAAAGCACAATAAAACACGCTTACATACCCACAAGGATCGATTTGAAAATAATTCCGTAAACCCCCAATGTTTGGGTACAAAAAGTCACCAAATCCGAAATCCATTTTTGTCCTCAAAGATCTGACAGCATTTGCTAAGTACATAGGTATAAATACTTAAAGCCGCATGAAGGCTTTTTGAGGTCACGAAAACATAATTTTTAGGGTGTACAAGTTGAAAAAGTGTATCATTACTTGCGTTGAACCGGCTTGTTGGAAAATCGTGTGTTACTTGACAGGTTTGTTATTGGGCTGTTGCCATAGCAACGCGTTTGCGGAAACCAACGTTGACCGCAAGATTCGATGCGTATGCCACACAAACTTGACTTTGCTGCCCTCTAAATTTGTGTTCAATGAAAATTGACCTCTATGTCGAGTGAATAAAGAATTCATAGATGGACAAATGACTTTTGGAATGATACATTTGTCTTTGTTTAAGGTCCTTGACTGGTCTACTTTTGGTGAACCTCATTTTGTATTTTGTTTAGTAATGACCAACGTGAACTATAATTACACACCGGAATATAATGTGTGCTAGCTGAGCTTTATGGTAAATTGTGTCAAAGGTCAGGAGCCATGAAACATGATTCAAAGAATATTGATGATTGTATCTACTGAGCAGAGGTAACACTGTGTTGCACTTTTATAGACTGTAGGAAGGGTATTGATTTTAAGAATTTGTGGTCGGTAGGAAATGTACTACCTGTTAATCTATCCTTAACTACAAATCGAATTATAGGAGGCAATGAAAATCATGTATGTGTGAACTGAGAAACCAAACTCGGTATTCGTGAAATGAATGTCCTAAGATTTAGTATTTAGTAGTCTAAAAACACAGTCACAACCTACTTCAAAATTATCTACTATCATTTTACCATTCTCCCCTTTCAAGTCCCTTACCTACCATCATCAAGCATCAGTAACCAAACAAAACCTATCCAAGAGCAAGTCATAATTATCAGCCACAAGCTATCCACTACTGAACCAAGGGCATTAAAAAAAAGGTGGATACAGCCTCTTGAAACAACGACTGTGGTACTCGGCTACTATAGAGTTACACGCAGAACATAAACACATTGACACGAAGGACATCGGTCATTTTCTTAAGTCTGGTAACGTGGTAACCCATTGAACACGCACACATAAAAATACAAGACATTTGGTGCTTCTATCATTTCCAATAGACTGCCTCATTGGCCGAGTGGTCGCAAGTGCGACTGCCAGGCAAGGGGTCTCAGGTCCGATTCCCGGGTCGGGCAAAGTATTACTGGGTTTTTAAAAAATTCTCAGTAGTAGCACGGAATCTGGAATTGTGCCCGGTATATGGCAATAGGCTCATCCCCTATTACATGGGACTCATAACATAAATAATAAATAGGGGAAAGTGGGTGTTATATTGTACAGTGGCATAATGTGCACCTCTGCCTACCCCTTCGGGGATAAAAGGCGTGATGTTATGTTATTTTAGTATGTCCGCCTTTTTCTCAAAGTCCTACGACAGGTCAGTATTGAAAATATTACTCCATAGAATAACTTCTATAGAAGCTAGTTAGAGACAACCTACATGATGCATCTTTCCAACTCATTCAAATTTGAAACACCACTTCGTAGCTTCCGAGTAACAATTGCATCGGCAAGGTAACTGACCTTTCTGTTTACCCCGAGCGGTAAACTTGAAAGGTTTGTACTAGATGTGTGTCAAAGTTCACTGACTAGACATGGACGGGGTCGAACACCGGCCCAAGTCATTATTAATGCAATCGATTAGGAAATTGAGGACTTGACTTATCGAGGACATCGGACGGCACTGTCCTGGGTACTTTTAAGTAAGCTCAAGTGACTAGGTATGGTTGTGAATTGTAATAAAGTCGTTGTAACTAGAACCGACTTGTAATCTGTCATAAGTAATTTTTATCCGATCTCTCGTTCACACTTATGCGAGTTGTGTGGTATTGTCCCATTCCTCTGACGTGACAGTTTGAGAAATACGGTACAGCTGTTCTCGTACACTCCCGTGATTCATTTCTGGATTGAACATGTTTCCATTTTGGGAAATTCCCAGATAGATCTATTTTTTTTACGTGAAGTCTCATGCATGACAGTGCGGGTTCGAAACCTGCCAACTGGAACTACAAATGTGACTTATTCCTAGTTATATGACTGCACTTTCTAAGATTATTTAGACACCACTGACAAAGTGCAGGAAACTAAATTAAACTAAATAAATTTCAAATTATGACTTTGAAATTGCTAACCCGCATTGAGAGATCAATTAAACATTCTCCGTGCGAGAAGAGGCTTTCGATCAGCAGTGGGCACTTATAGGCTGTTGATGATGATGAATGCAGAATTGCAGACCGCCTAGTTTTTGTACCTAAACGAATTAACAAGCAAATCCTGAATTTGATTATATGAGAGACGGATCACTTAACGAGTGTCAAGACCAATTGGCTACTAAACTGGATAATTTAAGCGCAAAACGACGCCTACGCAACCAATTACTGAGCAACACAAGTTGTGGCATCCTTTCTTAAAATAACCATGCAGATATGACCTTTATCTTTAGGTACTACGGCTGAGTTTTGTGTGATAATTTCAAGTGTTATGATGTGTATTTTAGGTGTAGTATTTGTGTAGGTATCCCAGGAGAGCTGCGAGTAGTGACAAATGGTCGGCCGTTAAACTTTAATGTTATATGAAGTACGTTTTAATTTAGGTTATGGTCGTGTGCGTTTATAGTGTTTGCCTGAATGTAATACAATAGGTACTCTGTACAGCATGTGAGAAAATAAACAAAAATAATAAAGTACTTTGAATCTTAAAAACACACTCCTTCAATAAGGCATTCTGTTGTATTTATTTAAAAAAATATTCATCTGATCATTTACGAAACGCCACAGAATCAGAATTTGAGGAGATTTTCTGTTTATAAATCGAATTCAGGTTACGTGGCACAGGAGACTGTCGTCTTTTTTGTTTTTATTTTTTTTGTCCTTCCCCTTCATAAACTAGTTGGTAGTCGAACAGATCACTGAGGCCCTTTGACTAACAATATACGAATGTAACTACATAGACTTTTCTTTTATAAAATTAAATGTAGATACATAGTCTTGAAATCCATAGGTACATCTGCATAGAAATTGAAGTCTCTGTTTATAATATTAAAATAACCGATTTTTACTTTTACTATATACATATAAATATACATACCAAAATCAAATAGTTTACGATCTTTGTCTGCCTGTGTGTTTATACTGGCTAATCTCTGGAATGGGCGGACCGATTCTGACGGGACTTATATTTGGACGTAGCTGATGTACTATGGCGTAACATAGGCTATTTTTATTATGGAAAATTGAAGCAAAATATAGTTATGTCCTAAAATCAATTTTCTACGCAGACGAATGTTTTTTTTTTATTTATAGCATAAGCCGGTAAACGAGCAGACGGATTACCTGATGGTAAGCAATCGGCATCGCCAATGGACACCTGAAACACCAAGACGTTACAAGTGCGTTACCGGCCCTTTGGGCATTGGGAATTTGAGGATTGTGGAGGTAACTGGGCCTCCGGTAACCTCACTCATGCGAAGAAACACAACGCAAGCGTTATTTAACGTCAGTTTTCTGTGAGGCCGTGGTATCACTCCGGTCGAGCCGGCCCACGCGTACCTATGCATGACTCTCCCGCACTTAAATGGCGGGCAAGAGTTAGTTACTTATTATAAAAAAATATAAAATATAGTGCACATACGTGTATATAATATTTTCATATATACTCTACCCTTCTTCGGACATCACGTAAACACGTAACATTTCTAAAACGAGGGCGTAATTTAGTGATATACTGTATGAATCATCATGTCGTGTTAATAAACTGGACCATAATGACGTCATCACATAAAGCTACCCCAATGTACTTTATGTAGGTTTAACAAAATACATATCTTCATCAATACATAGTATAAAACAAAGTCGCAGCGAAAGCGACTTGTCCGTATGTATGCTTAGATCTTTAAAACTATTTTGATGATTTTGATGCGGTTTTTTTTAATAGATAGACTGATTCTTAAGGAAGGTTTGTATGTATATACATATTGCACCCGTGCGAAGCCGGGGCGGGTCGCTAGTTTATTATAATCTACATATTGTATACATATTATTGTGTATGTATGAGTCACACAAATATTCAAAGTCAAAGTCAAAGTCAAAGTCAAAGATCTTTATTGTGAGACAGTGGTTACAGAGGTTGTTCTAAAGGTTGTTGTGTTCTGGCACTGCTCCACCATGTTAGGCATACGATAGTTTGTGACAAACGTATAAATTGCAGTAGCTATACATTATAATATTAAACACTGATTGAACAAAGAAACTTGTATTAATTTAATTTTGCATCAAAACATAAAATGGCGTTTCAACTGTTAACGAATCTGTCAGACAAAAATTCATGTAATGTATAATATGGTCTATTTACCAGGAAGTCAAACATTTTTTTCTTAAAATAGTCTACCCTGTCAATTTCCCTCATTTGTCTAGGAAGCTTATTATAAATTCTTGAAGACATTCCGAAGAAACTTTTAGAAAGCAGAGCTGTTTTTGAGGGTAAATTCGTTATTTTGGCGGCATGTCGGTGGGAATGAAGGTTGCCAAACCTTTCCCTATTGGTTTTTACGAATATAGCTATTTCATAGATGTATAGGGAAGGAAAGGTTAAAATTTTTAATTTTTTAAAATATGGCATGCAGCTATCTGGAGCACGTATGCCACAGACAGCTCTGAGACACTTCTTTTGTGCCCTAAAAGCGAGTTCCCTGTCTGTAGCATTCCCCCAATAAATCAATCCATATCTAAGCGTAGATGTTACATACGCATGATATGCTGATAAAACTGCTGCTTGATTTACTACCCTGGAAAGTCTAAGTATATAGAGCGTAGGAAAATTTATTTAGTTTTTTGCACACCATATCGATTTGTGTTTTCCATGACATATTTTTGTCGATCCATAGTCCTAAGAATTTGATGGTATCAGTGTTTTCAATTTTAGTCATTTTATAATTTATATTTAATGTCAAGGGGGTTTTTCTTTGAGAATAACTAACTATTTTTGTTTTTTCTGAGTTAATTACCAGATTATTACATGTCAGCCAATTCACAATGTCACTTAAAGTATCATTAATGTCATTTTCAAATGTATTTATGTCAGTTGGAGAAAATACAGCAGTGCTATCATCAGCAAAAAGGACCATAGGAATCTTCACAGCTCTTGGTAAATCATTTATATAAATAAGGAAAAGCAAAGGACCTAAGACACTTCCCTGTGGGACACCATACGTAACATCTCTAGGGCTTGATTGATACGGAACTTCCGTTTTCGTCGTGAGAGAGACTTTATGTAATTCAGTTATTTGGAGTCTCTGGGTTAGGTATGATTTTATTAAGCTCAGAGCATTACCACGTATCCCGTATTTATATAGTTTCTCGAGCAACAATTTATGATCCACATGGTCGAAGGCCTTTGTCATGTCCATGTATATAGCTATTATTGGTGTTTTATTGTTCATATTTTTGTAAATCCTAACAAGAAGATCGTAGATATATATCATATTAATAGTCTTTCCCTTACGAAATCTCGAATTCAGGAAGTACTTTTTAAAAATATTTGTGGTTTGTATTGCCTGTAAAAAGATGACTTTGGTATTTGGAATTAGGTATAAAATCCTTCAACCGCTAGAGAAATTATGTTCATACATAATATCACGCCTCACGTTACCCATGATGGTAGGAAGAGACTATGGACAGATGACTGCTGAGGAAGCTAAAGAGGTATGTAAGAATGCTAGAAATTGGCATTCCATAGGGGACTATGGTAGGTTAGGCAGGGATGCTTACCCCACTACAGTATTATTATCCACCTTATACCAGTTGCATCACGAGTCTATTCTAATTAAAAGCCACATGATATACCTCTAGTACTAAACACAGAGTACTATTCCGAACTCTATAAAAATAAAAATTATGAAATACACCATTTCGATAATCATCGTCATCAACAGCCTTTTAATGCCCACTGCTGAGCCTTTGCTCAAGAGGCTTTCCTCTTTTCACACGGATAAGGTTTGAGCAGTAATCACCATGCTTGCTCAATGCGGGTTGGCGATTTCAGTGATGTCTGAATATTCTTAGATTATTTCGATAATACTTATTCCTTAATTAATAAAGTTCTTAATCGTAGATTGACACTTACTATTCGCACTTACAACCCCTCAACTAAACAGAACATAGACGGTTCAAAAAAAACAAATACATCACATTTTAAACACGAACAAAACAAAAGAAAAGCAATCCTTAAGTAATTAAAATAGAGTGCAAATACCAGTAATAACGAACCCGTAAACAATTACACGACAATTTAATTACTTAACGGAACCCACCCTTAATCATGGCCAGTGGAGTTATCGGTCTAGACATCAGCTCCTCAATTAGTCTGCATATGTGACTAGATGACAAGATAATGAACATTACCCATGCATCGCATTTATACGATATTTGACGGTAAATGAGCAAACTGATCACCTTATGGTAAGCAATCGGCGCCAGCTATGGACATCCGAAACACCAAAGGGGTTAAAAGTGTGTTGTTGGTCTTTTATGGATTGGGATAATTACTTTACGCAATGGGACCTACTCTTAAACACAGCCAGTGGAGTTATCAGTCTAGACATCAGCTCCTCAATTAGTAGATGACTAAAATACCCACTGAACAATATTCACACAAAAAAACTTGGGGCTTGTTCAATCAGATTATAGCGAAACTTTACATTAAAGGTTGACGGCAACGGAACGATTCGGTGGGTAGCAAAATAATGTTTTTAATGTTTATTTATCTCTAGATTTGGTCTGTAGTTATATAAATACCTAATGTTCTACTGATCATAAGTTCAGTAGAACGCGATTTTAAAAGTCTTACGCCAAACACAATACATTTTACACTATCCATACTCTTCCCGCTAGAGTTCGACGAGACGACAAAAGGACTCAGAAACCGAGCAGCACCTTGATAATCTATTTTTCCGAAGCGTGGAGGTCATGGCACACGTATCTTAGGCAGAGGGGGGACCATAGTCCAGTCACTGGCTGTTTATATGTCTAAAACTGAGAATTTTACAAAAATACATACATATCATCACTATGTAACTTAACCCACTTTTCACTATTTATATTATAAGTCCCATGTAATAGGGGGTGAGCCTATTGCCATATATCGAGCACAATTCCAGACTCCGCACTACTACTGAGATTTATTTTAAAAACCCCGTTGCCCGGTAGTCGCACTTGCGACCACTCGGCTAACGAGGCAGTATATTTTCAACAAAGAAGGACTATAGGGTTTCTTTGTCGAACCACTTACAAGTCAGTCATCTATCACACAAGTTATAAACCGCCTAAATACCAGTTTGACCTTGAGACTGGAATACATTTGTAACACTATCCTCGTCAAACTAATTGTAACAAGTTGAGTTATGACTAAAGATAACACTGTTGTTTTATTAATTGTTCGTCTAAGTGGACTGCATGAATAATGTTGGATCATTAAGAACAATGCCTTGTTTATAATTATCATAAAATAATACTATGTTTAGAATTCCGTTCGCAAAGAGTAAACTAGATCTGAGACCTTACTGTCAGCCTGTCTGTCTTTATTTACATTTTTGACATTTTTAGTAACAACTTTCGATTTCAATTGGAGAAATCTCCTACACTTAATTTTTTTCCCACATTTAAAATATTAATGAGATAATAATGTTCATCAACGAACCCGACGGCTAATCTTGTGCTAAGTAAATAGCAACTAAGATGAACATTAAAAAAAGAAATTCACCTGTTAAATATTCTTTACATTTTCACAGTACGTAGGTTAAGTACTTGGTTGAATGATAGCTATTTACAAAAAATAATTAATTAAGGAGACAATTAATATTACAATTTACTGAACAATAAGTCTTATAAATCAGTTACCAATGAGAAGAAACCTTGAGCATAATTGCATTAAAGTGACGTTCAAGCCATTCAACTGAATATCTTGAATATATAAATAAAACAAATGTGTTTATACAACGTATCGTCACAGAAGTGAGGTAGGCAGAGTCAAAATGAAACGCCATATAACTCGATTTTCTTTTTTATCATCTTACGCTTCATCTTACAAACTATACGTAAATACTGTACTCAATTATGGCACGTAGTTGTTACATTAATAATACAAGATAACATCACGCCTTTTATCCCCGAAGGTATAGGCAGAGGTGCACATTATGCCACTGTACAATGTAACACCCACTTTTCCCTATTTCTTTGCCTTACTATTCATATAACAAACCAATTATTATTGTTTACAATATCATAAATACTCTACGTCACCATATGTAACACATATGATCGCATGTATGTAATTGAAAGTATACCCGTCAAGTCTATAAAATTAAATCATGCTTTTTAATCTTATTAAAATTAGAAAAAATATAAGATAACATAACATCACGCCTTTTATCCCCGAAGGGGTAGGCAGAGGTGCACACAGAAGTAAAACCCACTTTTCACTATTTATGTTATGAGTCCCATGTAATAGGGGGTGAGCCTGTAGCCATACACCAGGCACATTTCCAGACTCCGTGCTACTACTGAGAATTTTTTTAAAAAACCCAGTAATACTTTGCCCGACCCGGGAATCGAACCCGAGACCCCTTGCCCGGCAGTCGCACTTGCGACCGACCACTCGGCCAACGAGGCAGTCGAAAAAATATATATTAGAGGTACAGTTATGGTCATCTATAAATACCTCTATATAGCACAAGGTACATCAGTACTGTGGAAACAATGCATCATACTTGATAACATGTATTTGGAAAAATAACAACACAATAATTATTGTATAATTTAAGTAAGTAATATAAAATAATAAAAGAAGTAATTTGTAAATTCTTTTCAATTTATACAGTAACATGTTTTTATGATTCAAGTAACTGGAACTTACCATCCAAGGTCCCAAGCTGAATGGAAAGCGGGATGGGCCGACATTGCGCCTAGAGGTACTCCAAATCCAAATTCAAACTTCAAGTCATCAGGTCGTCGGGTCCAACCTCTTGCAGTGGACTCTCGAGGCTCCGAGTTTGTCCTCTTATCATTCGTCATTGTATTTTGGAAAAACAGCTTGAGGCTTTGAGTTCCAACTTTAGAAAAACGTTTAGTTATTTTTATCAGAACTGATGACTGAATATTCTTACAATAGAAAAAAAAGGACAAAAACACTGTTAAAAATTACTTTATGTCAAATACACTCAATGAAAGCGTAGCGTTGTAGAACCGCTAAAATATTCGGACGTGCTACGTGACTACGCGTCTACGCGGCTACGCGGCTACACGTGCCTACGACCACTCGGTACGGTGACCACAACACAACTGCCGTCGGCCGATGACCGGCAATTGAGGACGAGAATCACCTGTCATTAAGTTTTCATTAATTCTCCAAAATCCTTTGTTACAAAGTGTTTGTAGCAATCAGAAATATTCTTACTGACCTAGTATAACATCATTACGTTTTTATTACATTAATTTATAATTTGATATTAAGAAAAATTTTATGTTTTAAGAATAATTGTGACGTACGGAATGTAATACTAAATTTCCGTAAATTTAATTAATAATAAAGTATTATGATGTGGGAATTATAAATGTAATTTAATTATTTCAACTTTCTGGAAAATAGTCTTTCGAGTTTTAGTTTGAATCACAAGAGTAGAGTGAATCATATCGAATTTCTCAATAACAAAAATGTGGTCTATGTTTATGGAATTAAAAGGTATTTTATTGTTCCAATATTTAAGTATAAATAAAACTAACCGAACAACAATATCAAATACTTTATCGATTAGGAAAACTATACAATTAGACATACCAAAGAAAATATATCTAAAATACACCTAAACAATTACAAATGTACAGCTAAAACTATCACAAGAGACGGAGTAACACTACTAGCTATATTAGGCCTTTCTGTAGGCGCTGTCCAAGAAGGGATTAACTTTAAAATTTTTAGTATTTGGTCACCACTGTCTGAATCATTGCTTGGAGTCTCTGCATATTCACGAGATGTCGCTTCCAGCTCTCCAACACCCAGATCTCTTCGTTCCTGGAGTACGGTCAATATTAATATTTAAACTTAATATAAAATGTTTGGTTTTAGATCGATTTTTGACATAGCTCGAAGCAAAAGTTTTGGATTTACAGGATTAGTAATTTTGCTCGACAAATTAACTCGTAAAAATTACAGTATTAATAAGTGAATGCACATGTAGTATAAAAGGGGAATGCCCTTTTGGGGGTTAGGGCTTTGAGAACTAGGTGTTTGGGTTTGGAAACTGTGAGGAGGGGGTAATAGAGTTTACTGTAACACCTAAATTACTCACACGTCAAAACAGATGGCAAGCATTGTTTTACGTCAAGTATCTGTAAAGCCGTGGTAGTATTACTCTGGTTGGCCCATTCATGCCTAAGCATGGCTCTCCCAAACTTACATAAACTGCTACGTAGTTATGAAATTACTTAATGTTAACTACCGCCTGCCGCCGCTTTGACTGCCGACAGAAAACCGCTGACGGCAAATCCTCCGCTAACGTAGGTCACTAGTGACCTACGCGGCGGATAACGTGTTCAACCGGATCATCAGTCATCAATCAGGCCAAAATTAACTCCTCAGTATGTTAAAAAATAATAAGTGGCGTACCTTTCTGGTTGGATCATACGGTTCCATATCACGTTCCATACGTGCCAAAGCTTCTTGCAGCTCGCGAACTGTTTCAGCTGCAAACAAATTATAAGAAACAATTATAATCGATTTGAAACTTTACAAAGTAATATTCATGAGAGAGTAAGTCAGACTAGACATGTCTTCCCAAAACGAATTAAACAAAAGACAATCCAAAAATCATTCATAATTGTTTAGTGAGCAGTGTTCCTCTTCAAACTTACGATCTTCCGTCGTAATGGACGTAGTACTATTTTCTGTGATGAGAAAGTCATCGTCTCCACTACCACTGAAGCTCTCATCATTCATCAGACCATACATATGTATATCAAATACACCAAAATGACGTCTGCTTGTTAAATGTCTTTCATTTGTCACATCTTCCAAAAGTTGTTTAGGTGCCACTGCAACATGACGGATTATACAATCAAACTTCCATTACGTAATTCAAGATCCATATTTAAAGAACTTCATACACACCCGTGAAAGCATAATGATTGGTACTTTGAACTTCATGTACACATGTACCCTCAGCGCGATTTTGGCACAATTGCACCTTTTTGAATTTATCACTGGAGATATATTAAGAAGAATTATTTATTCACATTTATTACAATATTTCTAACATGAAGTACTGGGACTGTTTGTGAATTTAGGCTTTACTTGTGTGACTTCAGTTTAACCACACACACATCAGTCAAATATATGTCTTGCTGTCTTGAAATATGTGTTCATTTAATAGGCATAAATACTTTTCGAGAATTTTTCATAAAAAAATATCTCATTGAACCAACATATGCAAAACCACGCCCTCTAGCGTAATGGGAGCTAATTATTGATGAAATTGGAGTGATGAAATCGGACACACTGGCATAGAGACTATATGTACACATTTTTTACCATTTATACCCTTGTCTTACCTAGAGTACTCAGTATAATTTGGAACTTTACTCTTGGTAATTTCAATCAACCCATTTTCAGCATAATAATTCTTTTCTTTCTCAGGTATTTCCTCAATGGCTCTGATATCTGCAAATATACGATCTCAAGTGAATCATTTGTTCATTTTTCTATTATTTTTTCAAATTTCAACTTACTTTCTGTCATTTCAAGGAAATCAGTAAAATCTTCCATTTTGTAAACTCCCGGTCCTTCGATCATATTGAGTTTATGTTTCGTTTGTATGGCTTTTGTCATTTTTATTGTTCTTTCGGTTTGCAGTGCCACCGTTGTATCTACAGTATTCAACAAAGTTTTCTTTTTTAATCTTGGGTTTTCTGTTACCACTTGAGGTCCAAATGCAATTGTACTATCGTTGGTAAGGATCGCGATAACATTTACCAAATCCATGATTTCACTCTTCTGCACCGAATCCAAATATGATTGTGTCGTATACATATTCGCTATTGCTGCTCTAGCCACTTTGGCTAAATAAAGCTTGTCTAGACTACCCAAATAGTTTAATGTCTTATTTTTTTCTATTTCTAATACAGCATTTAAAATTAAATGATCTTCAAGTGTCATAGATGGGTCCAGCGATATAATCTCGTTTGGATTTTTGGGTTCTGAAATTGTGACCTTTATTTAACAAGCAGAAATGCCATCATCGTCATCAACCGCCTATAAATGCCCACTGCTGAGAAAAGCCTCTTCTCACACGGAGAAGGTTTGGTCATTAATTACCACGCTTGCTCGATGCGGGTTGACGATTTCAAACTTATAATGAGAATTTATAAGCCCAGGTTTCCTCACGATGTTTTTCTTCACCGTTTGTCGGTAGTGTCTAAATAGTCTTAGAAAGTACATATAACTCGGAAAAGTCACATTGGTACTTGCCGTTGGTGGGTTCAAACCCGCACCCTCCTGCATGAAAAGTGGGCTTCTAAAGCCGCAGGGCCACCACGACAGATGTCGTAAGTTCATTTTCTTCATTAAACTGTTTATTCTCATTAGAACAAAATATTTTTCCCATATTTAATACATAAAATAAAGTCGTATTATTTTATTATGTTTTCGGCTTACTCACGTTGTAATTCGACGAGGAACTCGACTAGTTTCAAGCCATGCTAGACTCTCATATTCGACGCGGCGACTGTCGCGCTGCTACTCTTCAGCAGTGCATCAGTAGCAGCGCGTCGCGGGTCGCGAAATGCTGCTCATGAATATGAGCCTCTAGCATGGCTTGAAACTAGTCGAGTTCCTCGTCGAATTACAACGTAAGTAAGCCGAAAATATAATAATTTATTTAGTATGTCTCACGAAAGTTACAATACAAATATCGTATTATTTTGTTTATCTCTAAGTTATAATGCAAGCGTAATACTAACGATAATCACAAAGGCTATGCCATACAAGAGATTGCATTGCACGAGTTGGACAGGCGTCTGTTGGTGCGTCAGGTAACCACAATGGCATCGTCGGCTGCGGCCCGAACGGTGCTATGTTGCAGACTAGACGCTCCACATTTAGAAGACGACCGCGCCTTGGCGTCTAGTAAGAGACATAAAAATATAATTATAACAAAAAGGTTTACTGAAGGTTGAAGAGATCAAAGCCTTATTAATAACAATGAATACATATCGCATCGTCCATGTTGCGTCATTTGACGAATGCATGCATTCATTCAAAACGTTAGGTGGAGTTAACGTTGCCGGTTCGTAAACAGTTCTCATTGTTTCTAAGCAAGTTTGTAGGCCGCCTATTGTGTGTGAAAGATGCATGCATTTGTCAAATGAATGTGGCCCTTAGGAGATGTTTTAAGACCTTAAAGATCATTATTATATTTTTTTAAGATAACAGTCATAATGAAATAAAAACTGCGTTTAAAAAACCGACTTCAAAATAACAAACAAATATTCAAAACTAAAAAGAAAAATAACTATCATTAGTACTGATAGGTTACCCATCCACTGAGGCCAGAAGTCGGCGCCATAAGGTTAGAAGTATAAATATATTGAGTATTCCCTTACCTTAAATCGACTGCGAGCACAGCCCACCATATAACTTTTCGCCCACATGGTCTGCGCAAAATCTCCGTAGTATTTTTCACCTTTTCGCGGTCTGCAGAGAACAGAATAATTTAATACAGCGCGATTCTACAAGACCTTGGTAGACATATTGATGATACCAGTTAGCGAACTTAACTACTTATCTAATTGAAAAGGTAATCTTTGTTCTTAAAAATTATTATAACTTCCTCTAACTTGACCTGTACCATTCTATCGGTACCGAATTGACACATGATCCGTCATCATGTATAGGATATGATAAGGATATGATAGGGATCATGTATAGGATATGATAAGGAGATGATAAGGATATGATAAGGATATGATATGATAAGGATAAGGATAAGGATAAGGATAAGGATAAGGATAAGGATAAGGATAAGGATATGGATAAGGATAAGGATAAGGATAAGGATAAGGATAAGGATAAGGATAAGGATAAGGATAAGGATAAGGATAAGGATAAGGATAAGGATTAGGATTAGGATTAGGATTAGGATAAGGATAAGGATAAGGATAAGGATAAGGATAAGGATAAGGATATTCAGCATATCATACAGACAAAAAAAAACATTTATCACGGTCCCTGTATTTTAATGTTAAAGGTCTCTGCATACAGCGGGCGCGGCGCGGCGGAACGGCTCTGTGTGATATCGTCCGTAATATCTAGTACATTACACCTAGGTGCTTACTCTTGAAACCAATCTCAATGTCAGTGCAATTTCAATCCAATAAAATCTCAATAATTATTCAATATCAAAACTATACAACCACAATCGTAGCTGTACGGGATATAAAGCCAAACTCAATACCATTTAGTTCATTCAACATCCACGCAATACGGATGCAGTGGGCGCTAGTGTTACAACTCAAGAGTACGAAATTTCGCAATACCAATGTCGATCAATCGGAATTGGATTCAAGAGTATACCTGCTCAGTGTCGCGTCGCCATCCCGTCTCGCCGCGCCGCGCCCGCTATGTGCAGAGACCTTAATACTTACGGCACATAGTATGTAACATTGCCTTTGTACAACAAGCTTTGTATATACCAAGCGTCGACCATAGTCTCGACTTGAGACACCGGTTCCTGTCCCACTACAGACGCCACGCACTGACCGACTTGCAAAGAGTCTATTGGAAAAGAATACTAAGAATAACATTAGTGTACGACTTTTTGTGCATCAAACTAAGTACCAGTATCTACTATCAGTCAATCGACAGTAATCAGCAGTACTTATGTTAAAATTGTTGTTTTTTTTTATATATATTTGATGGGCCGACGTTTGACCACTATCTCGCCTGGTGGTAAGCGATGATGCGGTCCACAATGGAGCATGTCGTCCCATAAGCAACCTATTCACTCGGGCCTTGTTATTTGTGTTTTGTTGTGGTTTTCAAAAGCGGGACGTAATTATTTTGTCATCGTCAACCCATATCCATCAATTGCAGTACAGGACCCAGACCAGACCAAAATTGGTGACAAGTCATGAACAAAAGCCATTTGACGCTTAAATGCAGCACAGATCACTATTTCGAAGTAATACAAGACATACTGTTAGTAGAATGTTCTAAAACTTACATAGATCACGACAAGCGTCGTGTTCTTCGACGATGCGCGGCGGACGACACTGGTCTGCCCAGCGCTGGGCTTCACGAGCCAGCTCCTCGACCCAACGCTATCAAACAACAAACTCGTAAAAAAGTTATTAACAATATCTATTATAATCAAATTTTATTATCAACATACCATTTTGAGCATATTCCCAGCGGGAGGTAGGCCCCGTATACCCCCTCCAGCTGCCACATTCCTGTGATTGTTGAGCCGCGATAGCAGTCTCGTCTTCTCTCTATTTGTAAGTTTGGCTTCCTGATACCCCACACACCGATTACTGGGGCCTTCCTGTGTAGTTCATGGAAAAATACGCTTTAAGAATGTACACAAGAATTTAGACATAATGTAATCCGAAAACCCACAAATTAGTCTAGATGAACGAAATACTGAAGATTCAGCTCAGCAATATGTTACTAGCGTGGCCAATGCTCTGTAGAAGATAGAAATATTCTAATGATGAACATAAATATATATAATTTATTTGGTTAATACTTTTTAGTTCGTTTTATAATAGAGCAGTCAAAATTTACATATTACTTACTCGATACTGGCAGAAAGTATGTGCATTGGTGTTTCCACACATCTTGGCGCCGCAGTAGTTGATGGCGCTGGTAGCACCGAGTGCGAGTACACAGGACAACACGACCACTACGCCGAGCATATAAATTACACCTATATTTACTGTGTTCTGTTGCGATAAACAATTAATTTTCCACATTTTACCTACTTTAAACTGTCAAACACCAAGCGGTCACCGGTGACCGCAACCTATTGTTCTATAATTGTGTCTACAAAACCGGTACTCGACGAGTTAAACTAACTTTACTTGATGTTTCCGTATAATAATGACATACTTAAACTCTTTGATATTGACAAATCAGTTTTGATTTCTTGTTTATGGGACGTAGAAGATTTATGAAGTTTGATGGATTAAGGTTTAATTCGTGCATAGATTTTGATTAGATTAGACGAATGGCGCCATCCATCGCATCGACGTCTAATGCAAGTGTGGGGGAGCCATGCTTCAGCACAAATGGGCCGATTTGACCGGAGTGATACCACTGCCTCACAGAAAACCGACGTAAATAAAATAACGTTGTGTTTCGTCATGTGAGTGAGGTTATCAAAGGCCTAATTACCCCTCTCCCCAATCTGCTTAATCCCTGAATCCCATAATAATCCTCAAATTCCTAATCCCCAAAAAGCCGTTAACGCATTTGTAACGTCGTGCTCCGGGTGTCCATGGGCGGCACCGGCTTCATCAGGTGATCCGTCTGCTCGTTTACCGGCTTATCCTTTAAAACCTTGTTAACATTTAAAACGATACAATTGTCCTCAACATAGCGAGTTAAATTTCTTGCATAACCATTCTTCTCAATCGTCAAATCAAATCAATTTATTAATTTGTGTTCAACTACCTGCTGAGGCCACTGTCTATTGACTAAATTCTCCTACTCTGATTTTTAAACATAGATATTGTTTCTAATACTTTCCAATAACGAGTAGTATTTTTTTATAGTCTTAAGTGTAGTTCAAAATAGAATAGACTAAGGCAATATTGTAAGATACTTTTTTTACGATTGTAATAATTTAGGATAATCATCTTTGATATCTTTCTCTGAACTATCGTTAACTGTAAGTATTATAAACCAAATGCATAAAGATATATTACTATAATTAAATCTCTAGATATCCTCAAGTTTCGTAGTAGATTATCATTCAGCTATTCTATCATATAGATGTAGGTAGGTACTTCAAATGAATAAGTAGATCGAACCAAATAATAAAATTCAAAACTTTATTAACAAAAAAATCTAAAAAAGTAAATACAATAAAAAACACTATATGCCCTTTAATCCCCGATGGGGTAGACTAGAATATGGGCAGACACAATATAACACTAGCTGTATTATAAGCCCTGTAATAAGGGGTTCTATGTTCGAACTCTCTACTATTACTGAGATATTTTCGAAAAATTGAAAAAATCCCAGTAACGCTTACCCCATTCAGGAATTGAATTCGGGATTTGAACTTGACGCAGTTGCGACTACTCGACCAACGAGACATTAATAAAAAATATAAATAAGTATAAAAAATACAGACATAATTATCTAAACAATACAATTATTTAAACACATAACTAAAACTATCACAAGAGACGGGGTGACAGGACTAGCGACATTACGTTCTTCTTTCGGCATTAATTCCATGAAATGTAGAAGTGGACTAATACCGTTTGCTACTTTTTGTGGAATCTCCTCCTCTTCTCGTGATTTCTTCCGATGTTTGCGTGGTCTTCCTTTCTCCATACTTTTGTGGTGCAGCTCTCTTCGTACCTAGTGTAAAAGAGTAAACTAGTCAACAAATACTTTTTGTCTTAGAAGTATTAGAAAATTGCGAATGAACACCTCTCTGCTTGAACAACTTTTGTTTGCTACTGAAAGCTAACACATTTCTATATTTCGAAACAATAAGTTTGATACCTTTTGTCGTTTCTGATTCTCTTTCTTTGGTGCCAAATCCTCCTCAATACGATGTAAAGCCTCTTGCAGCTGAAGGACCGTTTCAGCTGTAAACAAGAAACAATTATCACGTCACAGAATAATCAAAGTGTAAAAAATTTAATGTCAAATTGATCCTTCATTACAAAAAACCAAAAGTTCGTTCAAAACATAACAACGTATTAGTCTTTTTCCTTAAACTTACGGTCTGACCCATAATTAAAAAAGTCTGCCGTCTTATTAGGCAAATACATCGCGCCAAATCGATTGTTTTTCCTGACGTCGTCGCCATCGCTGTCTCCTCCTCCTTCGCCGTCACTATCACTGCCTCCTCTACCATGACCGTTGCCGTCGTCGTAACTGCTACTTTTATCGTAACTGCTGCCTTTATGGTCACCGCTGCCGTCACTGTCACCGTCGCCGCTACCGTCACCATCACTGCTACCTTTACCGTCACCACTTTGTTCACCATCATCACTGTCTTCATCGTCATCGCTCTCGCTACCACTCGGTTCATCAGAGTCATCGTAATCATCTTGCTCATTATACTCGGGATTCTTTAAGGTTACAGGTAATACTACTTCTAACTTTGTCACATCGTCCAAAATTTTAGGAGGCACCGCTGCAATACGATCAATTTGAAAATAAAGTATCTATTAATTTTAAGATCCATATCTAACATTAACATCGTACACACCAGTATAAGTATGATATTCGTAATCATCAGTAGTGCTTGAATCTTTAGAAATGCTTGTTAAATTTGAAACCTCGTCCACACTAGTGAACTTTGGAACTTCTGTAGTCTGTAGTAAGTTTTCCGAAGTTGTACTAGAGGTAATTGTTCCAATATACTCAGCAATGTTATTCTTTTCTTTCTGAGGCATTTCCTTAATGGTTTTGATATCTGCAAATATATGATCTCAAGTAAATAAGTTGTATATTATGCTATTGCTCTCGTAAAATTGTTCGTGAACTTACTTTCTGTTTTTCCATCAAAATTAGACAAATTTTCCTTGTTGTTAGTACTCGTTCTTCCGACCAAACTCATTTTCTCTTCTGTTTCTGTTGTTAATTTTAGTGTCATTTCTGTTTGCAATGGTATGGTTGTTTTTCTTGTTTGAGCATCTTGCATAAATATGAAGTCATGTGTTATTAATACTTGAGGAATAAATGCGATTGTACTATCATTGAAGTGGAACTCAATAACCTCTACAAAATCAACAACTTCTCTCCTCTGCTTCGAATTGAAACGTGATTTTGTGGTTAATGAATTAGCCAGTTTTGCTATGGCCAGTTTGGTTAAGTAAATCTCATCTATGCTGCCTAAATAGTTCAATGTCTCATTTTCTTCTATTTCTAATATAGTATTTAAAAGTATGTGTTCTTCTAGCGTTGTAGATGGATCGAGCGATACAATCTCGTCTTGTTTTCTTTCTGAAATTGTGACTTTTATTAAAGATGCAGGATTTTCACTGGTTGATCCTCTTGTTTGAAATGTTAATTCTTATTAGGTGACAAAATATTCACCGGTAATATTGTACAATATACAATGCAATTTTTATTGTTATACTTAAATTATTTTCAAGGATGATACTAACGGTAATCACACAGGCCACCCCAAACCGAAGATCGCACTGCACGATATGGGCAGGCAGCAGTTGGTGCCGCAGGGATCCATAAGGAGCGCGTCGGGTGGGGTCCGAACGGTGCTATGTTGCAGACTAGACGTTCCACACTTCGGAGGCGACCTTGCCAAGACGTCTGACAAAAAATGAATAACACATGAGATTGACATGATTGTGCTATTGTACAAAGCTAAAGTTCCTTTTTTGATTGCATGATTTAAGTTCAAGTTGCCAAATGATATTATTAATAAAAAAAACACTTATAATTCACTTACCATAAATCGACTGCGGCCACAGCCCACCATGTAACTTTTTGCCCAAATGATCTGCGCAAAGTCGCCGTAGTATCTGGTATCGTTACCTGGACTATAGACAAACAGACAACATATGAATCATTACTGTTCATGACAATTAACGGGTACAGTGTCAGTGTTCATCGTGTGATATTAATCCGCAGCCACAAATAGAGTAAAAGAAAAGATTCTAGTTTAAAAGTGACATTATCTTATCTTTTCTTATATTATATTCTATAATTTCTATTCTATTATATACTATATACTACTAAATAAAGCGGAAGAGTTTGTTTTTTTGTTAATTGTTTGAACGCGCTAATCTCCGTAACTACAAGTCTGATTTGAATAATTATTTTTGTGTTGGATAGCGCATTTATCGAGAAAGGCTATAGGCTACAAAACATCACGCTACGACTAATAGGAGCTGAGCAGAGCTTGTGAAACCGCGCGGAAGTAACTAGTTTTAATAAGATTAGGAATATGCCACGATCAAGTACAATTTTAAAAAGTTAAGGCTAATATGGCAATATAACTCACGGCACGTAGAAGGTGGAATTGCCTTTGTACAGCATGCTTTGTATGTACCAAATGTCGACCATGGACTCCACTCGAAGTCCTGGCGATTCGCCCACTACCGACGCCACACATTGGCCGACTGTCAGTGAATCTGATGGAAAAATATAATTTTATTCCAAGAATAGGAATTTATGTACAGATTATAGTATGAATAAATCTTAAGAGAAAACTTATTTAAATCATCTGAATAGCCATCAGCTGAACGCAGCCGGGTGTGTTAACCTCTGGAACAACCTATTTAATATTTTTATATAGGGTTTTCACAAGACGGATATAGTTCAATTAAAAAAACCCATACTAGGATTTCCTCCCGTGTTGTAGGTGCGTTTACAAATATAGAAGTTCACAAACACATGACACCCAGACCCGAAACAACAATTTGTGGATCACACAAAGAGTTGTTCCGTGCGGGAATCTAACCCGCTACACCTGCAATACACGTCCTGCAATAACACGCCAATGATCGATCTTTAGTCCCATGTGACTAGATATTGTACCTAATATTTCATTTTACAGATTTATTCTTCTGAAAGGGTTTGATGATAGAAAACAAAAAACGTATAATCTACTCATTAGCATAAATTAACTAAAATCACGGGTTACTCAAGTGAATATACTGAGAAAAGCTCTACTAGTTTCGACCCAAAGTGGGATTCTTCCTCATGAGCAGCGTGTGCGGTCGCCTCGCGCCTCTGCGCGGTTGTGAGTAACCCGCGATTTTAGTTAATTTAGTATATCTCACGATAGTTATTATAAATACATTGACATAGCTATATAGTATATCGGCAAGCGTTTGCACTACTCGTTGGTCTCTGGTTCCTTATCCAAATTATAAAAGATTATTGAATGCGCGCAAAGTGTGTCCGGGGGTCGTTTTTAACCCCACGATGTATGGGACGTCCTCAAAAGGTTAGTGTCTACTTTTGTGGTTTACAGAATTCGTGTAGGTACAATTTTAGTCATATTATATGCCGAAAGGCACTAACCGAAATTGGTGAAAAGGCCCGAAAATGGATGCTACCCTTGATTCATGATAAGATATATTCGTAGAATGATAATGTTATAAACTTACATAGATCACGACAAGTGTCGTGTTCTTCGACGATGCGCGGCGGACGACACTGGTCTGCCCAGCGCTGGGCTTCACGAGCCAGCTCCTCAACCCAACGCTATCAAACAACAAGATTGCGAATGGAGATATCTACCTATTACAACATGTCTAGATTCAAAACACTGGAGCAACATTGAGGAAACAATACTTTATGTAAGACTGGTTTTAATTTATATATTTGTTTGGTTTATTATTTGATCTAGTCGTTGTAAGGTTTTCGATATTAAATAATTATACTATATAACAGGATCATAGTACCAGTTTGAGCATATTTCCAGCAGAAGGGAACCCTCGCATCCCCCCCATGGCCACCACGTTTCTGCGATTGTTGAGCCGATCCAACAGTCTCGCTTTCTCCTGTATATTAAGTTTGGCTTCTATGTATCCCAGGCAATTAGGACTTGGGCCTTCCTGTGTAATGTAAAATAATCGATATTGTATAAAAGATGGAAAGGTTACTCATGTGGCTTTCCACGAAACATCGAAAAGAAAAACGTAATTTAAACGAATAAAGATGTAATTTTACAGGTCTGCTAACTACAGTTTTTGCGGCAGGATTAATTTAAAGATAAGGTTAATAAAAGCTTAATTATTAAAGGAGTATGCATGAAAGTCTTCCATCAAGTTTCAAGTTTAAAATCAAAAAGGTAATCAGTAGGAACACTATCTACCGAATCGACGGAGTTCTAAACCCTGTTGTTAGTTTGCATTTCGTTTAATTATTTTCAAAATCCCCTTATCCAGCATCTTGTATGATCAGATGCATGAAAATGGTCGAAGCTAAAGAAGTATATGTACAGCATAACCGTTGAAAGACCCTCAGTTGGGTCATTCATTTATTGTTAATTCGAAAATGTACGTCCCGTTGCCAGAAAGATTACTATATATGTGTTTCCAAGAGAAAATATCTACAAATGCCTTTACTTACTGGATACTGGCAGTAAGTATGTGTATTTTTGCCTCCACACATCTTGGCGCCGCAGTAGTTGACGGAGTTGGTGGCAGCGAGTGCGAGTGAACAGGACAATACGACCACTACGCCGAACATTTTATCACGATAAACAGTTAATTTTACACATTTTACTCAAAATACTTTGTGTTATTGTGTCGGCTACGTTAGGTCAGTGCTTATACTTATCTATGGTGTGAGCTGTTCAATTTTGACAAATCACACAGAGACGACAGATGATGAAAAGAGGCTTTATTTCTGCATAGATTATGCTTAGGACCAAAGAGTATAATAAGTATAGGGGTTCTTAGGTCTATTGCCTTTCTTATGCTCCTGTTTGTTTTGACCCAGGTTAAATCTGATAAACTCATTTATCTTTAGAGAGACTCCTAGTACAGTCCTTTCCAACATTCATTGTGTGACCTTAAAGTGGGTGACCGGACAATGGTAGTTGGGTAGAATAGCCGGTCATCAATGGGGAGACATAGGCAAAGATAATTGTAGATAGCGCTATATTACGGTGTACTCCTATATTTTCGCATTGAAAAGCACTACATAGAGTCATGATGATTTAATAAACTTAGATAATCTTTTTTGATTTGGTAAACCAGTATAGAGGTAGAATTGACAGTCCAATCGGCACCAGCGACGATACACCACCTATCGGGATAAAAAGTTAGTGTGCCTCCCTCCCCATTGTACGATGCACTAATCGAAGACCTATGTCTTTATGCTTTGAGGTATGTGATACCAAAAGACTAGACAATATGACTTATCTACCTATATCTCGAATTATCTGACTCCATATCGAAACCAAGGACGTAAAAAATTTACTTTTTTCCGACGTCCTAGCTCTAAGGTATGGTACACACATCAACAGCCTAGAAGTGGCCACTGCTGACCTAAGGCCTCTTCTCACACGGAGAAGGTTTAACCGCTTGAATGCACCGATATGAGACACAATAGAAATAACATTGTGTCTCGCGTGGATCCACGTTTACACACACGACGGGTTAGTAATTAATCACCATGCTTGCTCAATGCGGTTGGCAATTTATTTATTTATTTATTTAGAAAACCAACAGCGATACATATGATATAATACAAAATAATAGGTTTCCCTGCTTAACTTAATTTGTATTTACCATGCGAACGAACTTTAAACAATATTTAAAAATAAAGTTTTAATATAGAATTGAAAGTTAAATATACTACTTGTTATGAAAGGGAGATAATAGAGGTAATATTAACCTAATTAAAATATGAATTAACATAGTAAATGCTTTATGGTAAATGCTTTATGGTGAATGGAACAAAGTTGCTTGCCACTTGCCTTTATTAATTATAATATTTTTAACTTGGGCTTTAAAGCTAGGTTTTGTGCAGTTAAACACATCAACCTGAGAGAAGTCTTTGTTGTAGGCTCGCGCAATGCGAGCAAGTACACAATTACTAGCATAGTTAGTGGCATGCCTAGGTACATGCAACATTGGCGTATGGCGAGTGCGTCGTAGAGGAGCATTAAATTTGATTTGTGATAACAAATCCGGACAATCCAGCCGACCATTCAGTATGTCGTAAAGTACACACATGTCCAACACTTCACGTCGTTCATCGAGTGCTAACATCCGGAGGCGGTAGTTAAGGTGATTAATAAATTTTTTTTGAACCCGTTCTATTTGATTTTTATATATATTATATTGAGGGGACCATATTGGGCATGCGTATTCAAGAACGCTACGAACATAAGCAAAATATACAGATTTAAGCGCTTCAATGTTTTAGATGCCTTACAGGATTTTAAAACGAATCCTAAATTTTTGTAAGCTTTGCTAGTAATAAGATCTATGTGATTTGCTATCGAACATAACTCCTAAGTCTCGAACTATATCAACTTTATTAATAGTAATTCCATTAAATTGGTACGAGTACGTTATAGGGTTCCACTTACGTGTGTAACTGATGCATTGACATTTCTTGACGTTTACTGTAATCTTGTTTCTTGTGTAGTAATCATGTAAATTGTCAAGGTCTTGTTGGAGAGCTGTACAGTCATCAAATGAAGTTATTTTATAATATATTTTTTTGTCGTCAGCGTACATTAAGTGTTCGGAGTGTTTGAAAGAGTCAGTAATATCAAATAAATATGCATTATAGAAAAGAGGTCCTAAATGGGATCCTTGTGGAACACCACTAGGTATTTCTATGAAGTTAGAACGGTAACCATACAATACTACAGCCTGTGACCTTTTAAATAAATATGATTTTACCCAACGAAGAAGATCGCCGCGAATACCCAGTCTGTATAATTTGCTGAGCAGGATGCTGTGATCCATACGATCGAAAGCTTTTTCAAAATCTGTGTAGATCACATCAACCTGCCCTCCCTTATCTGTATTGCCAAGGACAAAGTTAGAAAAGCAAGCTAGATTGGATATACTCGAACGCTTTTTTAAGAAACCGTGCTGCCTATAAGAAATACCTCTAAGAATGCAAGGATATATAGCATTGTACATAAGCTTTTCAAATACTTTACCCAAAGTTTTAAGTATAGAAATACCTCTGTAATTTTCTATTTTTACTCGCGAACCCTTTTTATGTATAGGAATTATAAGTGCTTTCTTCCATTCATTTGGGAACGTACCTTCTCTCAAAGAGATATTAAAGATGAGACTAATCGGATGTGCTAGAGACTTTGCGCAACTTTTCCAAAACAGTGGTGGTATACCGTCACAACCTGGACCCTTATCTGTACCTAACGAACTCAGCGACCTCTCCACAGTTGATGTAGTAAATCGAAGGTCAGTTATGATATCACCACAACCATCCTCAACCTCTGTGACCCCCAAACCAGCTAGGTTATAGTCTGAGGGTTCTCCAAAAACATCATGAAAGAAGTCGCCGAATGCTTCGCAAATCTCTTTCCCATCTGTGTAGTTTACATTGTCGCGGAACAACATTCCGGGATAACTAGATCCTCCACGCAAATTTTTTATGTAACTCCAGAACTTTTTAGGATGCTCTTTCAGACTATTTTCGGTCTCATGTAGCTGTCTATCTCGCAACATTGCAAACTCATCGCGATCGAGCGGTTACCGAAACGTTTCCAACGTGAGTGTGCCTTACTTTTTTGTTTAATTATTTTTATAAGGGCGTTACTGTACCAAATAGGATATCTGCGAGAACCCACAGGTCGGCTGAGAAGTACGTGTTCATCAATTCCTGCTTGAATCGCGTCATAAAAACCATGTACCGCGCTGTCCGTTGATTTTTTGTCCAACGTAGATTCCCAGTTAATTTTAGCAAAGTAATTATTTAATGCGTTTAATCAGTCTTACGGTAATTACGTCTCGGTGCGGACAACTCACGAAAGGGGGAAATTTCAAGGTAAGGGATTTCTATAGCCAACACTGGATGATGAATGTCAACTTTCGTTAGCGGATGGACACATTCGTTTATGTGTAATAGCAAGTTAGAAAACGCTAAATCTAGTGTATGACCTTTGTGATTTGAAAGTGTATTATATTGCGTTATTCCTAAAAAATATAAATCATTCACCAACCGCATAGCTGCATTTTGTACTTCGACGGCACCCTGTTTTAGAAAAATTGGCCCACCCACATTTCATTTAATACAGGGTAGATTAATGTAATGTATCAGAGACATTGTAGAACATACTTTGTTTGAAAAGAGTAACGAATGGAGTTTCTTGCTCGTTCTCCTCCATTCGAATCGACATTTTGGAATGAGCACCTAGCTTCATTGACGGACTTACTGACAGACTAGTATTTATTTTGTATTTGTTGACGTTTCAAAAGTACTAAATTATGGTTTAATTGAAATAAATGCTTTGAGTTTCACTTTGACAGGTTAATCTAATAATTTAACTACGTACGTATTTCAAGTGGATAAGTAAAACACTTTATTAGACATATAAAAAAACACTTCATACAGAAGAAAAACTAAACAATAAAATTGTAAACCTATAACAAATATCGATAAAATGTAAATTATTCCTAAACAATTACAAAGACAAAACTAAAACCATTACAATACACGAGGCGACATGACTAGCTATATTGGAATTCAGAAATCTTTCATATTCCCCTGATGTTTCGCCGCCTGAGTATTCCTCATCATTGTCTAGTAGTTTCTCTCTTTTCGATCTTCTTGATCCTCTCATTCCAGGTAAACGGTGTAGAACCTGGTGCATCAGTCAATCTGGTCAACAATTGGTTTTATATCTACTCCTATCAGCAGTGTCGAACAATAACAAACTAAATGTTGTAAAATATGGGATCTTTTGGCTCTATTACCGTTTTATGTCAAAAAGTATTTACTTTCTATTCCGAATGGGATGACATCTCGATAATGTGATTTACTCAAGAGGAAAGCAGACCGAAATAAAGCATAATTTTCTACTACACAATATAAAAAAGTAAGCTGTTCCGTATCTTCATCACCATAGACATCACCTACAAGTATCCACTGCTAAGCAACGGCCTCTTCTCATTATGAAAAAGATATAAACATTAATCATCACGCTTTTTTGGTATTAGATGAGTCGGTCGGTCATTGTTCGCTTATTCCCTATATCAAAAAGTAATACCTTTCTATGTTTCTTTTTCTTGCCTTTCGATCGTGATAACTCTTGTTCATTAACCTTTAACGCTTCTTGCAGCTCTCGAACCGATTCAGCTGTTAACAAAAAAAAATTGGATCAATAATAAAAATGAATTTCCGATCGTTAGTCTCGTTAAAACTAGAGAACAGCTGAACCGATTTGGCAAATTTTGGTCTTGAAATGTCCTTGGAAGTCCAGGGAAGGTTTAAAAGGAGAGAAAATAATTTTTAGGCGAAACGAAGTTTGCCGGGCCAGCTAGTTATTGAATAAATACTCTTGCACCATAACAAATATGGCTGCATACGAAGAAGGTACAGCCATTTCTGTAGCAGATACCCTCAAATGATGACCCTAGCTTTCTACTGATCGTAGTGTGATGTTTTATAGCCTATATAGCCTTCCTCGATAAATGGACTATCAAACATGAGAAGAATTTTTCAAATCGGAACAGTACTTCCTGAGATTAGCGCATTCATACAACTATTCAGGTTTGTATAGTAGAATATACAGGATGTCCCTGAAGTCGACGACAAAATAGCACCAGGTGATCGGCAAGGCTCCTACAGTTATCAGAAAAATATTTAAAAAAATCTAAGTCAGATATTTTTTTTAATTACAATGACTTATGTGTTATCTAGGTTAAAGTACACCCTGTGCTAGTGTCTTGACTCTTGTTGCTATATTTTTCTTGTTACTATATTGAATTCTATATTTTATGTCGGTATTTTTGCACACGTTATCCTGAATAGTGCTTAAGTATTATTGTATCTTAAATTCTGAGCCAACTGTCTTAGTTTAGAGAATAATGTCTTAACAAGGATGATACTAACGGTAATCGCAAAGGTTAATCCATGTACTAGATACTGTTGCGCGATATGGACAGAGTTCAGCTGGTGCCTGAGGGCGCCACAATCGGCGGTGCCGCTTCGGCCCGGCCGGGGCCACGTTGCAGACTAGTCTCTCCACATTCTGGAGACTACCTTTCCATTGCGTCTGATATAAAACACAAATATAGAATGATAAAGTATTATAATTATATTTTTTGTATGTGATAAGCTGGTAAACGAACAGACGGATCACCTGATGGTAAGCAATCGGCGTCGCCCATGGACACCTGGAACACCAGAGGCGTTACAGGTGCGTTATCGGCCTTTTGGTATTAGGAATTTGACGATTGCTGAAAATTCAGGGATTGGGGGGGAATAAGGCCTCCGGCAACCTCACTCGCAAGACGAAACACAACGCAAGCGTTATTTCACGTCGGTCTTCTGTGAGGTCTTCCATGGTATCACTCCAGTCAAGCCGGCCCATTCGTGCCAAAGCATGGCTCTCCCATACTTAAATGTTTATAGAAGTATCCAAGATACAGTAAGAAATACCATGAACTTACTTTAAATCTACTTCGAGCACATCCTATCATATAGCTCTTTGCCCAATAGAGCTGCGCAAAATCACCGTAGTAGTATTTGGTACCGTTACTTGGGCTACAAACAAATGAAAATGTGACACTAATTTTCACGACATCTTGAAGATCTTGAAGATAAGAATGCTTGGCAGCATGTTGGTTCGGCTCCACTGGACAATACTCAAATGTAGTCAGTAGTTAAATTCCAATAGTAGGTGATATAATACATAATTTAATACTTTAATTCTAATGTAGACAATCTAGTTTCCTTATGGCATCGAGCATTTCTTTCTTTATTGAAACAAAGAGTTTCCTTTTTCTTGTATAGAAGCACTATTTCTATGGATTGTCAGTATGCATGTGTGAGCACCATGTTAGACTTAAGATCTTTATTATTTTTATTTTAGTTAGTTATTAGTATAATGCGTCAAGCGTGTCTTTGCATTGTTCTTACATATGCGTACAGTATTGAAATATGTATCAGAGACATTGTAGAACATACTTTTTTAAAAGAGTAACGAATGGAGTTTCTTGCTCGTTCTTCTCCATTCGAATCTACGTTTTGGAATGAGCACCTAGCTTCACCTAGCTTCACTGACGGACTGACTGACAGACTATTATTTATTTTCTATTTGTTGACGTTTCAAAAGTACCAAACTATGGTTTAATTGAAATAAATGCTTTGACTTTGACTTTGACTTTGACAAATAGTAGTACAGTGACGGTGTTATTCGTACTAACACTGTATTCGGAGTGATCGCGATGAGTCGTGGCAGTAACCAACAAATAGTGCGTGCAGCATAAAAGCGATGTGGTATATCGGTATGAAAATTAGATTCTGTTTGCCGAATGTTCGTAAGGTCGTAAGCGACTATTATATAAAAATGTTTTGTGATCCAATGCTCGATGGGCTTCCTATTTAAAGAAGGGTTCTCCATAATCTCCAAACTTTATAAACGGATAGGAATTCGCAATTTAAAGGGTCACCTTGATCAACGAGCGATGCCGCCCGCTCTCATCATCATCATCATCAACATAGAGGTATA
This sequence comes from Spodoptera picta, assembly GCA_038387885.1. Classification (NCBI taxonomy): domain Eukaryota; kingdom Metazoa; phylum Arthropoda; class Insecta; order Lepidoptera; family Noctuidae; genus Spodoptera; species Spodoptera picta. The sequence continues at coordinate 2,603,131 of JAZHFQ010000484.1, forward strand.
TATAAATGGCCTATAAATGTCCACTGCTGAGCAAAGCCTCTTCTCACACGGAGAAGGTTTGAGCATTCATCACCACGCTTGCTCAATGCGGATTGGCGATTACAAACTTATAATTAGAAATTATAAGTCCAGATTTCCTCACGATGTTTTCCTTCACCGTTTGTCAGTGGTGTCTAGATAATCTTAGAAAGTACATAATATAACTCTGAAAAAGTCCATTGGTACTTGCCGTTGGTAGGTTTCGAACCCGCATCCTCATGCATGAGAAGCGGGCGTCTTAAACCTCCGGGCCACCACGCCCGCTCTCTATTAAGTAATATTATGTGTGTACCTATTTAAATAATAAAACTCACGGCTCGTATCTGGTGACACTGTGATTATAATACTTGCTTTGTCTGTTCCAAATGTCGACCATAAAGTCGACTCGTTGTGGCGTTTTGCCAATTGCCGACGCCACACACTGACCAACTGTCAATGAATCTGACGGGAAAAAGCAATACCGAAATAAAAAAAAGTTGAATTTTTATAATATATAATTTACTATCATCCTGGTTTATGATCGTGCAAGGAAAAATGTAATGGAATCAGATCACGAGGCAGACCACCTATGCGCTGGACAAACCAAATTAAAGGTTACGGCGGTACGGGACGGCGACGCGACACTAAGAGCCGTCGGTTACCGTCGCGTCGAGCGGGACGGCTCTGTGTGGCGTCGTCCGTAATATCTAGTACATTACAACTGCTTAGTTACTTAGACCTTAAACGTTAATAGTCATGTCAGACTGCGCCTGACAGTCTATCAACAGAGAAATGGCGAGAGGTCGTAAGGATAGCTGCAGTATCCGTCTATAACACAAATATGATCGCTTAAACGTAACCACGGCTAACATGCTTATTTGGTTGCGTGCTTATCTCACGTCATGATAATCATATTTAATAATTTTCGAAGCAAAGAGGATTTTTCCATTCAACGCTGTATATAGACCACTGCAATAGAATGTCACTGAAGACAATCTTCAGCTCTTCTAGTTCTTTTACAGTGGTTATTTTTAAATCTCTATAATTAACATATACTAAAATTGTACACGTTGTAAGCCAATAAACTTATTATTACAAAGAACTCTTCACGAAACTGTCTATAGATTACGAAAAATGGGTGTTAATTAAAGTAAATAGAATAAAATTAACGTTAAGGTATAACGTTATGGAGATATTGGCATAATGTTCTAAAACTTACATAAATCACGACAAGTGTCGCGTTCTTCGGGGCGTCGCGGCGGACGACACTGGTCTGCCCAGCGCTGGGCTTCACGAGCCAGCTCCTCAACCCAATGCTGTTGACCAATTACATCAATATAAAAAAATCATTAGAGTAAGTGAGATGTGTTTGTGACTGGTGCAAATACTTACGTGGTCAATTTTTTGCCCGCGACTTCGTGTCCCGCAATCCTGTTTTCTCACGGTTCCGTAGGATTTTCAGGATATTTTTCTGTCATAAGAACCTTCTCCTGACAATAACAAACACATCAAAAAACATCAGCCAAATCGGTCCAGCCGTTCTCAAGTTATGGCGTGACAACGGGAAACGGGTTTCATTTTTATATAATTTTTGTTTAAAAACAATTAACAATTTGTCGGTAGAGGGCGCCCTAGACGGACATATAGTGACCAGATTGGCGATATATTAAAGAAGGGCCAAATTAAAAGTACCCTTAACCGACGAGCATGCATGAAAAGATTGATGACTGTTAATGAACCGAAAGAGGTATGTAAGAATCGTAGTAATTGGCGTTCCTTAGTATCTGCCTACCCCCATGGGAGACAGGCGTGAAGTTATGTATGTAGGTACAATTTACATTGTGTGTGAATTAAAACGTGAAAACGAATAACACAAGTGGTACAAAAATTTTAAATTACATTACTAAAATCGATTTACATTAAAAATAAAATATAAAAATGTTAGCTAAATACTGGTCTCAAAAGGATAAAATGTACATATGTGATAAAATTACATGAATCACTCCAATACATACATATATTTTACATGTAAAAGTTTCTTGGTTTGGATGTTTGTCCGTCAATCACGCTGAAACTACAGAATTTATTTTGATAAAATTTGGTATACAGCCAGGATATGGACTGACTTAGGTGATAGGATACTTTATCCCGATTAAATGCTTCCATGGGTTAAAACAGTAATCATATTTTACGCGTACGAAGTCAACAGGCGGGCAACAGCTAGTACATTCATAAGCTTGTTCAATATACCCAATACAAGATAAATCATGTCAAGAGATTCGAATTATCATTAATGTCAAAAACCAAAAAATTTCGAATCCACGACCAAAGCCGATCAACCGGAGTAAGTGTTTTTTCGCAATTCTATTTACTGTGAGGTCTTCAGTTCTGTTTTCCTACAAATTCTATTTGACGATATGACATAGACCGTACCAGTTTTAACATATTCGCAGCTGGGGGAAACCCCTTTAGCCCGCCAGCTGCAGCTTTATTCCTGCCGCTGTTAAACCGTTTCAGCAATCTCGCCTTCTCTCTGCTTCTAAGCTTGACCTTTATATACCCATTGCAGCTGGGACTGGGGCCTTCCTGTTATAATACATGAAATTACTCATTACACGAATTTTACAAAGAACTTGGCTATACAATGTCTAAAATCCTCAATATGAGACTGGAGATGGTGAGATAGAGAACACGTCATCAGCTATTAGGGCTGTCTATACATACGAATATTTTAATCTACGGTCTCCAACTCGGCTTCCACGCGTGGAATTAATGGAAAACCCTCATGTAGAGGTGTATAGTCCGGTCCAGCAAAGCGCTGTCAGGGTAGTTGATGTTGTCGAGGCAGATAATAATATTATCTATTTCTTACTGGATACTGGCAGTAAGTATGTGTATTTTTGCCTTCACACATGCTGGCGCCGCAGTACTTGACGGAGCTGGTGGCAGCGAGTGCGAGTACGCAGGACAATACGACCACTACGCCGCGCATTTTATTACTATAAACAATTAATTTTACACATTTTACTTAAAAATACTTTGTGTTATTGTGTCGGCCCCGTCTAATTTTTATACCAAAGTGTAAAGCTTTGGAGCAACTTTGGAGTAAACAGTATAATAAAGTCAAAGAGTATAATAAGTTTAGGGGTAAAGTATAGGGGGGAAGGAATGTCACAAGAATGTCAGCTGTCCTACTGTCTAATTTTGACAAGTCACACACAGAAGCAGAAGACAATAAAAGAAGGTTTCATTTCTGCATAGATTTTGCTTACACCTTTTTAGTGTTCCTGCTTAATTTGATACGATTTTACAAAGGATCTTGTCTTGATTTTATTTATACTTCTGTAGATCATAGAAATAAAGAAAAAAGTGGAAAGGTGCGATCTGGTCGGCTTGGGGGCAAAAATAGTACGATGGGAACAAGGCGGGAAGCCATCTTTGAAATCATTCGAATCGTTAGGTTGCGTTTCTAGCAGACACGTGCGACAGCACTGGTGGAAACGGTTCAGCAAGCTAGATTTCTGCGCATACAATACAAGCGAGGGATGTGTGCGGAGGATGTGTGCGAGAGACGTGTGTGGCAGGCAGGTGTTCGCGTTACTCCACTTCCACTACAACGCACACACCGTCGATACATTTTACAACTTCGCAACACTAACCTCGCACCACACATTAATGCACATTTTTACAGGTCTGCTCCCACTTCCTTATAGCCACATTATTATCGCACAACTTTGGTTGCAACCACTGATATGGTGGCAACCCTCACAATCACAGCACAGCCATACATCCTGCCACTACACATTTCCATCGCACATATCTGGCTACTGGGCTACTGTAAAAATGTGTGATTTATTATTTCCATCAGAGCTGTGCTAACTAAGGCGAACTAAAACGAAACTTTACAAACACATCCTTCGCTACGCATCCTCGCATATTTCTGATGGAAACGCAGCCTTATTGTTATTGTGTTTGAGATAATAACAGTGAACTAAGGCATAACTAAGAACATTAAAGATTTCATCCTCCTAGCAGTGAATATTATGTAATAAGAGTGACCTAATCTTCAACTATGTTTGAATATTGAACGTGACTGACACCTCGAAGTTTGTTTCGATATTTAGATTCTCAGAGTAATCAAGAGGAAATACCGGCTTCATCTGGCTTAGTAAATGTGAACAGGTAAACGTATAATGTGCTTAAATAAATAATATTATTATACTCACTACGAAAAAACTATTGACTCTGATCTGAGAGACTCTGACCATAGCCCATTCCAACACTCGCTTTCAAACAGATAAGTAAAACGAAGCAAACAACAATATAACAAACTTTTTAATAAAGAAAAGTAAATAAAACATTGTACAATAATAAAAAATATCAATAAAATGTAAATTATTCCTAAACAACTATAAATTCAAAGCTACAACCATCACAATACTCGGGGCGACACGACTAGCTATATTAGGATCTGTATTAGGATCCATTGATCTGTCAAATTCCCTTGGTCTCTTGGAGCTAGACTCGATTGGATATTCGTCATAATCATTTGGTTTGTCTCTTTTAGATCTTCTTGATCTTGATAGGTATTCACGTAAACGATGTGGGATCTGGTGTCAGAAAATTAAATAACTAAATGTTGTACAATGGTAGTTTTTCTTAGGTCTATAGGCTATATGTGCGACGTTGACCACGCGTAGCGTTTACAACATTTGCGGAAGCTGTCAAATAATAACAATGTAAACATTATAATTTTCTTTGCAAAATAATATAAATAACACCAAAGATTAAAATAGTATTGTTGACACTATCTAAGTGCAATTTATTCAATAGTTTTACTGTAAAATGAATATAATAATAAAAACCGGGTTTGCATCATCCACATGTTTCCAATTTCTGCCGTGTTTACGTTACTCGCTCGCCGTGTTTACGTTAATAGCCAAGTACAGTTTTTATATCTAAAAGTCTCATTTTACATCTTGATGACAATTTTCCGATACCATCGCCGCCACACAAAAATTGTTTTACTCTAGAGCCATGCTGACCGAAATAAAGCATAATTTTCTATAACACAAAAAGTTCTACTATAGATCCTGGATTACAGGAATTGCAGCGAAAAGCGAGCTGTCCTGTACATTCATCATCATCAGCAGCCTACTTATCCACTGCTATGCAAAGGCCTCTTCGAAAGAACGTATAAATATTAATTATCTCGCTTTTTTATTATTTGATGAGTCGATGTTTGGTCGCTTAGCGCTATATAAAGAAAAGAAGTAATTAATACCTTTCTATGTTTCTGTTTCCTTCTATGTTTCCTTTTCTTTCCTTTTCGTGATAAATCAAGTTCATCACGTTTTAACTCTTCTTGCAGCTCACGAGACGTTTCACCTGTAAACAAATATCAATTGTAATATAATAATATTCGTAGAATCTTTATTTACAAATATACCTATTAACTTAAATAAAATAGATACCAACTATTACTTAAGATACACTAAAACGAATGGTAAAAAATAATAAAAAAAAACTAATAATTACTGTATAGATATTGTATAGTGATAAGTACTGTATAGAACTGTATAGAAAATAATAAATCTATATAAATAAAAATGAATTTCTCTTCGTTAGTCTCACTAAAACTCGAGAACGGCTGAACTGATTTGGCTAATTTTGGTCTTGATAGGTTTATGAAAGTCTAGCGAAAGTTTAAAAGGTGAGAAAAAACTTTTAGGCGGTACGAAGTTTGCCGGGTCAGCTAGTACTGTATATATGTATAAAGATCATCAAAAAATTCGTCCGCATCGACGTCAATTGGGAAAGTCCCCAGAAGGCTGGGAGCATTGTCAGGTAGTATGGCAAAATTAGTATTTAAAATTAAATTTTAAATAATACTTTTTATATTCATATTTTATTTCTGCGTTAATTCTTGCAAATACTCTTGCACAATAACAAACATGACTACATACGAAGAAGGTACAGCCATTTCTGTAGCCCATACCCTCAAACGTCGACAGTGTTCTTGTTTAGCAACTCAATTTATTTTGTAACTAGCCTTTGGTAACCTGCTTCGCCCGCTTTCCCGTGGGATAAATAGCTTATGTGTTGTTCCAGACAATAACTTACCCCTATTCTAAATTTCATCTCGATCCCTTCAATCGTTTTGATGTGAAGGCGTAAGTAACAAACATACAAACGTTTGCATGTATATATTGTAAATAGGGTCACTTAAACACGGCGTGGTGGCCCGGAAGTTTAAGACGCCTGCTTCTCATGCATGAGGATGCGGGTTCGAAACCTACCAAAGGTAAGTACCAATGTGACTTTTTCCGAGTTATATGTACTTTCTAAAATTATTTAGACACCACTAACAAACGGTGAAGGAAAACATCTTAAGGAAACCTGGGCTTATAATTTCTAATTATAAGTCTGTAATCGCCAACCCGCATTGAACAAGCGTGGTGATTAGTACTCTAACCTCTGTGTGAGAATTGGCTTTGCTCAGCAGTGGGCATTTATAGGCTGTTATTTGAAACATGATACTAACGGTAATCGCAAAGGTTACGCCAAGATGAAGATAGTGTTGCACGATATGGACAGAGTTCAGTTGGTGGCTGAGGTCGCCATAATCGGTCGTACGGCTCTGGCCCAGCCGGGGCCACATTGCAGACTAGTCTCTCCACAAACTTGAGACCACCTTTCCAAATAATCTGATAAGAATACAAATACTCTCTAGAATGACAAAGTATCATTTACTCATTCAAAGTCCAATCGTTTAATTTAATTAGACAAAATTCGGTTTAATTTACAATAATTTGCCGGCAATGCGCGTCTAACTCCTCTATAGGTGCGGTAGTTCACGAGCGGTGCCGGTTGCTTACCACCAGGTGATATACTCTTAGTGCACAAAGACCCATCAGACCACCGCAGATGGGGCCCTGTAGGGCTAAACCCGATACAGAGCCGCGGAGACATTAACGGTTTGCTGGGGCTCCGGCTTTCGAACATAAGTAGGAACGGGATGGTTTTTAGTCAGTAAGATTCTGAAACTCCCTCTCGGCTCTCCCAAACCGGGAGAAATCATTAGATGATTTATCCCATTTAAAAAAAACGTGTGGCAAGCGTTCATAGGTCATGGTAACCACTTACCATCATATGGGCCGTGTAGCCACTTGCTTGCTTTTCTTGCCACCGTCGTGGTAAAAGAAATATGAGGAAATTCTGGTGTGGTTTATGTATTCATTATAAAAATACATTTCACTTACTTGAAATCTACTTCGAGCACATCCCACCATATAACTCTTCGCCCAATAGAGCTGTGCAAAATCACCGTAGTAGTATTTGTCGTTACTTGGGCTACAAACAAACAAAAATGTGACATTACTGTACATTGGTGTGGTGTACAGACAGTGTTATTCGTACTATCACTGTATTCGGAGTGATCGCGATGAGTCTTGACCTGTGGCACAACAAATAGTGCGTGCAGTGAAAGCGATAGTGGGAAAGAGTTGTTACATTTTTAGGTTCAGCGATACTTTGTTTGATAAAGCAGCTTCGTGTGTTGTTGTTCGTACCGTACGTATAATATGTAATTAGATTCTAGTGCCCGGTTGGCTATATGCTGCTATACAAAGAGGGTTTTTCATATTCTTCGCAAACGTGTTAGAGACCTCAGTTTAAATGATTAGGTTCATCACAGAGCTCTCTATTAATAACATTATGTAATATAAGTATGTAATTAAATAATAAAACTCACGGTTCGTAGTTGAGGATACTGTGATTATAATACTGGCTTTGTTTGTTCCAAATATCGACCATAAAGTCGATTCGTCTTGGTGTTTCGCCTATTTTCGACGCCACACACTGACCAACTGTCACTGAATCTGACGGGAAAAATAATACCGAAAATAAAAAATCTGGATTTTATTTAACCGACTTCAAAAAAGGAGGTTCTCAATTTGATCTGTATGTAAGTATGTTTGTGCGCGATGATGATTGTCTGAACCGATTTTGATACAGTTCGCAGAAAAGTGCTTGTTACACATAGGAGAAGGGTTCAGTATCGTCATCATCATCATCAAACAAAATTATTACATACATACATACATAACTTCACGCCTGTCTCCCATGGGGGTAGGCAGAGACTAAGGAACGCCAATTACTACGATTCTTACATACCTCTTTCGCTTCATTAACAGTCATCAATCTTTTCATGCATGCTCGTCGGTTAAGGGTACTTTTAATTTGGCCCTTCTTTAAACTGTCAAACACCAAGCGGCCACCGGTGACCGCAACCTATTGTTCTATAATTGTGTCTTTAATGACGGTACTCGACGAGTTAATATATCGCCAATCTGGTCACTATAGGTCCGTCTAGGGCGCCCTCTACCGACGGCCCCATTCATATCCGCTCTGTATACTTCTTTCGTTACTCTACTTTCATCCATCCTTTCTACATGTCCAAACCAGCGTAACATTCCCTTTTCAATCCTTGTCACTACATCATCTTTCAATCCACACCTTTCTCTGATCACACTATTTTTCACTCGATCACTCAATTTTAGTCCACACATACTTCTTAGGGTTCTCATTTCCACCGCATTAATTCTGCTTTCATGCTTCTTCTGCCACACCCATGATTCACTAATATCACATAAGCGTTGGTGTCAATACACACTGCATTACAGCAAGTCGAGCTTTGCTGGATATTATTTTACTCGACATGACAGAGTGTAAAGCACCATTAACACTATTTCCCGCTTTCACTCTCCTTTCAATATCCCCGTCACACTTTCCATCTCTCGTACATAGTGATCCAATCCAGTTCCAATTTTTCATCACCTATCATTACCTGACATTCTGTTATCACCTCATTTCTTTCTATCACCAACACTTTCGTCTTGTTCACATTTACTTTCATACCTTTCCTTTCAAATGCATCATTCATAGCAGTGATCATTTGTTGTAATTATTAATGACAAAATTATTAATGTTTCTTATTATAAAAGTTATGGGAATCATCATAATATGAGTAAGTAATTGAATAAATTTACTATCGAAATATAACCTATACTGGTCTTTTGGTCCTTTAGTACAAATTTATGGTCGAAATAATATTAAAAGGACCACCAGCTTAAAATCTTCATCCACGAAAAACAAAATATTTTTCCGAACGAATTCCATTCACTTTGAACTGACAAACACTTTATTTTACCAGATAAAAAACGTCAATCACAATCACATTCTAGTATTTAAAAAAGGTAAGACCAGGCTGAACATTGTTTATGTCATTTAAAGTCTAAACCTCACAATATTTATTTTGTAGCCAGTACACATCAATCTATATTATCACCAGTATATCACACATTACACATTAACAGCCTATAATGCCCACTGCTGAGCAAAGCCTCTTCTCACACGGAGAAGGTTTGAGCATTAATCACCACGCTTGCTCAATGCGGGTTGGCAATTACAAACTTATAATTAGAAATTATAAGCCCACGTTTCCTTACGATGTTTTTCTTCACCGTTTGTCAGTGGTTTCTGGATCTTAGAAAGTACATATAACTCCGAAAAAGTCACATTGGTACTTGCCGTTGGTAGGTTTCGAACCTGCACCTTTATAAGTAGCTAAAGTATTGTCACCGTCATCATCTTTTTCTAATTTGTATTTTAATGATTATCGAAGCATAGACGATTTATTTCCATTCAAAACTGTACAATGTACATATAAAGACCCCTGCACTGGAACACTAAACACGATCTTCAGCTCTTTGTAGAATAAATACTTGTGTAATTCTCAGTAACAGGCATATACTAAAATTGGACATGTTGTAAGCCAATAAACTAATTTCTTTATTCGCGTCGTCGCAGCGTCGTTTTCCATATATTTTTTTATAAACAGCCCCATTAGCGCTTTGCGTCGTCGCGCGTGACATTTCAACGGATCGACGGATAAGAGACGAAGGGGGAGGCAGAGTGATGCATTGCGTCGACGGACAGTCATGACGTCTGTAAAACATATGAGACGTCGTGTGCTGTCGCAATTCTAGTGGTGCAACGCACAAATGGACCTCACCCTTACACAGACCTCTTCACGACACTATCTATAGATTACGAAAAATGGGTGTCAATTGATGGAAATAATTCTTAAAAAATCCATATTAAGCATTATGAATCTGATTAAGGTTATAGAGATGTTGGCATAATGTTTTAAGTGTGGGAGACTCATACTTCAGCACGAATGAGTCGACTCCACCGGAGCCTCATAGAAACCGATAATTTCTTGCCATCAGGATAATCCGTCTGCTCGTTTACAGGCTTATCCCAGAAATAAAAGAAATACTTACATAAATCACGACAAGTGTCGTGTTCTTCGACGCGTCGCGGCCGCCGACACTGGTCTGCCCAGCGCTGGGCTTCACGAGCCAGTTCCTCAACCCAATGCTGTAGAAATCAATTTAAAAAAAAACACTTAATAATTAGAGTAAGTGAGATGTGTGTATAATAACAACAGATAATCAATCGAAATACTTTTTTTCGCAAATCTATTTACGGTAAGGTCTTCAGTTCTATGATTTTCTACAATATCTGTTTGACATAGATTACCGTACCAGTTGCAACATATTCGCAGCTGGAGGAAACCCCGAATGCGAGCCGCCTGCAAATTTATTCCTGCCGCTGTTCAACCGCCTTAGCAGTCTCGCCTTCTCTCGGTTTCTAAGTTTGATATTTACATACCCAATGCAGTTAGGACTAGGGCCTTCCTGTAAAATACATAAATACATAAATTCCTGTAAATGATTCTTACAAAGAACTTGTTTATATACATAACATCACATCACATAACATCACGCCGTTTATCCCCGAAGGGGTAGGCAGAGGTGCACATTATACCACTGTACAATGTAACACCCACTTTTCACTATTTATGTTATGAGTCCCATCATGGGACTCATAACATATAATACCCCATGGGACTGGGACATGGGACTCCCATGTCCCAGTCCCATGGGGTGAGCCTATTGCCATATACCGGGCACAATTCCAGACTTCGTGCTACTACTGAGAATTTTTTAAAAACCCAGTAATACTTTGCCCGACCCGGGAATCGAACCCAAGACCCCTTGCCCGGTAGTTGCACTTGCGACCACTCGGCCAACGAGGCAGTCTTGTTTATAACTTGTTTATAAATATCTAAAATCCTCTAAAGTAAGGGTGCGTTTCTACAGGAGCTGAGCTGTGCAGATCCTTGTGATCAGGTAGGTGTTTCCATTAAAGCTGCGTAGAGCAGAGCAGAGCTAAGCAGAGGGGAGCGGAGATAAGTTGAACAGGGCTGTAAATACATTTTGCTTCTCCGTCACAGCACAGCTCCACTAAGCTCGACATCGCACAGCCCTGCTCTATACCACCCACCATACGTTGTAATGTAAATCTTCTCGTCTCCGCTAACACTGTTTCCAATGAATCAGAGCGGAGATGAGACGAGTATTTTGATCAATTTTTATAAGTCTCTGCTCAGCTACTGTGGAAACGCAGCCTTTAGCCCGGCACTCGATATTGGCATCGGCAAAGAAAAGAATCCTTCAGCATCTTACATGCAAGCGCACACTGTCGGAAAGTATGCTTTAGTATGCTGGAACGTTCTTAAGGATGACGAGGCATCCTTATGCATGCCGCACCGTCCTGAAGCATGCCGAAACGTCTCAACATCGTATTTCTCGCCATAACAGTCTCAGAGTTGTTACAAGCTAGTTGTCTGAGTTGTATACAGTATGGTGGACACAGATCTAGTGCTCATATCATCAGCTTTCGCTGAAGAAGAAGAAAAATCTAATCAATCAAGCCGACGACCGAAGGATGCCGAAGCATTGCGAAGGATTCTCAAGGCAACCGATACAGCAGGCTCTTGCATACCGAAGCGGTATTTTTGTTATTACGACTATATGTAGGTACGGCAATTTCTACTTTATTGCCATTATGTTAATGTATATTACTATTTGCCACCTAAAATTCTCTGACGTGCTGATGCCGATAGTGGGCGCTGGGCCTTACGGGTACTATGGGTAGATAATGTTGTTGAGGCCTATTATATTATATAGATCATCTATTACTTACTGGATACTGGCAGAAAGTATGTGTATTTTTGCCTCCACACATCTTAGCGCCGCAATAGTTGACGGAGCTGGTGGCAGCGAAAGCGAATGCGAGTACACAGGACAATACGACCACTACGCCGCGCATTTTATTACGATTAACAATTAATTTTACATATTTTACAATCAAAATACTTTGTGTTATTGTGTCGCCCGTACAATGTTGACAAGTCACAGGTTGTGGTGCTGTCTATGGCGCACGGTCGTAGTAGAAATAGAAATAGAGAAAAAGGTTGAAATTCCGCAATGATTTTAACCTACACGGATGAAGGCTGTTGCGTCTATAGTGGTCTATATAGACCAAGTACCTATTGTAAGCGTAGACGCGTACGTATCCCTGAGTCGTAATATATAGGACTGTGTGAGTATGAGACACAACGCTTGTGTAAAGTGTAATTTAGAAAGAAAAGAAATGTGTTACGGTCATAAAAACCCTAGCGACTTATATTAAAGTAAAAACACTCGTATAACAGTCGTCGAAAGATAGTAATTGTGTGAATTAATGCGAATGCACTGCGCTTTAAGGGCACACCCTTAAATTCCACTGAAGCGAAACGCAACAGATCTCTCAGCTGCATTTCGCCGTTTGAAGAGTTGTGCCAAGATTCGCCAATCCCTTATTCGAAGGTAAGAACATCAAAGGTGAGCGCATTTCTTTTATATATTTGAAGGGCCGACGACGACTATCTCGCCTGTAGGAGATGATGCGGTCTACGATGGAGCACGTTGCCCCATAAGCAACCTATTCACACAGACTCTGGCAAAGAATTCCACTCTTTAGTAGTACGGATAAGGAAGCTTGATGCGAAGAGCTTCGTGGTTATGGTTTAGATATCTACCATGAATCGTTGACGCTTCGCCGATTGTCTTGCGGTACGATGATGGAAATGACTAGAGGGAATCAAGCATTGGCGGAAAGGAGTAAAATTGTTTAAGGTATCGAGAAAACAGGCTAGACTAGAGTAGCGCCGGGAGAGGAGCGTTATACAGCGGAGATCTTACACAACAGACGCAAAGATGCAAATAGGCAAAGTAGCTCCAGCCCACCCCGGTTCGCCTCAGTGGAACCGCAAACTCAAACTCAAAGTCTTTATTTGCATATTAAGGTAATACATACAGGTCATTACAGGTCTTATGAAATAACAGACACAGCTTAACGGCCTTTTTCAGGCGTTGCAAATTTTAGGGGTGTCACTAGCTTAATATAAATTACATTTTGGTTAACATTTAACGCAACCTAAGCCTTGGAGAATCATCTAGGATATGACAGTTTTTGAGAAATATAAATAAAGTAGGGACAGACGGCGGACTTTAAAGGGCCAAGTAAAACGAACTAAATAACAATATCAAAAAGTTTATTAACAAAGTAAACTATACAATAAAATTAAACATAATAAAGAAAATACATCTAAAATATACCTAAAAAATTATAAACACAAAGCTAAAATTATCATAAGAGACGCGGTGACACTATTTTTACTTGAGTAATTATTTAAAAATGTATCAAGATCTATTGCTTCTGTACTTGGACTCTCCGCATGTTTACGTGAGTTCTTGTGTCTTCTAAATCTTCGTATACGGTGCCGAACCTGGTATATTAACAGTTAATGAGTACCTTTTTGCAGCAGTATCGAGAAATATTGACTGCCTCGTTGGCCGAGTGGTCGCAAGTGCGACTGCCGGGCAAGGGGTCTCGGATTCGATTCCCGGGTCGGGCAAAGTATTACTGGGTTTTTAAAAAATCCTCAGTAGTAGCACGGAGTTTGGAAATGTGCCCGGTATATGGCAATAGGTTCACCCCTATTACATGGGACTCATAACATAAATAGTGAAAAGTGGGTGTTACTTCTGTGTGCACCTCTGCCTACCCCTTCGGGGATAAAAGGCGTGATGTTATGTTATGTTATGTTATCGAGAAATATGAATGTCGTGTTTAGGATTTACACACTACACATCAACAGCCTATAAATGGCTACTGCTGATCAAAGGCCTCGTCTCACACGGAGAAGGTTTGAGCATTAATCACCACACTTGCGCAATACGGGTTGGCGTCGCAATTTCAAATTTATATTTAGAAATTATAAGAACTGGATGCTTACTCTTGAAACCAATCTCAATGTCAATGCAATTTTAATCCAATAAAATCTCAATAATTATTCAATATCAAAAGTATACAACCACTATCGTAGCTGTTACAATAGCATTCAGAGTACGGAATACAAAGCCAAACTCGATATCATTTAGTTCATTAAATATCCACGCAATACGGATGCAATGGGCGCTAGTGTTGTAACACAAGAGTACGAAATTTCACAATACCAGTGTCGATCGATCGGAATTGGATTCAAGAGTAAGCCCCCAGGCTTCCTCACGATATTTTCCTTCATCGCTTGTCAATGGTGTCTAGATAATCTTAGAAAGTACATACAACTCGGAAAATGTCACACTGGTACCTACATGCTGTTGGAAGGTTTCGAACCCCTCATGCACGAAAAGCGTCTTAGATCTCCAAACTACCATGACATTGGATTTACAATTTATCTCAAAAAGCATTTTGTTTCATTACCGAATCGAACGACACCTCCATCACTACGACATTACTGATAAAACTTGAACAAAAAGGTACTCATGAAAGTACCTACTTCTAAAAATAATTAAAAAAGAATAATTTTAATTTGATAAAAAATGTGATGGGGTTTTCACCGAAAATGTCTGTTTCTTTTTATTTGCCCTGGGCCGGTGTTTGTCCAATATCTCGCCTATGATTAAACGATGATCCAATCTGAATATATAATTATGTCGTGGAGAACCTAACGGGTAACCGGTGCTCCGGCTCGACGTGCAGGAGAAGGAACGGGGTGGTTTTTAGTCAGTAAGAGTCTGACACTCCCTCCCGCCTCACCCAGGCGGGAGCAGTGACTTTCCTGATGATTTTCCCCCTTAAAAAAAAATCTGAATATATATTGAGAAGTAATTTAGTTTCATACCCTTCTTCGTTTCCCTCTTTTTCGTGATAAAGCACGTTCATTACGTTTTAACGTATCTTGTAGATCACTAATCGTTTCAGCTGTGAATACAAAACAATTATATTGTTAGGTCATCTTGCAATGGTATTTGCTTTTGCAGTTACTCTTTTACATTAACTCGTTGAGTACCGTCAATATAGACAAAATTAAAGAACAATAGGTTGCGGTCATCGGTGACCGCGCGGTGTTTGACAGTTTAAGGCCCGATTATTCCAACGCCAGATAAATTTTATCAGAGAAATAACTTTGAATATTTAACAATTCTTCAATAATAAAAAGTAAGGTAAATTCTATTCTACAGTCAAGAATTAACTGGCGATTTAAACATCAGAACTAAATTATTTAGTTATTTTTTAAAATAATTAGTATCTACGTATTTTGCGACAGGTTTATAATCAGTTAATACTCGACAAGCGGTGTGGAGTTCTACCTACGAGGCAGACGACCTGATTAAGTTCGTAAAGAATCGCTGCACTGGCTGGAAGTAGCCTATTTGGAGGTCATTAGAAAACTATTTTCAGTCACAAGATATACACATCTTGTGGCTGATCCGATGATGATTATTATTTTTTAATGTACCTATTCCATTTAGTATTATTTTTCACTGCCTCGTTGGCCGAGTGGTCGCAATTGCGACTGCCGGGCAAGGGGTCTCGGGTTCGATTCCCGGGTCGGACAAAGTATTACTGGGCTTTTTCGAAAAATCTCAGTAGTAGCACGGAGTCTGGAATTGTGCCTGGTATATGGCAATAGGCTCACCCCCTATTACATGGGACTCATAACGTAAAATAGTGAAAAGTGGGTGTTACATTGTACAGTGGCATTAAGTGCCGTAATGTACACCTCTGCCTATCCCTTCGGGAATAAAAGGCGTGATGTTATGTTATGTGTCATAATGTTCTCTCTAAGTTGTCATACGAGCATATACTAACAGTATTCACAAAGGTGATGCCATGTAAGAGACTGTGATGAACCATATGGGCAGAAGAAAGCTGGTACAGCGGAGATCCACAATCGGTGCTTTGGCTTGGGCCCAAGCGGTGCTACATTGCAGACTAAACGCTCCACACTTCTAAGTTCACCTTGCCAAAGTGTCTGATAAAAGGAAAAATCACATATGACATAAGCTTTAGCACAGTTCTAAGAGGAGAAAGTGGTATTCAGTTATTCTTTCTCTGAGTTTCATTACCAAAAAGCAAGATTGTTAATGAATCTCTACGTAACCCTACGGCTTCAGCCACTAAAATCTATTTCTTTATGGAACAATAAATGAAGAAAGTTTAAAACTTTTGCTACAAATCTCTGCCTTAATTTTAAAATATTATCAAAACTTTCAGAATTCATTACACTTACCTTAAATCGACTGCGACCACAGCCCACCATATTACTTTTCGCCCAAAGGATCTGCGCAAAATCGCCGTAATATTTGCTACCATTACCTGGACTATAAACAAACAGACAATTGAATGTGGCATTACTTTTTGACACAAATAATAGGTACAGTTACAGAGTTATTTATACTATCACATATTTAAAGTAATAGTCACCTACGGCAACAGTTGATGAGTGCAACAGAACTGATAATGTATCTAACAGAAGCGATAGTACACACAACATTAAAATAAATTATACAGCAACTAGATTTTTTTTTCATCGAATGACTGCTCCCGCCTGGGTGAGGCGGGAGGAAGTGTCAGACTCTTACTGACTAAAAACCACCCCGTTCCTACTCCTGCTCTTCGAGCCGGAGCCCCGGCAACCACAGCAACTAGATTAGGAGCATTTGTTAGAATAGCATATTTATCTCTTCTAGCGAGATTTCGAGTTGTCATTGAGCTACATACGTACATACGTAACTGCTGATTTCCATAAATTGCTACGGGTACAGGAATATACAAGATTCTTATGTTGCGGGAAAGATATTTGAATACTCAACTCACGGCACATAGGAGGTGATACTGTTATTATAGAACGTGCTTTGTATGTACCAAATGTCGACCATTTGCTCAACTCGGACTGGCGTATCGCCCACTACCGACGACACACACTGACCGACTGTCAATGAATCTGATGGAAAACCACAATATTGAAAGTAAGAGAGTCTCCCACACTTAAAAGAGTAACTTTTAAATGTGGGAGAGCCATGCTTCGGCACAAATGAACCGGCTCGACCGGAGTGATACCACAGCCTCACAGAAAACCGACTTGAAGCAACGCTTGCGTTGTGTTTCGTTGTGTTAGTGAGGTTATCGGAGGCCCAATTATAATCCCCTTCCCCAATTCCTAAATCCCCAACGATCCTCAAACTCCTAATCCCCTAAAGGCCGGCAACGCACATGTAACGCCTCTGATGTTTGCTTACCATCAGGTGATCCGTCTGCTCGTTTACCGGCTTATGCCATAAAAAAAGAAATAATCTACAGATCATGTACACCGATTCTGTGGTGCCTTAATTCTAATCTTTAGGAAACATCTACAAGAACATTGGCCTTTCAAAAGAAATATAATATAATGTTTAAAAACTTACATAGATCACGACAAGCATCGTGTTCTTCGATGGGCCGCGGTGGACGACACTGGTCTGCCCAGCGTTGGGCCTCGCGAGCCAGCTCCTCAACCCATTGCTAAACAGTAAAATTGTTAATTCTAAAAACGAATCCTCACATATTTATTATTACCGTCTGTGACAGAAACTACTGCGTACACTGAGATCACAATAAAGATAAACAAAAAAAAGCTAAGATAGAAACTAAAATCTTTTCAGAACTCAAGATCTATAATCACTATAATTAAGCCTTTGACTGCCAATAGAAAACTGATGAAGGCAAATCCTCCACTAACGTCTGTCACCGGTGACCCCCACGGCGTTTAATGTGTTAAGGTGTCCTTCTACAACATCTTCCATCACAAATAAATAAAAAATCTTGCATATACCTCTACATAGATTATCGTACCAATTTCAACATGTTCCCAGCTGGGGGGAAGCCCAATAATGCTCCGGATGCCGCTTCATTCCTGCGGCTGTTGAGCCGCGCCACGATTCTCGTCTTCTCGTGTGTTCTAAGCCTGGCGTCTTTATACTGAACGCACTCAGAACTTGGGCCTTTCTGTATAATTCATGCAATAACTCGTTACAAGAACCTATCTATATATATATATAAAAATGAAACCCGTATCCCATTGTCACGCCATAACTTGAGAACGGCTAGACCAATTTGACTGATTTTTGTTGTTCTGTTTATTATTGTCAGGAGAAGGTTCTTATGACAAAAAAAAGTCCTGAAAATCCTACGGGAACGGGAGAAAACGGGATTGCGCGTACGAAGTCGCGGGCAGAAGCTAGTAAAAGATATAATAGATTACAACACTGAAATCGAGTTTGGTGGCGGACTACTGGCGAGGCCATCTCTGTAGTGGACGAGAACAAGCTAATGTGTAGAGTTGTATAGCAATCGTTTCATGAAAAATACTGACATCCAATCGATTGCTGTTAATATTCAGAACCAACCTCAATATAATAAGATAAAAGCTAGACCGCCTTGATTAAAACAATTATCATACATTTACTTTCTTAAAGAAATTACGTTTGTAAAAAATTGACTAATTCAGTAATAATGGAAATCGAGTAAAGCATGCTGAATTGGTTTGATCACGCTAAGACGGACGATGTGTATGTCGTGGTGGCCCGGAGGTTTAAGACGCCCGCTTCTCATCAATGAGGGTGCGGGCTCGAAACCTACCAACGGCAAGTACCAATGTGACTTTTTCCGAGCATTATGTACTTTCTCAAATTATTTAGGCACCACTGACAAACAGTGAAGGAAAACATCGTGAGGAAACCTGGAATGTTGTAATTCTAATTAATAAGTTTGAAATCGCCAACCCGTATTGAGCAAGCGTGGTGATTAATGCTCAAACTTTCTCCGTGTGAGAAGAGGCTTTGCTCAGCAGTGGGCATTTAATGGCTGTTGATAATGAAGACGGACGAACAAAATATATTATTGGCGAAGGGGATGTTAGTAGTTACGCCCGTAGGTGTACATGCGACGTAGGCGTAAACGGGCTTAACACGACAGATACTAGAAAAGGCCAAGTGCGTAGTAGAATGGGAGCCAGGTATGACGGTAATGTATATGTGTGTATGCGTCGTAGACTTGCTCTCATGATAGAAAGAATAAAGTTAAAGAAGTTTGTATAGATCGTACTAAGGAGCGCTCTCTGGTTTCTATGTACTCCTAGGAGACAAAGGAGTACATTTGTCACTATACTCATTATTATTTATAAATCGGTATGATGACTAGGATGGATAGGGCTTACGATTGAAATCCCCAAGGGAAAAGAAAGCGTGGCCGTCCTCGACAAACCTGGCATCGCACCGTACTGGCAGAAGCGACGAGCATCGGTATGACGTGGAGTGAGGTGAAGCGTGAAGCTCAAGACAGATTGCGATGGAGAACTTCAATGGACGCCCTCTGCCCCATCTAGGGGACACAGGATATTAAGTCAAGTAAGTCATGATAACATTGCAAGAGTTTTCAGGGCTGTTCAAATCCCTACATCCCCTAAGTTTCACGATACCACGTAATAATACATTATTACTTACTTGATACCGACAGAAAGTATGTGTATTTCTGCCTCCACACATGCTGGCGCCGCAGTAATTGACAGAACGGGTGGCAGCGAGTGCGAATATACAGGAGAATACGACCAAAATTCCAAACATTTCATTATAATAAATTAATTTTCCGCATTTTACTTTATTTCTTACACTTTGTGTCATTCGTGGCGTCTTTGTGTCATTCGTGTCGAGTCAAAGTTTTGGTTCCTTGGTTATGGTGCACGGGAACATGATTCAAAGAGTTTAAAAACTGTAAAGCCAAATGAAGATGATAGTTCCCGGTTCCCGGTTCCTGCACATGCGCATAAACCCGGCACTGGTGGACGCTGGTACTCATGGTTAATGAGAAAGTGGTTGTGGTTACATTTTTTACACGTCGCAAATAGTAGTATTTTTTAAGATAGTACTTATTACTCTTTGAGATAGGGTGTTGGAGAGAATACACACGTGGATGAAGGTGCGGACAGAAAATGTATGTAGTGATGATGATAAAAAGAAAATGAAATAATTTTATCAACACCTCATATAATTGGGCCTCCGGTAACCTCACTCACACCACGAAAAACAACACAAGCGTTGTTTTACGTCTGCCTTCTGTGAGGCCGTGGTATCACTCCGGTCGAGCCGATCCATTCGTGCCGAAGCAATGCTCTCCCATACAAATATGTATGTAAAAGAATATTAAAAAATAAAACAAATCACTTTGAATGTCAAAAACATATTTATGTACAAAACCATAAAAACGACAGTTATGTAAAATAAAAAATAAATCTAAAAAATGCACCTAAAAAATTATAAAAACAAAGCCAAAACTATAAAAAGTGACGGGGACAAATAGCTAGCTGTATTAACAATATCAATCACCTCTTTAGGGAAATTATCTGGATAATCAGCCATGGAAGGTATTAATTTTATGAGGGCCATTAATGGATGAACACTTTTTGCTGTTGTTGTGGATCGAGTCCATCTGTTTACAAGTGTTGTTGGTATTTCTTCATCAGTTTCATCAGCATCATCATAATCTGGTAATTCTCTTCGTACCTGGTGTAAAACAGTAAGTGGAATCAACAAGTGCTTTTCTATAATAACTATCGTGAGACATACTTAGGTGCTTTTATGTTCAATTTTTGTCAACAGTATAGGAAGTTTAGGGCTCTCATCCACGGCAGTAGCATACTGTCGTCCTTTTAGTGAACCCGCAACAAGATAGATACAAAACGTCAAATGTCGTTGTGAGCGAGAGATCTTAAGTGCCTTTCCACGTGTACACAAATTACACCGGTATGTGCTACAGCTACAGTACATGGCCATAGTTTAATTATCAATATCATAGTTCATTTATAATTTCAGTTTCAATATTACCTCAGGCGTTGTTTTGAAATGAACACTTAAAGTTAAATATTTTAATAACTATAATTACAGGTGATTTTTTATTAGAGATTCATATACAAAGCCATACGAATGTGCATCTTGTTTGTTGTTTCTTTTATGGCACAAGGCGGCAAACGAGCCGACGGATCACCTGATGGTAAGTAATCGGTGTCGGCAATGATTATGGAATACTAGAGGCGTTACAAGTACGTTACCGGCCTTTTGGGGATTAGGAATTTGCGACTTGTTGGGGGTTCCGGGGTAGGAGAGGTAACTTCACTCACACTAAACACAACGGAAGCGTCGGTTTTCGTAAGGCCGTTGTATCACTCCGGTCGAGCCGGCCTATTTGTGCCGAAGCATGGCTCTCCCATACTTAAAAGTTAGACGTCTATTTTAAGTCGATAGCAATAAGTTGTTATGAGTTACGTACCTTTCGCACCTTTCGCGCCTTTTTTTTTCGTTTCCCTAATTGTAAATCACGTTCTCTTTGTTCCAAAGCCTTCTCCACTTCACGACGCGATTCAGCTGTGAATAAGATATAAGTAGGTACCTATTACCTAGACATTTGAAAATTATACAGATTTTCTAAATAGATAGGTGTGACTTAGACAAAAATACGGTAGTTGACAAGCATCCATTAAAAATCTAATTAGTCCGTCAGTTAGATAATGAAAAAATATTGTACACGTATTTTTTTATTTTCTCGTATAAAGTTACAATACTTAAATAAAATGGAGTTAAGTTTAGGAGTGGGAGGTCGTTACGTCACAACGTCCTACATTTTGTAGCACGCTGTGACATCACACGACATTTCAAATCATTGGCCAGACTGCCTCGTTGGCCGAGTGGTCGCAAATGCGACTGCCGGGCAAAGAGTCTCGGGTTCGATTCCCGGGTTGGGCAAAATATTACTAGGTTTTTAAAAAATTCTCAGTAGTAGCACGGAGTCTGGAAATGTGCTCGGTATATGGCAATAGGCTCACCACCTATTACATGGGACTCATAACATAAATAGTGAAAAGTGGGTGTTACTTCTGTGTGCACCTCTGCCTACCCCTTCGGGGATAAAAGGCGTGATGTTATGTTTTGTTGTATACATATAAACATTCCTTAAGAATCACTCTATCTATTAAAAAATCGCAACAAAATCTGTTCCGTACTTTTAAAAATCTAAGCATACGTAGGGACAGACAAATGGTGGATAGCGACTTTGTTTTATACTATGTAGTGATACCCTGTCAACCTGTCATCATCCCTATTGTTGTCATATCAGCATCTGTATAAAACGACCCTTTTTATAAACAGGCATGATACTAACCGTAAACACAAAGGCCACTCCCTTTGAAAGATGGCCTTGAATGGCGTGGACAATGTGTAGCTGGTGCGCCAGGGCTCCATATCGCTTGTGTCGCTTGGGGCCCATACGGTGCTACGTTGCAGACTAGACGTTCAACAAGCTGGACGCGACCTTGCCAAGGCGCCTGTTAATTATGAAAGACACATAGATACACGGTTGACCAAAGTTTACCATTACCGTTGAGTTTTCCAAAGGTAATGGGCCAACTTTGATGTTTTTTAATTGGAGATTTTTAGTGTGGGAGAGTCATGTTTCGGCACGAATGGGCCGGCTCGACCGGAGTGATACCACGGCCTCACAGAAGACCAACGTGAAAAAACGTTGTGTTGTGTTTCGTCGTGTGAGGGAGGTTACCGGATGCCTAATTACCTCCCCCCCCTCCCTTTCCCCAATCTCTGAATCCCCAACAATTCTCAAATTCCTAATCCTAAAAGGCCGGTAATGCACTTGTAACGTCTCTGGTGTTCCAGGTGTCCGTGGGCGACGCCGATTGCTTACCATCAGGTGATCCGTCTGCTCGTTTACCGGCTTATCCCATAAAAAAAGAGATAACCATTCAATGACTGCTCTCGCCGAGAGATAGTCTCAGACTCTTATTGACTAATTACCACCCGTCCCTATTCCTGCTCCTGCTTTGAGCCGGAACCCCGTTTTTTTTTTTTTTTTAAGGGGGGAAAATCATCGAATGACTGCTCCCGCCTGGGTGAGGCGGAAGGGAGTGTCAGTCTTACTGACTAAAAACCGGAACCCCGGTTAGGGTGAAGCCAAACGAGCGTAATTTTATGAGTTGTGAGTCACGTATTTTCGGTCACTTATTTAACGTTCCACTGAATTTCTGTTGACGGACGTAATTTGTTCAGTTACTATCGAGCGTTGGTACGGGATGTTTGTGTCATCAAGTGCGATGGATCCATTTAAATATTGTGTATTTATGAAGCATATTCAGAAGATGATACCAGAAAAAGAAGCTCTCCGCAGCGCCCCTCACTCGCCGCGACCGAAATTCGGTCGAGTTTAGCGCGTGTGTCGACAGACAACTCGTGTTTCGTCGTCGTGTGGTACCAACTGCATTTTTGTATGAAACCGAATGCAGCAGAAATTTCGCGACACAGAACTCATAAAATTACGGTCGTTTGGATCACCCTTACTCGTGAGGGTGTCCGCAGCTCCGAAAGCCGTATCGTGTTCTCCGAGTGGTCCTGTTAGTGACGACTTACTTGGAAAGTTATACACAACGAGACCGGTAGGAAAAGATTAAGAAACCCAGAATTTAATTTAAATACCGAAAGGGGACAGATTTCATCAAACGTAGATGTAGCCCAGGAGTTTGAAAATTTTTTTACTAATATTCCTATTAAAACAACTGAACATTTAAAGTCATCAGCAAACCTCTCTGTAACTTTGCTTAAGAACAACATAGAATCATGTCAATACGACTTTAGTTTTCGATATACGAATCCTCTAGAAATTATAAAAGTTTTTAAAGAAATCAAGACTAAATCAACGGAGGATCTTTGGGGCTTATCAGTAATGGTTTGCAAGTCACTTATCCAAACTGTAACGCCATATCTGGCTGTGATTTTCAATAAATGTATAGATGACGGTGTTTTCCCTGACCTAATGAAATATATAGCAAGGTTATCCCACTATTTAAAAGTGGTGACACTAAAGAACCTAACAACTATAGGCCAGTGTCTGTTTTACCGGTTCTCAGCAAAGTCTTTGAAAAGTTGATGCTGTCTCGGATGCTTCATCATTTTAATAAACATTCCATCTTTCACCAACAACAATACGGTTTCACTAAAGGTCGTTGCACAACTGACGCCGGTGTCACTTTGATTAAGGAAATATTTGGTGCTTGGGAGGAAGCACAGGATGCTATTGCGTCCCTCTGGGATGAATATGGGCGTTCCTCAAGGTTCAATATTGGGTCCCTTTCTCTTTTTAGTCTATATAAATGATTTGCCATTTATATTTAAAAATGAACCAAGAATGGTGCTTTTTGCAGATGATACTTCATTAATTTTTAAAGAAGATCGACGTACAAATAATCTTGACTACGTAAACAGCTCCATTCTTCAAGTGCATAATTGGTTTACCATTAATAATCTAGCACTTAATGAAAAAAAAACAAAATGTATTAAATTCAGTTTACCAAACGTGCGTAGTAACGATTGTGATATTGTTTTGAACGGTCAAAAGTTAGAATTTGTCGACGAGACAGTATTTTTAGGCATTACGTTAGACAATAGGCTACAATGGGGTCCGCATATAAAGGCACTTTCGGGGAGATTGAGCTCAGCTGCTTTTGCAGTTAGACAGATTAGACAGCTCACGGATGTAGATACAGCTAGGCTTGTCTATTTTAGTTATTTCCACAGCATTATGTCGTACGGCATTTTGTTGTGGGGTCGAGCTGCAGAAATAGAATCAATATTTATTCTGCAAAAGCGGGCTATCCGAGCAATATATAACTTACGCCGTTGCGAATCGTTGAGAGAATTGTTTAAAACGATAAATATTTTAACGGTGCCCTGTCAATATATATATGAAAATATAATGTATGTAAGGAAAAATAGGCAATTGTTTGAAAAAAGAAGCGATAGACACAATTTTAATACTAGAGGCAAAAATAAGTTAGCTATACCGCTGTCCAAAGTACAGAAATCCTTTGTGGGGTTGGGTATTAAATGCTATAATAAAATTCCAAATAGCATACTAGATCTCAATGAAAGTAAATTCAAAACATATATTAAGCGCGAATTATGTAATCAAGCTTACTACACACTGACAGATTATCTTGAAGATAAGAATGCTTGGCAGCATGTTGGTTCGGCTCCACTGGACAATACTCAAATGTAATCAGTAGTTAAATTCCAATAGTAGGTAATATAATACATAATTTAATACTTTAATTCTAATGTAGACAATCTAGTTTCCTTATGGCATTGAGCATTTCTTTCTTTATTGAAACAAAGAGTTTCCTTTTTCTTGTATAGAAGCACTATTTCTATGGATTGTCAGTATGCATATGTGAGCACCATGTTAGACTTAAGATCTTTATTATTTTTATTTTTATTTTAGTAAGTTATTAGTATAATGCGTCAAGCGTGTCTTTGCATTCAAATCAAATCAAATCAAAAATGTTTATTTGCTAAAATACGGTACAAAAGGTGTTACAGTAAAATTTTTTTCCAGCGTATCCTGCCGTATATGGCGTGCAAATTTATTATTAAAATTACACTATCAAGATTATATCGTCTTATCTTCTAAATAGTCCTTAATACTATAGTAATACTTGGATAGCAAAAGATTAAACAGCATTTTCTTAAATAATGTCAATGGTAATTCTTGTAAACTATTTGGTAATTTATTATAAATGATTATGGACATACAATATACATTTTTCTTAAATAATTTTAATTTTATTCGTGGTAAACGAAGTCTGTCTTTATACCGTGTTCGGCTATTTGGTCTGTCTTCCAGAGTTTCAAATAGAATGTTATTTCTTTTTACAAAAGTACATATTTCAAAAATGTATAGACATGGTAAAGGTAGGATATTTAATTTTTGAAACAGTGGTTTACAGCTGTCTAAAAAATGAGCTCCACAGATTGCTCGAATGCTTTTTTTGGGATTTAAAGACTCTATCAACCTCCACTGAGTTCCCCCAAATTATTATACCGTAACGAAGTACGGACGATACATAGCCATGATACGCAAGCATTGTCGTCTGATGATTTGTTGTTTGTCGAATCCTTTTTAGTACATATACAAAACGATCAATTTTTGCAACAATTTTATCAATATGTGGTTTCCAGCTGCAATTTTTGTCAACTGTTATACCTAAAAATACACAATTATCCACAGTAGTTAGGTGAGAGTTTTTGTATTGGATGTCTAGATTATTTGTTGTATTTGATTTGTGTGTTTGAAATTGTATTACATTTGTTTTAGCAATATTAATTTGTAAGTTATTTTTTACCAGATAATTAACTGCGTTGTTCAGCGCTAGGGCGGTATCCTTTTCTAAGTTTGTATTATTTTCACTCTTAATGATTAAAGTGGTGTCATCGGCGAATAATATGCAATCGTTGCCTACTGCTTCGGGTCGGTCGTTGATGTAAATCAGAAAGAGAAGCGGGGATAGAATCCCCCCTGTGGTGTGTCATAATTATTTTGTTTATATCCTGATCGGAAGATTTTTTGCTCTTGTTTACAGTTTTTGGTTAATTCTACGTATTGCACTCTTTCAGCAAGATAGCTTTTGAACCAGTCATTGGCTTTCCCTCGAATTCCATAATGTGCAAGTTTCGTGAGTAGTGTTCTATGACAGACATAGTCAAAGGCTTTTGTCATGTCCAGAAATACACAGCTTATCTTTGATTTTCAATTTAGGCCTTCGGTCATATGCTTTAATAGCGAGAAACATGCTAAAGCCGTGGAGCTGCCATTCCTAAAACCGAATTGTTCTTTTTTAAGAATCTCATATTTCGTTAAAAAATTCTCCACTTTAATACACACAACTTTTTCAAGTACTTTCGATAAAATGGGGGTTAGAGTTATTGGGCGGTAATTGCTCATGGCCGTTTTGTCACCTTTCTTATATATAGGTTTTACAACCGACGTTTTTAAACGATTTGGGAATACTCCTTCTGTTAGGGAAAGGTTTATAATAAAAGTTAAAGGTGATGTTAGACTCTGCACATCTTTTTAACACTTTCGTGCTTAAGTCGTCATACCCAGTCGAGTTTGTGTTTCTTAAATTATGGATTATCTTGTAAACATCGGATTCATCTACTGGTGTAAGAAAAATACTATTTGAATTTTGAGGAATTGTTATTTTAGTATCCTGGGTATTTTTATGAGTAGTTTTTGTCAGATTGGTTAGGGATACAAAATATTCATTAAATAAATTACAAATTTGGTTTGGGTTGTCATATTTTTTACCATTAATATTAATAATGTCAATTTCAGAATTATATCTCATATTGTTTGTCTCAGTTTTAATCATGTTCCATGCTGCCTTACATGTATTTTTGGCTTTATTAATGTAGCGCATGCTATTAATCTGCTGTGCACTATATATACATCTTTTCAATATTCGCGCGTAGTCGTCATATTTTTTTTTATTTTGTTTTTTATTATGTTTCTGAATGTTATATTTAAGGTACAATGTCCGTTTTATTATGCAGCATCTTTTTATGCTTTTTGTTAGACCTCTATTTTTTATTGTTTTTAAAGTATTCTTGACTTTCACTATAGGGAAGCATAAATTGTAAAACAAGGTAATTGTATCATGTAGTTTATTGAATGCGTCATTTGTATTTTGGGCTTCGTATATTTCAGAAAACGATAGGTTTGACATACAGTTTTCAAATTTAAGTATATTTTCGTCGCTGAGTTCTCGTACACTTTTAAACCAGGAGTTGTGCATGTCTTTAATTTGACAATCAGTATCTAAGTTAACTGTTATAGATTGTGCAGTTTCATGGTCTGAAAGCGCTAGATAGTGAAGTCCAGGTTTAGCGTCATGTATGTTACTTACAATTAAGTCTAAGCATGAGGTTTTTCTCGTAGGTAATTTGATGTGGTTTTTAAGATTGTTATTATTAAGAATGGAATTCAGATCATTAGACGTTTTGTTTGTTTTCAGTATGTCAATATTCCAATCGCCACATATGATTATTTTCTTGTTTTTTTTACTACATAATTTACTGGTTAGTTGTTCCAGATTGTTCAGAAATATCGACGTATCACGCGTAGGTGTTCTATATATATGCATACCACCATTAGATTAAATTTCATAATTTCAATAGCACAGCATTCGAATTGAAGGGGAATACTCTGGGTGAGATTTTTAATTACTCGAAATTGTAGGTTATTTTTCAATAAGATACATGCGCCTCCCCGGCGTTGGTTTGGTCGAGAAAAGAAGGATACCAGTTTATAATTATTAATTTTAAGGTTAGATTCACAACCACTTTTAAGGAACGTTTCCGATAAACATATAATATCTACGGAACCAAGCACTTTTTGTAAGTTCGTGATGGCTACCTCGATAAATTCTTGTTTGTTAAGTACACCAGCAATATTTTGATGAAATAAGGTGACAGTCGTTCTATTATTTTCGTTCGAGAAAATACCCAGTTTCCTTGGTATTTTTGTGTTGCTTTATTTTCTCAAAGAAGGCAGTAATCTTGGCTTGTGTATGTTTTCACAGTACTGTAAATGTATTTATTTTGTTCTGGATATCGTGCTTGTTTTTAAATTGATTCAGTATCTCTACTTGGTATTTGCTGTAATCAATTCTAGTGTTAAATTTTAAGCATAAATGTGCCAGATATTTCTGATGATAATTTTTTGTGGAAGTATTGGTGACATCATGTTGGAATTCAGAATTGTGTATTTTTACGTATTTACAATTTCTGTAATTTTGTACAATTAGCTCGAGATTGTAATTAATCTTTGTTTCGTTTAAGTAAGGGTTATATTGGACGCTAGTAATGAATACAGTATTATTACGCAGTTTAAATAATGTGTTACATAATTCCGTCATAAAAGAGTAAGGGTTTTTATCATTGGGCCCTATCACTAAAACTACAACGTCATTCTTGGTCAATGTCTTTAGGACGTCATCGTTGCAGCTATTCAGAATCTGAGTACTTGTTGCATGGGGTTTGATGAAAGAAGTAATTTTATAGTGGTCATTCCATTTGTCAGATCTAGTACGAGTCATAGTTTTATTTAGTCCCTGGGCCTGCTGGTCACCGAAGATTATAATATTATGTTTGTCAGTCTCTTTCTGTCTGTCAATTAATCCTTTATGCGCAGGATCTTTCGTGATGTTGTGGTGGGATTTTTGTTGGTCCATCGAATGTAACCCTTTAAAATCGTCCTTCTCGTTCCTTTTGCAAAGTTGCGGTTGAGCGTGCTGTATTTCGTCAAAACGAGATATTGGGTCGGCTGTATTGAAAGAAATCTCCCGAACATCACTTGACGCCTGTATTGTTTCGGCATTGTCTGGTTGGTGAGTCATTGAAGGCGGAAGACTTAGCTTGGTCGGAGTAGAAATACAGCTTGTTCTTAGCATATTTCTATTGCGTGCTGACCTCGGCGAAAAGGTCTTTGTGTCTAATAGGTTCACCTTTTTATAAGTTTCAATTATTTTTTGATATTGACCTATATCCATTTTCAGTCTAAAATTTTCACTATTTAAGTTTTCGATTTCTAAGTGCGCGCTTTCTAATTCCATGCTTAGCTTTTTTATGGTGTCTTTATAACTAGTAACGTCGTCGCTATCGTTGATTGTAGTACTTGGCAAACTCATCATTGTACTATCGAGTATTGCGCTGTTATTGCTTATGTTGGTATCTAGGATATTATCAACTGACTTTGCCCTTAATGGCTTGCGGAAGGTAATATTATCCATTTCTATATTACTAATTTTAATATGAACAAAGAATTTATTTTTGAAATAAATTAATATGAATATTTGAAATGACGTTTCGTGAAATGGAACGTGAATGTAATAGTAGTAATTTATTTCATTCGACTTGCAACACTTTGGGAGCTGTCAAAATGAACGAATGAAATTGTCAGTTGTTGTTCTGCTACTCTCCGCTTGGTTTGGTTGGTACGATTGTTCTTACATATGCGTACAGTATTGAAATATGTATCAGAGACATTGTAGAATATACTTTTTTAAAAGAGTAACGAATGGAGTTTCTTGCTCGTTCTTCTCCATTCGAATCTACGTTTTGGAATGAGCACCTAGCTTCACCTAGCTTCACTGACGGACTGACTGACAGACTATTATTTATTTTGTATTTGTTGACGTTTCAAAAGTACCAAACTATGGTTTAATTGAAATAAATGCTTTGACTTTGACTTTGACTTTGACAGCCGCGTGTTTCTCGTGCCGTATCCAAAATAGATACCTTCCGAAACCGAACTTGGGAACCGGGAAATAGATACCTTCCGAAACCGGACCTGGGAACCTGGGAACCCGGTCATGGGTCTTATCACCCGATCTTATCGATAACAGCGAGCCTAACCTGAGACTTCTTGTATGACGGTGACTGTTATGCCACTACTCCAAGGCAGGCATAGGGACTTAGTACGTAACACAATGTTTTTGAAATCTAATCAGAATTCCTCATTTTAGATACAAATTAAGGACATAGTATTGAATTATTATTTTATCGGCTAACTCGCGTAACTGTTTGACGAGGGACTCGACTAGTTTCAAGCTATTCTAGAGGCTCATATTCATGAGCAGCATTCAGCGACCCGCGACGCGGCGACTGTCGCGCTGCCACTTAACACAGTCGCCGCGTCAAGTCAGTCGAGTTCCTCATCAGACTCATCCTCATCATCAGAAAGTTTTATAAACAAAGCATTTACCATAAATCGACTGCGACCACAGCCAACCATATAACTATTCGACCAAAATATTTGCGCAAAATCTCCATAGTATGTGCTATCATTACGTGGACTGAAAATAAATAGAAAATAAGGTTTTATATATAACTACATATAAAGCTACAAGTAATGGGTGCAATTATAGTATTATTCTTACTATCACATATATTCATAGAGATCGCAATGCGTAGTGATAGTTACCTGCGATAACAGCGAATGCGTACTAGAGAAGCGATAGTGCAATTCGTACGTTTACATTTCGAGCAATATCGAATCGAGTGTGACTTATTGTGATAAGTCGTAGATAAAATATATGTGCTCTTAGACAATTACTAGCACGTCAAGAGGCGTTAATCTGGCAAATTCTTTAATTATAATATAACATAACATCATGCCTTTTGGGTAGGCTGAGGTGCACATTATGCCACAGTACAATGTAACACCCACTTTTCACTGTTTATGTTATGAGTCCCATGTAATAGGGGGTGAGCCTATTGCCATTTTATACCGGGCACAATTCCAGACTCCGTGTTACTACTGAGAATTTCTTAAAAACCCAGTAATACTTTGCCCGACCCGGGAATCGAACCCGAGACCCCTTGCCCGGCAGTCGCACTTGCGACGACTCGGCCAACGAGGCAGTCTTCAAAAATAATTCTTACATTGTACAATTGTACAAAATCATATTTGAATAATATAACTCACGGTACGTAGAAGTTCACACTGTAGTTGTAAAATATGTTTTGTATGTACCAAATGTCAGTCAATTGCTCGACTCTGATTGGCGTATCTCCGACTACCGACGCAACACACTGACCGACCTTCAAGGAATCTGACGGTAAACAAAATAGTTTTATTAACAATTCATTGATAAACATTTAGGTTACATTAATGTATAGTAGATTAGGTGAACTTAATACCGAATATATATTATGGAGTTTTTTCTGTGATTCCCATTATCCCGCACCATTTTAAACAAGGACATCTGTGAGGAGTTAATTTCCTTTCGTGAAGTACGGTACCTATTTAGTTTACATATTTCAAAACATACATCATGCCTTTTATCCCCGAAGAGGTTGGCAGAGGTGCACATTACGGCAATTAAGGCCACTGTACAATGTAACGCCCACCTTTCACTATTTTATGTTATGAGTCCCATGTAATAGGGGGTGAGGCTATTGCCATATACCAGGCACAATTCCAGACTCCGTGCTACTACTGAGATTTTTTAAAAACCCAATAATACTTTGCCCGATCCGGGAATCGAACTTGCGACCACTCAGCCAACGAGGCAGACTCTTTCAAAATATAAGATAATTCGCTGTATAAAGGTGAACGCAGAGCTTACCGCCACATTCACCTTTTTCGAGGGATGTAGGCCACTGTAATAATATATTATGTATAACTAGCTCCATCTTCAATACAAACTACTTTATAAAAAGAGATAATAACACGAAGCTATGTACACATAAACTCAGTTCCAAAACTTACATAGATCACGACAAGTGTCGTGTTCTTCGGGGCGTCGCGGTGGACGACACTGGTCTGCCCAGCGCTGGGCTTCTCGAGCCAGCGGCTCCATCCATTGCTGGTAATTAAGCAACTTTATTATTATACTTATAGGTATTAGCTATCCTTACTAATAAATTAGAAAGTGAGTTTGTTTGTTTGTTGCACTTTCACGCCGTAACTACTAAACCGATTGCTTTGAATTTTTGCAGACGTAAAGTTAGAAGTCCGGATTAAGTAATAGGGTACTTTTTAATTCGGAAAAAATTTGATATTCCCGAGGGAAACAAAAGTGTTGGTATAGATGGCGCTGTGTGCATTGGTATATGTCACATAGACTACTTTTTATCGTTTTGTGACGCGAGCGAAGCCGCGGGTAAAAGCTAGTTACAAAAAAAAATCCAATTGGTTATCATCTTTAAGTCTTTCACATCACATGTATATTGTACTGGCTTCTATATGCGGATTGCCGCGTTTCTGGGGGTAAAAATTACCCTATGCGTTATTCCACAGCATAATCTAGAGGTATGTCTGTTCCAAATTTCATCCCGATCCCTGCAGCCGTTTCGACATGATTGAATAACAAACATACAGACAAACACACAAACACATAAACACACAAACTCACATTCTTCCGCATCAGTAATATTAGGAAGATATAATATTTTAAAGTGTGGGAGAGCCATACTTCGGCACGAATGGGCCGGCTCGACCGGAGGAATACCACGGCCTCACAGAAGACCGACGTGAAACAACGTTTGCGTTGTGTTTCGTCGTGTGAGTGAAGTTACCCCCCCCCCCTTCGCCAATCCTTGAATCCCCAACGTTCCTTAAACTCCTAATCCCCAAAAGGCGGTTAACGCACTTGTAACGCCTCTGGAGTTCCAGGTGTCCATAGGCGACGCCGATTGCTTACCATCAGGTGATCCGTCTGCTAGTATACCGGCATTCGCCATGAAAAAAAAAAGTAAGAAAATCAATGTTTGTTTTAAGTAATAATAGTTGTATTCAACTGGTCAAGGCTGATATAGCATGAATAACACGAAAACAAAAACTATAGAAATTGTAAAAATATCTTTTGTTGTCAGCATTTTCGAGAGCGGTCCTGTTACACACTATCCTTCCACAATATCTACAGATTATCGTACCAATTTTAACATATTCTCTGATGCAGGGAAGCCGAGCATTGCGCCTCGTGCTGCAGATGCCCGGTAACTGTTAAAACGCGCCAAGAGAGTCTTCTTCTCGTGTCCTCTAAGCCTGGCGTGTATATAGCCTTCGCATTTAGCACTGGGTCCTTTCTAAATAACAGGGATGATAACGGGGTATAAATATTAAAAATATATTTAGTAGAGGGCAAGGGGTCTCGGGTTCGATTCCCGGGTCGGGCAAAGTATTACTGGGTTTTTAAAAACCTCAGTAGTAGCACGGAGTCTGGAAATGTGCCCGGTATATGGCAATAGGCTCACCCCCTATTACATGGGACTCATAACATAAATAGTGAAAAGTGGGTGTTACTTCTGTGTGCACCTCTGCCTACCCCTTCGGGGATAAAAGGCGTGATGTTATGTTATGTTATATTTAGTAAAAACAGCCCGCCTCGTTGGCCGAGTGGTTGTAATTGCGACTGCCGGGCAAGGGGTCTCGCGTTCGAATCCCGGGTCGGGCAAAATATTACTGGGTTTTATAAAAATTCTCAGTAGTAGCACGAAGTCTGAAATTGTGCTCCGTATATGGCAATAGGCTCACCCCTTTTTACATGGGACTCATAACATAAATAGTGGAAAGAGGGTGTTACATTGTACAGTGGCATAATGTGCACCTCTGCCTACCCCTTCGAGGATAAAAAGCGCGATGTTATGTTATGTTATTTAGTAGAAAGATATTAGACTCTTATTTCTTCATAAATTAGACACAGCTTAAGAAAACTTCCACCCGAAGATCCAAACATCGCGCGGCCTATCAAATATGATAGCGTGCATTAGGTATATTACTTATTAGTAATAAGTTATTACTTACTGGATACTGGCAAAATGTATGTGCATTGGTGTTTCCACACATGCTAGCGCCGCAGTAGTTGACTTCGCGGGTGGCAGCGAGTGCGAGTACACAGGACAATACGACTAATACGCCAAACATTTCATTATAATAAATTAATTTTCCGCATTTTACTTTATTTCTTACACTGTGTGTCATTGTGTCACCCCAAAGAGTATAATAAATATAGTGTCACCCGTAATGAATAAAATAAACTATAATAAATAATATATCAATATAATTATCACCATGATGCCACCTGTATTGGGTTACGTCAAAGAGTTTGACAAAGAGTATAAATAGTATAGGGAAAAATAAGTATGGTTACGCCATATAGTTATAGGTTACGCTTTTGGTTCTTTGTTTATGGTGCCGGTGGTTGAAAATTTTGCCTTCGAATTCTAAGTAATAATATGCGAGCAACTCTAAACCGCGCGCTAACTCTAAAGTGCGATTTATACTAACAAAACATTAATATTTATTAAATTCTATCAACATTCTCAGATGTAAAAGTTAGAAAATGAAAATGAACCCCTTTAATCGATTTGATTGTTACGTCCTGCGATACATCCTATATATAATGGGACATACAGACAATCAATTGCATACATAATTATTTTATACAGGGTGTCCCTGAAGTCGACAATCGAATGGCACAAGTTGATAGGCAAGGTTCTAAGACTTTTTAAAAAAAATCCCAAGTCTTATAGTTTTCAAATTACATGCCGATTACCTGGTGCCATTTGATCGTCGACTTCAGGGACACCCTGTATATTTTCGAAGGCTATCATTTTTGCAGTCTTACAACGAGGTTTAATTTGTCCGTTGCGCTGCGTCGCAGCGTCGCAGTGCCGTTTTCCATATTTTTTATGGCATGCCCTATTAGAGCGTTGCATTGTCGCGCATGACGTTTCAACTTAATCGACACCTGTCAAGAGGTTTAACAGCTGACTAGAGTAGATCAGATTTTAAAACTGGCGTTACTCTCTAACATTTTTAACTCCGACCCAAAAGTTATCTATATATATAAAAGAAAGTCGGTTAGTTACACCACTTATAACTCAAGAACGGCAGAATAGATTTGGCTGAAAATTGGTAGGGAGGTAGCTTAAAGCCAGTTGACCGACATAGGATACTTTTTAACCAATACTTTTTTTTTACTTTTTACCGAAAATTACGAACGGGGGCGGGAAAAAATGGGATTACGCGTACGAAGTCGCGGGCAGAAGCTAGTTGTAAATAACGAAGTAAGAATAATTTACTTCGCTTGTATGAAGAAGTTTAAGTAAATAAGAAATCGAATAATTATGTCAAAATGTTTATTTTAAGAATAAAAAACAGTTAGTATACAAAATGAAAGAGTATAAAAATATGTCCAAAAATGACAAACACAGAGGTAAAAATGTCGCAAGTGACATGGCTAGCTTTACCTGTAAGAGCTCTCTCAAGCATCCATTTGTGGAAACGTATGTCTGGATAGTTCGCTAAATTATAATCAGCAAGCGATGGTATTAATTTAAGGATAGCTACTAATGGATTATGACTTGGTCTTGTTACACCCGACATGGGTTCAGGGACATACTCATCATCGGGCAGTTCTCTTCTTACCTGGTGTAAGACAGTTCTTTTATTGTATGAGGTCGATTTAACTTATATATCACTAGTTTTGGATTAATTGAGTTATCATTCGATCCTTCATCAAGAGAAATTTTTCACAATTATATTCATGTGTATTTCTTAGCACGTCGGTAGCAATAAAGATTTTGAATTATAAAAGTATTATAATAAAGGGGTCGCAGTGAAAAGGTTGAAAGTCAAAATAGAGATTCCTATGGAGAAGAACGAGCAAGAGACTCCATAGCTAGAGGTACACCAACAACAATACGGTTTCACTAAAGGTCGCTGCACAACTGACGCCGATATCACTTTGATTAAGGAAATATTTGATGCTTAGGAGGAAGCACAGGATGCTATTGGTATCTTTTGTGACCTCTCAAAAGAATTTGATTGCGTTGACCACAAGACACTTTTGCTGAAATTAGATCACTACGGGATAAGAAACTCTGCGCTCCGTTACTACACTACGGGATAAGAAACTCACAGGCTCTGAAATGAATATGGGCGTTCCTCAAGGTTCAATATTGGATCCCTTTCTCTTTTAGTCTATGTAAATGATTTGCCATTTATATTCAAAAATGAACCAGGAATAGGTAATTTAATACTTTCATTCTAATGTACACAATTTAGTTTCCTTTTGGCATCGAGCATGTCTTTCTTTATTGAAACAAAGAGATTCCTTTTTCTTGTATAGAAGCACTATTTTTATGGATTGAAGTATGCATATGTGAGCACTATAAGTTTTTTATTTTCGTAAGTTGTGTAATTAGTATAATGCGTCAAGCGTGTCTTAGCATTGTTCTCAGATAAATACGCACAGTATTGAAATATGTATCAGAGACATTGTAGAACATACTTTTTTTAAAAGAGTAACGAATAGAGTTTCTTGCTCGTTCTTCTCCATTCGAATTTACGTTTTGGAATGAGCACCTAGCTTCACCTAGCTTCACTGACGGACTGACTGACAGACTATTATTTATTTTGTACTTGTTGACGTTTCAAAATTGCCAAATTATGGTTTAATTGTAATAAATGCTTTGACTTTGACTTTGTAGCTGGAAGTAAGTAC
This sequence comes from Spodoptera picta, assembly GCA_038387885.1. Taxonomy (NCBI): domain Eukaryota; kingdom Metazoa; phylum Arthropoda; class Insecta; order Lepidoptera; family Noctuidae; genus Spodoptera; species Spodoptera picta. The sequence continues at coordinate 2,640,332 of JAZHFQ010000484.1, forward strand.
CAAGTAAGCAGCTGGAAGCAGATTGCTTTCAACCAGCCGATCTGGAAGTCCTTATAGGAGCCCTATGTTTAGCAGTGGACGTCCACTACCAGAATACGTATTCTGGCTGGTATGATGATATTAATGACAATTATTTCTTTTGATTATTTGAAACCGAAAGCAACAAGTTACTACGAGTATCGCACCTTTTTTGGTCTCCGTCCCTTCGGTTGTAATTCATGTTCCTTAAGATACAATTGTTCTTTTATTTGACGATCCGATGCACCTGTGAATAGGTAATAAATAAGCCTATTACTAATTTGAAAAATCCATTACCTTCACTTTATTGAATAAGTTAAAATATAGCTATTGGTTTGCAAACAAATGCATCACGCTCGCCTAGCCCCCTTAGCCAGCGCACCGCGCGACATAAGGAACTTCGTTTCAAAAAGTCGTATAATAAGAGTACACCAAAAGATCACTTAAAATAATTTCTGGTTACACAGTGTCACAATTTGTCTCCTTAAAACAGTTAAATTAAAATGTTCTTCGACGTATTCGTATTCACCGTCTCTGCTGGCCCTTTCACTGGTGCTATCATTGTCATTTCTATTTAAATTATGAAACTTAAAAAGTTTATCGCTTATTAATTAAAATAAATTTTTGATGGTTCAAGCTCAATTCAATATCTTCAATTTTGTAGGTTCTGTAACACGATCGATTTTATAATCAATCAAAAGTCCATAAATTTTATGATATACATTTTATGAATGTCGTACACACCCCTGGAACTATGATCTTCATAATTATCAACAGTACTTGAAGCTTCGGATATATCAGTGGAATTTGGATCTTCTTTACAGTTTAATAAAACTTTAGAAGTTGTGTCATGGTTGGTTGTAGTAACAAACCCATATTCAACATGAGATTTCTTTTTTCTCTTTGGTATTTCTTCAGTAGGTTCGATAACTGCAAATATACGATCTCAAGTAAATAATTTGTATATTTATTCTATTACACTTGTTAAATTCAACTTACTTTTTGTTTGTTCGTTGAAATTATCTAAATCTTCCATATCGTAATTATCTGGTTGTCCGACCCAATCTAGTTCATGACTATATTTTGTTTGAATGGAATTTATGACTTTTGTTGACGTTTCTGTTAGCAATCTTAACGTAGTGTTTGCAGCTATTTTCGAAGAGTCCTGTACGTATGGTTGTACTGCTACGGCTTGTGGTACAAATACAGTTGTACTATCATTGACTTCTCTCCTTTGCTTCAAATTGAAGTGTGCCTTTATCGGTAATGAATTTTTCAGTTTTGCTATGGCCAGTTTGGTTAAGTAAACCTCATCTATACTGCCTAAATAGTTCAATGTCTCATTTTCTTCTACTTCCAATATAGTATTTAAAAGTAAATTGCGGCGTACTTGCAATGAGTCAGGTGGTACAATCTTATTTTGATTTTGTTCTGAAATTGTAATTTTAATTTCAATTTTACCACACTGGGCAATGTAGTCTGCACTGGTAAGAAACCAAATCATATAAATAATAAAAAAAACTGCGTTTAAAAAATCGACTTCGATAACCAAAAATAGTCGAATTGAGAACCTTCTCTTTTTTTTGAAGTCGGTTAAAAAATAAAGAAACAAGAACTTCATTTGTTCAGTTCCATTCAAATGTTCATCGTTCACCGTCTTGCTTGCAATGTAAATTCTTGTTGGAACACACGTATTATTTCCAATATTTAATACAAACGGAAGTTATTAGACCAGCATGATACTAACCAAATTCACAAAGGAATCTCGATGTGTCGGATGGCATCGAACCTTCTGGGCACGAAGTAGCTGGAGGGCCGGGCAGCCATATTGAGTGCCCCGGTTGGGGTCCACGCGGTGCCACGTTGCAAACTAGACGCTCCACACGCTGGACACGACCTTTCCAAGGTGCCTAATGAAAGATAAAACTATAAATTTATACTATACATACAATATAATAAAAAGTACTTTTCACTATTTATCCTACATGTACCTCTAATAGGGGATGAGCCTATTGCCGGGCACAATTTTCACAAAACACTTTGCCCGACCTGAGAATCGAACCCGAGACCCCTTACCCGGTAGTCGCACTTGCGAACCTCGACCAACGAGGCAGTCATTATAATTACATTATAATTATAGATAAGTACGATAAAATACAAAAAAAAAACTTGACAAAAATTTTAAGACAAATATGTTCCGAAAGACAAAAGTGTTGACCATTATTATAGAAAAACTGATTACTTTTTAAATATAGAACGAACAGTCTAACGACAATGGACTTACCATAAATCGACTGCGACCACAGCCCACCATAAAACTTTTCGCCCAAAAGAGTTGCGCAAAATCACCGTAGTATTTGCTACTATTACCTGGACTACAAACAGACAGAAAATATGACATTAGGCCTACTATTCACGACGTGCCATTTGACGAATGCATGCAACTTACAAAACGATGATCTACGGATTTGACTAAATATTGACTGCCTCGTCTCGGTCTCGGGTTCGATTCCCGATCGGGCAAAGTGTTACTAGGTTTTTAAATATTCTCGGTAGTAACACGGAGTCTGGAAATGTGCCCGGTATATGGCAATGGACTCACCACCTATTACATGGGACTCATAACATAAATAGTGAAAAGTGGGTGTTACATTATACAGTGGTATAATGTGCACCTCTGCCTACCCCTTCGGGGATAAAAGGCGTGATGTTATGTTATGTTATGTGATTGACGCAGCGTTACCGCTTCGTGGACACAGTTCAGAAATATGCAATAGTTAATACACGAAAGCGTGCACATAAATTACGGTTTTCGTGGACAATTACCTTAGGCTTAATTAAGTCTTACTGTCCACGACAAACAGCAGATATTATCAGTATTAATGTACCTATTATCACATTATGATATCGATTGTATGTTGATTGTTGATATGATGCTTATCAAACCAAATTTATTGGCAAAACTGGGGCTAGCTAGAGTACAGATCCCATATCTCCTTGTCTTAAGCAACGTACTATTTTTTATTTTCCAAATTGAAATCATATTTGAATAATAAAACTCACGGTACGTAGTAGCGCACACTGACTTTGTAATGAACACTTTGTATGTACCAAATGTCGACCAATTGCTCGACTCGGCTCGGCGTTTTTCCCACCATCGACGCCACACACTGACCGACTGTCACGGAATCTGAAAAACACAATACTGAGAGTAACTGAGGCTATTTATGTGATTTTTTATTACTTTCGGTTTGCATCCAGCCGAACCTTTCTACCTTAGACTATCGCCACCAAAATTTGCCAGATCGGAGTCCATTAACGGAAACGGTCAGATAGGCAGGGTATATTACCTCTATAGTGCTCAAATGTTCGCGCAAAACGTAGGAGTACTCTCTCGCCCATGCGCAACTGAATCCAGTGGAACGGAAAACTGCTATGACTGAAAGCTGGGTGCAGCAGTCTAGCGAACAATAGCAAAAGCCCTTATTGCCGTCTTAAGGCCATCCTACAACTGCTTAAGTGCCTTGCCACCGGTGGCGACACAACGTGCTTTATTCAAGACACAACTTGGAGGACAACCAAGGTTTAACCCACGAGCCGACGTGGTTTCCGGGGTGTGGCACTGGAAGCCACTGGAGGAGAGGTTGTGAACTGTTGACGAGTTAATTGAACTACTACTTAACAGGTCGACTAACATAGACCAATGCGGACAACCCACTACACCCCTCAACTGTAGTAGCTTCCATCTTCAATACTAACTACTTTTGAGAAAGAATATAATGACACGAAGCTACGTACACATAACCTCAGTTTCAAAACTTACATAGGTCACGACAAGTGTCGTATTCTTCGACGCGTTGCGGTGGACGACACTGGTCTGCCCAGCGCTGGGCTTCTCGAGCCAGCTCCTCGACCCAACGCTATTATACAATAAAATGACTTAGATATTATACCTAACCTATTACCTACAACTATAAATACTAGCTTTTATCCGTGGCTTTGCACGCCTATTTCTGTTTTATCCCATGGGAACATTTAATCGGGATAAAACGTATCCTATCACCTAAATCAGCCCAAACCCTGCCTGTGTACCAATCACAATTTCATCAAAATCCTTTCAGTAGGTTCAACGTGATTGACGGACAAATATCCAAGAAATGAAACTTTCGCATCTATAATTTTAGTGTGATGCAGAACGAGCTAGTACGTTTGAACGCTTACATGAGATAGAGACTCGTATTTAGCTAGACCAGATACAGATTGTCTGAATAAACTATGGAACAGAAATGACAGAAGTAAAATTGAAACTAAACAAATTTTAAGTAAATGTAGTCACTATATTAATAATACTTATAAGAAGATAATGCCGCCTCGCTGGCCGAGTGGTCGCAAGTGCGACTGCCGGGCAAAGGATCTGAGGTTCGATTCCCGGATCGAGCAAAGTATTACTTGGGTTTTAGAAAATTCTCAGTAGTAGCACGGAGTCTGAAATTGTGCCCGGTATATGGCAATAGGCTCACCCGCTATTACAAGGGACTAATAACATAAATAGTGAAAAATGGGTGTTACATGTGTACAGTGACATAATGTGCACCTCTGCCCCTTCGGGGATGGTATTAGGCGTGATATTATGTAAGATAATGCAAAACAGTCTTTAATTAGATTCGTGTCTTTTTACAACATTTCTGTCCTCAGAGTATCGTACCATTTTCAACATATTTTTAGCTGGAGGAAAGCTGCGCATTTTTCCGAATGCCATAGAAAGCCTAAAGCCGTTGATCCGATCCAACAACCTCTTCTTCTCCTCTGCCGTTAGGCCACCATATGTATAGCTTTCGCATTTCTCACTGGGGCCTTCCTGTGTAATGGAATACCTCGTTATAACAGTCGAACCAAAACGTGCCTGTTCAGTGGTGTACTGAAAAAGGCCTATGGAGAACTAAAAAATTTAATGATACCAGTTTTAAATTAAGACTAGCTACTTCCATGCGGTTTAGACCGCTGTTCTCGGCGGCTATTGACCGCAGCGTGGTAATACAACTAATTTCCTACAAAAATAGCCCATATGCGGGCCTTCCCTATATGTATTCATCATAGGGAAGGCCACTTCGAACAAAATTTAATAAATTTGGAATTGCCCGTTTTCCTTTTACATTACTCATCATGAAGTTATTTATATTATTTTTGAGAATTTTATAAATTATTTAATGTTTTTGAGTACCTACTACAACAAGAAAGTTTTTTTAATAGTTTATACGCTTAGGGTAACATATATTTTTTAAATAAATCCTGGTTTCTATTGACCAAACTAGTGACTCAAAACAAAATTTGATTCGAATTTACTTGCTATTTTAAAATGAATCATATTTCTGAAAGTATTAGTATTAACAAATATATTTTTAATGGCATAAACCGGTAAACGAACAGACGGATCTGATGGTAAGCAATCGGCGTCGCCTATGGACACCTGGAACACCAGAGGCGTTACAAGTGCGTTACCGGCCTTTTGGGGATTAGGAGTTTGAGGATCGTTGGGGGAACCCCTGAGGTTGGGGAGATTGGGGAAGGGGTTGGTAATTGGGCCTCCGGTAACCTCACTCACACGACGAAATACAACGCAAGCGTTGCTTCACATCGGTTTTCTATGAGACCGTGGTATCACTCCGGTCGAGCCGACCCATTCGTGCCAAAGCATGGCTCTCCCACACTTGAGATGATGTATTGACAATTAACAAAAACTAAAATCAAACTAGTAGATTTTTATTTATTGATGTTTTTGTAGTTAGTTAGATCGGGATTTTTTCACCAAAACCGAAGATGTTGAATATCTCAGAAACTAGGCACTTTCGGACGAGGGACCTTAGGTCTATTTTTGTAGGAAATTAGTTTCATTATCACCACCTGATAGGAATACGTCGAGTTACAAGTTATCCTGTATTTTTTTTAAGGGATAAAAATCATCGAATGTTTGCTCTCGCATGGGTGAGGCGGGAGGGAGTGTCAGACTCTTACTGACTAAAAACCACCCCGTTCCTTCTCCTGCACGTCGAGCCGGAGCCCCGGTTACCCGTTAAGTTCTCCGCGACAAGTTATCCTGTATAAGAGTATAAGATTAGAGAAAATACAATTTCACACCCTTTCCCCCCCCTTTGCTTGGGTTCGAAATCAGTCTACTTTGATTAGAATACTAAATACCTAATTATGTGTTTATATAGAACTAAACGGATACCTTACAAGTAGAAATCACAGTGGACAACATTTCTAAGGGAAAATCTCTACAAAAATATAAATACTACGCGTAATATGCAAGCATCACTCTTTCAATATTTGGTACTCACTGGATACTGGCAGTAAGTATGTGTATTGTTGCCTTCACACATGCTGGCGCCGCAGTAGTTGACGGAGTTGGTGGCAGCGAGTGCGAGCACACAGGACAATACAACCACTACGCCGAACATTTTGTCACGTTATACATTTAATAACATTGGTAAATTTTCTACATTCCAAATATTAAGTAAAGGGATTTTTATTTACACTTGTGCCTTGTGTGTTGTGTCATTGTCAAAGAGTCATATGTATTTGGAACCCCTATACTTATTATACTCTTTGGTATTTGGGAAGTCATTGTGACGGTTTCCTTCTTCCATTCCATCTATTTATATTACACTCTTTGCGGTTTCCCCTATATTTTTTATACTCTTTGGTGACGGTATTGGTTCGGTGTTTGTGGTGCATGAAGAATTTTAGAAGAATTAGCTGTAACCAAAGGCTGTTCAAGCAAACCTTGTTAACGTTCTTGTTAGCTCTCAGTTGGCTCTCATAACATTCACTGTACCGTGATCCTTCTGGGCCTGCGGACGGCGATCAAGGGTACTTCGCCGCCCGACTAGAACTGTACGTTTCGAAAAGCCATGAGACCAACACGGATGGGGCCCTGTAGGGCTAATGCCCAATGCGAAGTCGCGGAGGACTTAATGGGGTGCTGGGGCTACGACTCCATGAGCAGGAGTAGGCTCGGGGTGGGTTGAACTCAGTAAGAGTCTGACACTCCCTCTCGCCTCACCCAAGGAAGCGGGAGAAGTCACCGACTGTTTGGCTTCCACCACATTCATGGTTCCTAATAGACAGTGTGATTGTATGAATAGAACATTCCACAAGCAACTATTGTACGCCCAATGACACAGCTGAACTCAACCAAATTATGATTACAACTGTATTATGACCTACCTGTGATCTACAATGAATACATGAATTTGAATTTGAAAATAAAACACCTGTAATAGTATTCCAAACCTTATTAAGATCTATTCAAATGAGTCTACATTTATGTATTTCTCGATTTCATTTATACTTGTCTCTTTTTGCTGTAATATTTTCTTTGCAGATTATATCAATTGAATAGGAAATAAAGGCTTATAAAACCTAATATTAGATGGGACTCAGAACATAACAATAAAATGCTGAGTTGTTATTAACACGGTTTGTACAAAGTATATGAATTTGTATAATTGCAATTTTACTCTTTGACATTCAACGCTTTGCTTATTAGTTCAGTTCGCGATTGACCGTACAAGTGCGCACACAAGTCATTTTAATATCAAGTACGGTAAAACGGGGTGAATAGAATTCGAGGGGTGAATAGACACAGGAATGGGGTGAATAAATGTTAGAATATTTTCCCAACATTTATTCACCCCTCTTCTGTATATATTCACCCCTCGAGTTCTATTTACTATTACGTATTGTTTTAATAAATTTCTACAATTCAACAAGTTTTATTTATCAAGATTATCAGTTATCAAGACAAGAGCATCAGCTCCAACACGGTTCGTAAAAGCAAGAAGTTAGTATTATTATTCCAATAATTACTTACAAGGACAAATAAAACGAACCAAACAATAATGTAAAAACCTTTATTTGTAAGAAAAACGAAACAGTAATAATAAGGAAAATACATCTAAAATATACCTAAGACATTTACAAACACAAGGCTAAAACTATCACAAGAGACGGGATGGCGTGGCTAGCTGTACTGGAATATTCGTTGGGTGTCTCCGACATAGAAGGCACGAAGTTGAAAAAACCGAACAGTGAATTATCTTTTGGTTTGTTACTTAGAACCTCATTTCCACGTGGTGTTGTTGGCTTTTGGTGACTACCACTCTCGCTACTGTCGCGCAAGTCTCTTCGTACCTGGTGCAGGACAGTCAGTTAATAACTATTCCTTTTTTTGTTTTCTCAGAGGAAAATTTTGGTAATGGTATTCGGAATAAAATGTAGACATTTTAGGAAATAAAGCAATTAATCGTCTTTGGTAAAGAGTTATAAGTAATACATGAGAGCAAATAATCATTAATATATAGAGGTAGATCGGTGATGGAAAAAAGACTAACCCTTGAAAGCGTTGATGCAATTTTTAACAAAATAAATAATACCCGAAGAAATTAGGCTAAAAGCTAACTCTCCTCCATGTTATAAAGTACCTAATTACGTTTCATACCTTTACTTGTTTCCCTTTTTTTTGTTCCATTTCATATTCACTTTGTTCCAAAGCCTCTTGTAACTGACGAACCGTTTCAGCTGTGAACAAGCAACAATAATTACTGATTTGAAATTCTAAACAATAACTTCACATTCTAGAGTCAGAAAAATAGCATTATTTTCGACACAACAAAAGAACATTAAAAAGTAAACATTCCTAATTACGTGGTTAAGTGTTCTTCTTCAAACTTACGGTCAATGGGATCATTATAAAAATATTCTGTCATATTGCTAAAATCTGGATGTTTTTCACTGTCATCATCTTCAAAGTCACCACTGCCGCTACCACTACTGCTGCCGCTACCGGTCTCGTTGTCACTCCTGTTTGAATCTTCCAGCTTAAGACTACTTAATAATTCATTGAAATACATTTTAGTTGCATGTATATCCAAAGCTGTTACATCATCCACTATTTTAGGATCTACAACTATAACACGATCAATATTAGAATCATTTAAACTTCCATTGATTTTACGACACACATCCTTTGAGCTTCGTACACACCAGTAAAACTATTTTCGTAATCATCAATGATAATTGGAACTTGAGAGACGCCAGTAGCATTTGAAACTTGTGTGCCATTTAATAAAACTATAGATGTTTCATTAGAGATGGTTGTTTCATTAAATTCATTGTTAGCATGAATATAAAAATCCCTTTCCTTCTTAAGTAGTTCTTCAATGAGTTTGATATCTGCAAATATACGATCTCGAGTAAATAATTTGAATATTATTCAATTATTCTTTTAAAATTCAACTTACTTTCTGGCTTAGCAATGAAATTAGCCAAATCTTCCATGTTGGAAATTGCTGGTCCTCCGATCCAATTAAGTTCATGTTCTGTTTGAGTGGATTTTGTAACTTCTGTTGTCGTTTCTGTTTGCAAGGGTTCCGTTGCGCTTGCGGTATTCTTTAAAGTGTTTTGCACGAAACTTGACTTTTGTGTTGTCTTCACTTGAGGTACAATTGCAACTGTACTATCATTGGCGTGGAACTTAATGACATCTACAATATCAACAACTTCTCTCCTCTGCTTCGAATTGAAATATGTTTGTGTAGTAAACGAATCCATTTGCCATTCATTGTATGTATTCGTCATTGTTGCTATAGCCAGTTTGGTTAAGTAAATCTCATCTATACTACCTAATGTCTCATTTCCTTCTATTTCTAATATAGTATTTAATAGTAAATTATCTTCAAGCGTCGTAGATGGGTCGTACTGTTCAGTATCGTTATGCTTTTGTTCTGAAATTGTGACAAATTTTTACGAAGCAGTAATTTCGTATCTTGTTTTGATTGTTTCTATATTTAACACAAATACGTTATTTCTAGTTATTACACCAGTAAGATACTAACGGTAATCACAAAGGTTAGGCCATTTGGGAGATTGCGCTGAACGATGTGGGCAGGAAGCAGTTGGTGCGGCTGGGGCCCATAATGGGCGCGTCGGCTGGGGTCCAAATGGTGCTATGTTGCAGACTAGACGCTCCACACTTCGAAGGCGACCTTGCCAAGGCGTCTGATAAAGAATGCAAATAAAGTATATTACATAAGTTTCACCGAAAAGTTAACATAATTTCACAATAAAATTCACTTACCATAAATCGACTGCGACCACAGCCCACCATATAGCTCTTTGCCCAAATTATCTGAGCAAAGTCACCATAGTATTTGCCACCGATACCTGGACTATAACAAGACAGACAATAGGTTATTACTAACATAACATAACATAACATCACGCCTTTTTATCCCCGAAGGGGTAGGCAGAGGTGCACATTACGGCACTTAATGCCACTGTACAATGTAACACCCACTTTTCACTATTTTATGTTACGAGTCCCATGTAATAGGGGGTGAGCCTATTGCCATATACCGGGCACATTTCCAGACTCCGTGCTACTACTGAGATTTTTAAAAACCCAATAATACTTTGCCCGACCCGGGAATCGAACCCGAGACCCCTTGCCCGGCAGTCGCACTTGCGACCACTCGGCCAACGAGGCAGTCAAGGTTATTACTATTCTCCAAAAATAGTAGTACAGTGACAGTGTTTGTCGCACTATTACTATATCCATGCTATAGAGACCACACTGAATAGTGATAGTTACCAATGGCAACAGATGCAAAAGAAATGATATTTCAACTGACAATAATTATCTATGTTGGGTAAAAGACTATAATAGGGTATATGCCTAATTTTTATTTTAATGTCCGTTTAGTAGATTATTTTAAATCATTAGACACATATTTCTTATTTTCTTACAGAAACGATTACTTTCGACGATATATTGATTTGAAATGTCGCGTGACGTCACTTCTATGTACATTTTATACGTAGAAATGACGTTTTAGCCACCACACCTAAACTTTGATTGGTTTTATCTAAGTATTATTTTACTATATATACAACAAAATAAAAAAAGGTGTCTAATGATTTTTCATTACCTAACTTACGGACTAAATAGATTTTTAATTTTCATATCCCAATTAGGTACATAGACTTAAATGACGTTAGTAATTAAAATAAATTGAAACTCACGGCATATAGAAGGTGACATTGCCCTTGTACTGCATGCTTTGTATGTTCCAGATATCTACCATGGACTCCACTCGAAGTCCTGGCGCTTCGCCCACTACCGACGCCACACATTGACCGACTGTCAGCGAATCTGATGATAAATCACAATAAGATTTAAGCTTTTATATTACTATACTTAGGGCATGTTTGATTACTTGAAGCCACTAATCCTTAGTAGGTGTAGTGCTTTTCTAAAAGCTAGCCTAACTAACTAACATATGCCCGAATACTATAGTTAAGTATAGTTCTGTCACCACTAATTCTTTGTAAAATGACAGAGACAGCACGATATTTAAGCACGACTTAAAATTGAGTAACGTTTCAGTATTCCGGCAATAGTCTCCTTTTCTTTTTCCATCGCGATGGAAATCCTCTTGGACTACCCACGTCGTGGGGACGACTGGGGCGCGTGCCAGACTCTTACCGGTTAAAACTACCCCGGTGTTCCTTCACTGTCTGTGACCGTGATCCGGGTTGCCCTTACGGAATCGGTTTACCTTGGTATTGCAGAATATACTTCCTTGACATAAGATGAACTGTGATAATGTTTTAATGTTGTAGGTAATCACTTACATAGATTACGACATGCATCGTGTTCTTCAAGGGGCCGCGGCGGGCGACACTGGTCTGCCCAGCGCTGGGCTTCACGAGCCAGCTCATCAACCCAACGCTAGCAAACAACAAAACCACGTAGGTAGGTATACATACACCTACCATTATAAAATGCCTTTGTTAGAGAATAGAGAATCGTGGTAAGTAGTTAGAATTTTACTATCAGCATTAAGTTGTGGAAATCTTAACAAAATCGTTTAAAGAAGTAGTTGAGGTTATCGGAGGCCCAATTACCTCTCCTCCCCAGTCTTGCTAATCCCCGAATCCTCCACAATCCTCAAACTCCTAATCCCAAAAGGTCAGTAACGAACGCACTTGTAACGCTTCAGGTGTCCAGGGGCGACGGACGTCGATTGAAAGAAAGAAAGAAAAAACATTTATTTAGCACCAGATTGCTTACCATCAGGTGATCCGTTTGCTCGTATACCGGCTTATCCCATAAAAAAAGAAGAATTTTAGTAACATTAAGTTGTGGAACTCTTAACAAAATCGTTTAAAGAAACAACACTTCATGTTACAGTCATTTTTGCACAAAGGGTCGTTATCGTACCAGCGTGAGCATGTTTCCAGCTGGGGGGAAGCTTCGCAAACCGCCGGCTGCCTCATTCCTTCGACTGTTGAGCCGGTCCAATAGTCTCGTCTTCTCATCAGGTTCGAGCTTGGCTTCTATGTAACCCACGCAGTCTGGGCTGGGACCTTCCTATGCAGTTCACAGAATAATTCGTTATAATAGTTACCCGTGAAATAGGGAAAAGCCTGAAGATTAGAATATCACACCTCCCTCTTTAGTTGTATTCATGAAGTGTGAACATACTTGAGCAATTCTTCATTAATGAAAAATCGATATAGGCATACTACGATAGTTCATGCAACAGGTACCTTGGTAATATTCCCTGAGATCGGAACAAAGCCTGATCCTCCGATCGGTTAACGTGGTCGTGCGTCGTGCCTGGCGGGCTAACATTATTTTGTAAAGGAGTTTAGTAGCAGACTATTTTTTTAATTTATTTTTATTTACTTTAAAAAAAAGAACGTTGGCCCACACTAGTATTTTCTCCGATGTCGTTTACAAACATACCTACAAGTTCACATACACATGACACTCAGACCCGGAACAAAAATCTGTGGATCACACAAAGATTTGTTCCGTGCGGGAATCGTAACCGCGACACTTTGTGTGGCAGCCAGTTGCCCTGCACCAACCGTGCAACTATTACAAGCTATTGATGTTTTTGTTGGTGCAATAATTACTTACAGGGAACTGGCAGAATGTATGTGCGTTGGTGTTTCCACACATCTTGGCGCCGCAGTAGTTGACGGAGCTGGGGGCACCGAGTGCGAGTAGACCGCACAATACGACCACTACGCCGAGCATTTTATCACATTAAACGTATAATTTTAAACATTTTTCTATTTGCTTACTTTACTCTTTCTGTCACCGGTGCAATTTTGACAAGTTGCAGTTTTCGTTTTGTTTTTTTTTTATAGTGAAGAGAAGTTTGATGGACTGAGGTTTCATTTCTGTGTAAATTTTGATTACATTGTTAGCGCCGTTTTTTCTAGGTGCTTGATTGGCGCATGTACGAAGCAGTGTTTTCTGTAGTAGTCCGGTGTCTATTAGTATGTGATGTAGATCAGCATTTCTGATTCGATCCAGCAAAGAAACATCTAGTATAACTCTATCCAAGATGGATTCGACGATTGACCATTGTTCCCAATTTATTTATAACCAACTTTTACCCGCGGCTTTGCCCGCGTATTCCTGTCTTATACCATGGGAGCATTTAATCGGGATAAAGTTTCACCTAAGTCAGCCCATATGCTGCCCGTACACCAAATTTCATCAAAATCCATTCAGTAGTTTCAGCGTGATTGACGGACAAACATTCAAACAAAGAAACTTTCAGATTTATAATATTAGTGTGATTCTCAATTTGGGTCTCGTCGGCAGTCGAGCAACTACTATTACCAACGAGGCTGAAAAAAGAAACACCTCAAATATCGTAAATAAAAAACAAAATAATGTAATTTCCCTTTATTTTAAATATATTAAAACATAAACAAAATATACAACCATCACAATAACCTCAAAGAAATGATACGTAATTTACATAATTCCATTTATATACAAAATACTTAACATTAAATCAAAATAATTTCAAATTGTGATTACAACATTACAACATTATTCGTTCGTTGCTTCGGTACTTACAAAATGTGATTACAAAGATAATCATTATACCTCTAATTACAATTGCATAATAAATTGATGAATCATATTTTATAAAAAAAAAATATTAAAAAAATACGTCATATGCAGACTGCTGAAAAAATGGCAACCAATTCCATATTGGACTAGATGGACATTATCAAAAAAATACTCTCAACATCACCTGATATACAAAAAAAAAACATGATTTCACATACACCGTAAACAATAGAAAATGCTGAAAAAGATATAAATAGAAAAGAACTTATAGCAGTTCAATATTTTTGTAGGACAAAAAAGTGTAAAATTATTAGGATAAATATACATACTAATAAGGAAGACATAGGAAAATATCGTGCAACCACAGCCAATACCGTGACAGGGCTAATTCCTACTAAACATAGTATAGAGATGATGACTGTCAAAAATAAACTATTTGTCTATTATACCAAAAAATATAACAAACTAGACGACCCGGTAAAGTTTGTACCGCTTAAAAAATCTTTACCTCACATTTTAACTCGTTGAACCGTCATTATAGACACAATTAAAGAACAATAGGTTGCGGTCACCGGTGTCCTCGCGGTGTTTGACAGTTTAAACCTTCCCTAGAATTGGGATGATGACAGGGTATGAAAATTAAAAATCTAATTAGTCCGTAAGTTAGGTAATGAAAAAATATTAGACATGTATTTTTTTATTTTGTCGTATAATAAACCCATACTTAGATAAAACGAATCAAAGTTTAGGTGTGGGGGGTTAAAACGTCATTTCTACGTGTAAAATGTACATGGAAATGACGTCACGCGACATTTCAAACCAGTATATTGTCGAAAGTATTCGTTTCAGTAAGAAAATAAAAAATACGTGTCTAATGATTTGAAATAATCTAGCAGACGGATATGAAAATAAAAATTAGTAATCTACCCTATTACACGAAGATTTCAAGACCAAAATTAGCCAAATCGGTTCAGCCGTTCTCTAGTTTTAGCGAGACTAACGAACGGGAATTCATATATATCTATCTATTTATATTAATAGATTATTCAGTAAAAATAAATGTACTTTCACTAAGCGATTTAACTTTGGGGCCGTTCAAATATTACGTAAGCAGATTGTAAAACAATTATTTACCCCCCCATCCCCCTTGTCAGCAAAAGGAAGCAAAGATCTTACCCCCCCCCCCCTTTGCTTACGTAAACTTTAAAATTTAAATTTTAAATTATATCTTTTGTCTATTGTAATTTTAATATTCTCTTAGATACCATAATGTCTAGTTCTTTGTCGGACTTTGCTAGTATCATTCGAAATAAGCAAAACAGAGACCCCCCCACCCCCATGGTGCTTACGTAATACTTGAACGGACACTTTAGCGTTTTTCAATCTTATTTAAGAGAAATAAGTATGATATTCATAGAAACGTTTGTCGACATTTGAAAATAAGTATTGAATTTGACTACTTACCAACATCTCTATTTTCATATATAAGCACGTGTTAAAAACATTATACCAATATGTAGAGAGTAATTATAGCCTAATGAAAACTATGGCCGCAATTATAAGGTACTTTCGTGATGTAGACCAAGTTATACTAGTCGTCTGCCTTAGGTAGGTAGTACATGGAGTCTATGAAGTACTTCGTGATGTCTGATACCAAACTCCTGTCCGATATCTCTTGAGCTACGCCGTAGATCGCCATCTGAGAAAACAAGATGAACTTTAAGAGAGTCATTGTCATTGGGATAATGCTTGCATTGTGTTTTACCGTGACAGTGAGGTGAAATCAAGAACTTCGTTACGATTTGAAATCTCCAATCTCCAATCCTCAATCCTCATCTCCAATCCCAATACCAAGCCCCAATTCTAATCTCCTATTTCCCATCTCCAATCACTAATCTCCAATCTCCAATCTCCAATCCCCGATTTCCAATTCGCAATCTCTAAAAGATCGGCATCGAATTTATAACTCTTACTGCTGCAGCAGGAGGTGATCATGTGCGGGGCCGATTGTTTACCATCAGTTTCAAATGTATCGAATATTGCTCCTTCAGTCTACTATTAAATATTAAATGAATAAAGAATAGTAGTAGATGCTACGTACCTTCCCCTCGACGGGTGCGTTGGAGTCGGCCAGACAGTCCGCGGCGGCGGCGCGCACGTCCCGCAGGAAGCGCGCCGCCACGCCCGCCTGGGCGTGCGCGTGCGTCACGCAGATGTGGATACTGGCACATACACACATCGCATTATTTAGTCAAGTGGTCACAACTGCCACTGCCGGGCAAGGGGTCTCGGCTTCGATTCCCGGGTCGAGCAAAATATTACTGGGTTATTAAAAATCTTCAGTAGTAGCCCGGTATATGGCAATAGGCTTCCCCCCTCTTACATGGGACTCATAACATAAATAGTGAGGTGGGTGTTACATTGTACAGTGGCATTAAATGCCGTAATGTGCACTTCTGCCTACCCCTTCGGGGATAAAAGGCGTGACGTTATGTTATGTAAAAAAAATGGTGGTTATGATAAACCCTCTTACGTAGAAGAGAAGCATAGCTAGTAGTTTTGTTTTTATTGTCGTTAATAGGATGGCGTTTGGCCATCAACTCGACAGGTGGTAAGCGATGACTGTTAAGTGGACTGTATCTGTTAATATAACTAACAAAAGATAATAATGTTACAAACATGTTTAACAGTAGGCAAAGAGTGTTATTTCTCTTTTTTAACCTCGCCTCAGTCGCTACACATTAAGATTTTCTTCTATCACATAACCAATGACATCAAATAATCGGGTACTTTCCTGAATCAAAAATAAATTATTTCAACCGTTCTATACAATAAAATATTAAAAAATAAACACACTTTCATTAATTGCTTTTATGATCAACTTAATTTTAGTATTTTTCCGGCAATTTTTTAAGAAATAAGTACGCTGTTTGATACTAAAAAAAACGTGACGTCACAATTTACAATATCGTACAAAAACCATAGAAAAGTGTCGTTTTTGACAGTTCGGAAAATATATTTATTGACTAGTTGTCAAATACCGTATTATAATTGTTCTTCCACATAATTTTTCACACAATCTTTCCAAATTATTTACTAACAGCGTCGATCAGCTACAAAATAATTCTAAATATATTCTAAAATTCTTGCACTACATATTAAGTATTTAAAGTAGTTACTTACCCAGACGGGAACTGTAGAGCGTTTAAGCTCCACCCATTTTTGTGTAGTAGTTCAGCCATCTTGAATATATCAAACTGATTTGATCCGAACGCTATCACTGACGTCGCCGGTTTTCCAAACACGAAGAGACCTGGGATCTTACGGACCCTGTAGATAACAAATAAGTAGACTTATAAGATCAACTGTACTTAAAAATGAAGTTTTATTCATTAACTAGCTGTTGCCCGCGACTTCGTCTGACACGTAGAATATTAATAAATAAATTTTAGAACAAACAAAGGTTTATATTAACTACTTCTTATTTAAATTCAATGGAATCTTGGATATTTTAGATCCAAGATTCTATGGACCCTTAAAAGAAACAAGATGGGAAACAAAAAAAGCTTTTTCTGTATAAAAAGTAAAACTTACTCTTCCTCGATATGTTTGGCAGTCTTGATGATCTCGTCAGTCATGGTGACATACCGCGCCTTGCCAACATACATCATAGTCGCCCAGCACGCCGCTATCAGACCACCCGCGCGACTGCCTGTGTTTATAAAAATTGTGTTAAAATGTTAATAAATTTGGTAGTTGACACATAAAATATACTAGCTTCTGCCCACGACTTCGTACGCGCAATCCCGTTTTCTCCCGTTCCCATAACATTTTCAGGATTTTTTTTCTATCATAAGAACCTTCTGCTGACAATAACAAACACAGCAAAAAAACATCAGCCAAATCGGTCCAGCCATTCTCAAGTTATGGCGTGACGACGGGAAACGGGTTTTATTTTTATCTTTATATTTATAATTCTGCTGTACGTGTGTATGTCATTGAACCCTGAAATATTACTGGGTTTTTAAAAATCTCAGTAGTAGCACGGAGTCTGGAAATGTGCCCGGTATATGGCAATAGGCTCACCACCCACAATGGACTCATAACATAAATAGTGAAAAGTGGGCGTTACATTGAACAGGCGGGGATAAAAAGGCGTGATGTTATGTTATATGTAAGTAAGATATCATTTATGGCTCGTACACAAAACTGCAATGCGACGTCACATCGCAAAAATGTGCGAGCTCCCTCTACGCATCGCAAGAACTTGTCAAAAATTCGCATCACGCATCAAAATCTTATCTTCCCAAAATTTTCTCTATTTCTCTTTCCTGTATCTCCTAAGCAATAACAGAAGTGCACACTTCTTTTAACGATCCATGTCACGATCTAGTTTCCAATTTAAAATACGTTTAGTACGGTTGACTGTCGTCGAAGGTATGGTCACCCTGGGAGACGCCTTGTCGCACGAAATCGCATCGCATCGTAATTTTTTGCGTTGGTAATTCGCATCGCATCGCAGTTTTGTGTACGAGCCCTCAAATAAGATTAAAACTAAACGTTTTTAAAACCAATGGATGTCTTGAGTTTGTGTGAAAATAATGGAACAGTGTGGGAGAGGGGAGAGTGTGTATTTAAAGTGAGCCATACTTCGGCACTGCAGGGCCGGCTCGACCGGAGTGATACCACGGCCGAGCAGAAAACCATAATGAAACAACACTTGAGTTGTATTTCGTCGCATGAGTTGCCGAAGGCCCTACTACCTCGCTTCTTAATCTCCCCAATCCCTGAATTTCCAAAAGATTCACCTCAAATTGTAGTACTGTGGTAGAATGTGCACCTCTGCCTACCCCTTCGGGGATAAAAGGCGTGATGTTATGTATGTATGTCACCTCAAATTCTTAGTCCTTAAAAGGCCGGTAACGCATTTGTCCATGGGCAACACCGATTGCTTACCATCAGGTGATCCGTCTGCTCGTATATCGGCTTATGCCATAAAAACAAACAACAATTAAATGGATTGGGCTTCCATAACTCACTTATAGGTCTCCATCATCAACAATTTCAGTTCTATTTTATGTGGTTAACACATAACTAACAACTGAAGTAAGAAAAAGTCTATAAAAATGTGTCACGTGCAGAGTGTCATGTTATCTCAAAATGCATTCTATTCCGGTGTCACTTAAGTCCAGTTTCAGTTTTCACAATGCATACTTATTTCGACATTTGCAATTTGGATACGATATTGTGGTATCACGTAGGAGGTACGCAATAAGATATTCATTGCTCGTTTAGTCGGTAGAAGTTAAGAACAGTATTAGTATTGCACCAATTAATGGTCATAATGGCAGGCATTTTGTAACACAAGGCATCTTGTAACTCTTCTATTTTGGACTAATAAGGATATTTATTCGGATCTTTATCCAATACGGTAGTTGACAGGTAGTCAAATTCAATACTTTTATTGTAATGTCAAAAATGATACTTTTCTATGACTTTTGTATTGGATCGCAACTTATGACGTCATCATATTTCTGCATCAAATAGCATACTTATTTTTTTTTAAATTAGCGAGAAAAAATTGTAAAGTAGGTAAATTGTCAAATCAATGGATGAGAGTGTAATTATTTTTTAATTATTTATTGCATTGAAAAGTTGAAACAATTTATTTTAATCCTAGGAAACTAGCCAATTGTACTGCAGATTCTACTAATATTATAAACTCGTGGCCTTGTCCTGTTCTGTTTTATCACATAGGAGCATTTAACATAACATAACATCACGCCTTTTTATCCCCAAAGGGGTAGGCAGAGGTGCATATTACGGCATTTAATGCCACTGTACAATGTAACACCCACTTTTCACTATTTATGTTATGAGTCCCATGTAATAGGAGGTGAGCGTATTGCTATATACCGGGCACAATTCCGAACTCCGTGCTACTACTGAGATTTTTTTTAAAAACCACTTAGTATTACTTTGCCCGACCCGGGAATCGAACCCGAGACCCCGACAGTCGCACTTGCGACCACTCGGCCAACGAGGCAGTCAGCAGAGCGAGTCAGGGAGCATTTAATTGGGATTTTAAACAGCCTGTATACCAAATTTCATCAAAATCTGTTCAGTAATTTCAGCGTAATTGACGGACAAACATCTAAACAACAAAAGTGTCACATTTATAATATTAGTGTGATAGGAAAGTTTGTATGTTCGGCAGTTTCTTTGTTACTCCTTCACGAAAACTACCGGACGGACTTTGATATAATTTGTTATAGAATAGATTTAGTCTGGCATAACATATAGAGGTAGTTTTCTTTATTTTATTTTATAAAGCATGATTAACATAATATTTCTACGCCAACAATGGTAGTGTATGTGAAACAATATTTAATGTAAAAAAACCTCAATGTACTTTGAAATAAATTACATTCTTTTTCATACCTTGCCGTAACACAGTCTTAGACTAGCACGGAAGGTAAAGTAAAAAATCTACGTATACCGTCTGTAGACATTTATTACACTTTTGGTATCCAACTTATTGAATCTTGTGAATTACTGATTTAACACGTTCGTTGCATTACGAGATCTATCAGATCTCTTGCAGGACTTTTGTATTGTGCGTTGAACATAATCGTGTTCTTTCACTCCTTGCGGGAGGATCTAACATGTAAAGTTCTTTAGGTATGAGTAGGACAAATATACATATTTGCTTCCTACATAACGATGAATTCAAGGACATTAAAAAAGAAATTGGAGATGGATTAGGTCCCTAACGCACAGTACTGTAATTATTTTCATTCCTTGCGTTAGGAGATATGTCTCGTGGAATCGTACGCCTCGTAGACGCAAGAGAGGGAAGGTGGGCGGCGCGGGCGCTGCTTGATTCGTTTTAGTGTTGTCCTAGCATCGACGTGGGAGCTCGCGCGCACGTTTGCGAAATCACACTCGCTTATAAACCTGCGTGTTGATTATAATTTTTTTATACAATGAGTGCTTAAAAGAAAAAAGTGTAAAAATCTATTTACATAAGACACTCGAATAACGAAATTAACAGCACTGACGCTTCTAAAAAAACTAAACGAATTGTTACCATTTGCACACAATGCAAGCAATCAAAGTGCTTACTATGTTTTAATGAAAAACACTTTGCATAATTAATCAAACTTTTTCAATCGACAACTGAGATATCATTTTATTCCCATCGCTACTTACTACACATATTGAACTATCTTCCGTTGCGGTACGAGATACAATCGATACCATATTTTTTTTTGGTATTTATAGTTTATTCAAATGTCATAACTGCGTGCGAACTTAGCAAAATATAAAGCAATAGGCTATCTTTCACCCACAAAAATATCAAAATATATTTGATTGTTTTTTTGGAAGATACCTATATCTTATTTTGAAAACTGTATCTTTAGGAGACTGATTAGGTCTCAAACGCACCAAATGGTAGGTTAGTTTGGAGATCTTTTAGGTCTCCAAAGCACCAGATGAAAGTTTTCTGAAAGTGATGGCGCAGGGAACGTGTTAAATTACTGTTGTTTGCAAGGTGTATTATATGATTTCATTGTTTTTATTTAGATTTACCTATCTACTACAGAAATGCCACTGCTTATGTTAACTTGTTTGTATGCATTATTAACTATGTATTTTTTGGTCTACCTTGCAATTGTGATTGCTATGTATTCATTACCACATTTTGTTAAATAATACTTGTCCTGTGTTTTGGTAAATAAATTATTTTTATTCTTATACATTTTTTTACCACGGGTACGCGGGCAATACCACCGGCAGAAGCTAAAATATGATTAAACAGATAGTTATAACAACATACCATTGACAGTGGGCGAGCCGTAGACTCCGCCGGGCCACTCGGTGGTGACGGTGTACTGGTGGTGTCTGTACTCCGCCTTACGGTACAGGACCACTGATGTGCCTTTTGGTGCAAACCCGTACTGTAAATTAAAAAGTAGAATATTTTTTAAATTGTGTAGCATTAATACGCTGAATTCTAGGTGAGCGTCGTTGAACTCGTCGAGTACCGTCATTATAGACACAATTATAGAACAATAGGTTGCGGTCACTGGTGACCGCTTGGTGTATGACAGTTTAAATAGCTCTTGATTAAAGACCCCGGTGTAACTCGAAACCGGTCGGGTATTCTCAAAATAGTACGAGAGACATAGTAAATTTTCATAGAAAAGTAGCTAGGTGCAAATCTACATAAATACTAATGCGAAGGAGTTTGCTCCTACTTTGGAAACTATGTTATTCTTTTTTTAAACATTATTATTAAAGCAACAAGACTTACTTTGTGCGTATCAGCAGACATACTAGAGACTCCGGGCAGACGGAAATCGAAGACGGGTATATTATGCCCGGCGTCAGGCATGAAGGCGGCCACAAAGCCTCCGAGACAGGCGTCCACGTGGAGTGGGACGTCGTTCTCGATTGCGATATTTGACAGGGCAATGATGTCATCCATTGTGCCGTAGGGGTAGTTCGGAGCCGAGCCTACGATCTGAAAAAGAAAAATACTTCCTCTCTTTTCCATTTCTTTTTAAAAACGTTACCCTATACTAGAAAGTGTGCGTACGGCGCATCGCGTTCCCCGCGCGCCTCAAAGAGCCATCAGACCACCACAGATGGGGCCCAATAGGGCCGATGCCGATTCGGAGTCGCGGAGAACCTAACGAATAACCGGGGCTCCGGCTCGACGTGCAGGAGAAGGAACGGGGTGGTTTTTAGTCAGTAAGAGTCTGACACTCCCTCCCGCCTCACCCAGGCGGGAGCGTCATTCGATGATTTTCCCCCCTTAAAAAAAAATACTAGAAAGTGTCTAAAGCTGCTTATGTTTAAACTGTCCAGGCCCATTATATCGTCAATTTTTAGAATTCTCAATAATAGCACCTGGATTTGAATTACATAACATCACGCCTTTTATCCCCGAAGGGGTAGGTGTAGGATAGGCAGAGGTGCACATTATGCCACTGTACAATGTAACACCCACTATTTACTATGATTGTTATGAGTCCCATGTACTAGGGGGTGAACCTATTACCATATACCGAGCACAATTCCGTGGCACTACTGAGAATTTTTTTAAAACTCAATAGTACTTTGTCCGACCCGGGAAACGAACCCGAGACCCATTGCCCGGCGGTCGCACTTGCGAGCACTCAGCCAACGAGGCAGTCTGGACTGGAATTATGCCCGGTATGATAGTAATAGGTTTACCCAGTATTACACTCACAACAAAACTAGTGATCAGTTCCATATCGCCTATGCTACTAAAAACCAGTATAAACTGACCGTCGACTGCGCGGAAATACCATATAAAGCGAGAACGTGGTAAACTTGTTTACTATTTTTTTTTATTTTTATATTTAATGGGCCGACGTTTGTCCCCCCTCTCTCCTGGTAAATAGCAATGATGCGATTTACGATGGAGCACGCCGACCCATAAGCATCCTATTCACTCGGGCGTTGAAGACACCCTTCATTAAATGCCAGACTCTGGCAAAGAATTCCACTCACACAAGGAAGCTTGCTTTGTATATTCATTATCATATTTTTCGGCATACTCACGTAATTAATCGTTATGGTTTTGTTGTGTTAGTTTGATGTCGTATTTGTACGCTTTCGAGAATCAAAAAATCCGTAATTTACTATAACTTACCAAACAAGTCCGTCTACTAATAGCCTTCTTAACCTTCTCAATGTCAACAGTCATGGTCTCTGGGTTCACTGGTACCGTCTTCACAGATAGTCCTAAGTACTGAGCCGCCTTGTCGAAAGCTGAATGTACGGTGGATGGTACTACGATTTGTGGGTTGCTGATACCCTTACTGTATGCAAGGTCCCTGAATGCTTTACAGGCCATTATTATAGATTCTGTACCGCCTGTTGTCACCTGAAAATGGGAAAGGAAAATGTTAAACCAATGAAATAAGTTTCATAAATAACACACGTGGAACAAAATTGAAAAAAAGAGGTGAAAATTGAAAAAAGAGGTTGTTAAAAGTTTATAGTGTAAGTTTATATAAGTGTAATCTAATACTTACAGAATATTTACAGTCCCTCAATTACTCAGAAACGGAAAAATTACTAGAAGTGTTAAAATAAACTGCTTATTTTTAGTGATAAACCTACATATTAACTAGTATAGTGTTGTTTGTTTCATAATTTAGGACAAGTTGTCCTTGCTTGGTCTTTAAATAATTGTGTAATACGATTTTTATTTATAATTATATCCATCAAATCATTTTTTGGCATTGATAGCCTGAAACACAGGTTTAAATTATCCTAGTTCGGGTAATCCCTATATATACTTAGAACGTTATTTCCTCGCATGTACCTCTATATTGTATAAGACTAGATTAAGTAAACTATTACGAGTGTTATTATTAAGACTTTTTATTACTACAAAATCTGAGCGAACTGTAATTCTAAATGTGTTCTATGTTGTTTTTTAATAAATTTTATTTATTTATTTATTTATGTTTAGACTTTAAAAATTAGGTCTATCTTTGTATTGCATAAATAATCTTTTTAAATTCTCAAAATTATAAGTATTAAAAAAACAATTCAAATCAATGTCAAAGTCAAAGCATTTACGTCAACAAATGCAAAATAAATAATAGTCTGTCAGTCTGTCCGTCAGTGAAGCTAGGTGCTCATTCCAAAATAGTTTCGAATGGAGAAGCCTAGCAAGAAACTCCATTCATTACTCTTTTAGGGAAAAAATATTATTAAACTAGATGACCACGCAAATTTCGTACCGCCTAAAAAATTTTTCAAATCTTTTAACCTTCCCTGGACTTCCACGTACATTTCAAGATCATAATTAGTCAAATCAGTTCAGCCCTTCTCGAGTTTTGGTGAGACTAACGAACGGAAATTCATATTTATTTATATACCTACCTAGATTTATTAGTTACTGATCATAAACTGGTAGACTGCATGCCTGCCGTCAGTACAGACAGGGCTACTCAACCTTGTGTGGTTTCTTCTTACTACAGAATAAACATGCAATGGTCTCCTACTTTGTCTAGACTTTAGAAATGTGACTTCTGAATTGATTTCGGTGTTTCTTTTCAGCAGCTGTAGCCAAATGCTATATAGCGCTTGTCTACATGTAGAATAGAAAACCAAATTATATAAGATTGACGTAAATATTGACACTTATCAGCACGGAATATAGAATACAATGGAAGTAGCAAGTAGGCGTGGCACGTGTGCCACAACTAAGCAGTGTACTGCTTACTCGAGGCAAATTCGAGTTCAGTCTCGTTCGAACATCGCGTCGAGTTGCTAGTCTCGTGACAAATACATATTTCATCAACTATGCCGTTTTGTTCCGTTTTGGCGTGTAAAAATGATAGCAGCCGAAAAATCGTAAAAATGGAGGTGTTTCGTATCATCGGTAAGTACAATTTTCATTGTTTTCTTGTAGAAATCTAATTTAATTTCAATTTACAAAAACGCTTATTATAATAATATTATTTACTAAAACGGTTAGTCAAAATCAACCTTACGCCTTCAAGATAAAGTTTAATTTGGATTTATTCCATTCAATAGAACATTCTCGCCAGTTCTACGCTACTCAAATAGTGATGTAGTCAAATCACATATTGAATTTATCGATTGATATCGATGCAAGTGTAATGTAACATTTATTTAGATTATTTTTTTATTATTATTTTATTGCTTCCAATCACGTCGGGGTCACCCCGACGTGATTGGAAGCAACCTTCACTTCACGGAGCAGATCAGCACCGTCATCCTTATCGCCATCCCTCTCATTTATCACATTATCCATATAAAGTTTGTAAAAAATTATGTAATAGTTGTTACTTATATTGCCTATGTGAAATAAAAAAAATGATTTTTTGAAAAAAGAAACTAATAAAAAATACGAACAAAATGGTTTTTGATTTACATGTAAATAAATACTTACCCTTTTTCGTTACGTTTAAAAAGTTATCAACGACATATTAATTTTATTATTTTAATACTGTGACACTATCGCAGTCAATATTTTTTTTTCACATTATTTTTAAAACACATTTTCATATTTTCGATATTATTTTTATCGAATTGGCTACATCACTATCTGAGTAGAGACCCGCATTCGAGCCAGTGATAAGCCATTATCAGGTGATTATTAGGTGATAAATATCACCTTTATTCTTACGACGTTAAAGTTCAAACCAAGTACCACTTTTCGTCGCTAGATAGCATTGTTAAACGCCATCTAGCGACGAATGGCGGTACTCGGTAGTCCAAAATATACTTTTTTATTTTGATTTATAGTGCATTGATTTTAAAGTTGCATATCGTATGATATTTTTTTTGCATTTCGTTTACGCCCATTTTTTTTCTAACCAATCGTAACTTCCGATTTATAGTATGAGTAAATTATAAATGTATTAGTTTGGCGACACCGGTTCTGTCAGAAATATTGTTTCAAGCTACTTCCATTGTATTCTATATTCCGTGCTTATCAGTGTCATCCACATACATTTTGATTTCTACTCTCTCTGTAGACAAACGCTAAAGTGGCGTTTCTAAAGGCCCAGAGTAGTCAGTTAATGTCGGTCTCATCTTACTTAATATTAGAATCAGGTCGTGTATCATGTGCTATTGTGTAGCCTGTTACTTAATAATTTCACAATATGTCTTAATCATTTTATTTCTTTACCTCTATTAAACTATTGTATTACCGAGACAGAACTATTTTACAGACTGCCTCGTTGGCCGAGTATTCGCAAGTGCGACTGCCGGGCAAGGGGTCTCGGGTTCGATTCCCGGGTCGGGCAAAGTATTACTGGGTTTTTTAAAAATTCTCAGTAGTAGCACGGAGTCTGGAAATGTGCCCGGTATATGGCAATAGGCTCACCCCCTATTACATGGGACTCATAACAACTAGTGAAAAGTGGGTGTTACATTGTACTGTGGTAGAATGTGCACCTCTGCCTACCCCTTCGGGGATAAAAGGCGTGATGTTATGTTGTAACTATTTTACTTCAGGACGAAAACGAAATAGATTTCACGGTGTATGGCGGTGTATTGTTGACGTTCAACAGTGCCATCCTGGTCTAATGAATGAAATAAATAATGAAATAAATGTTTTTGACTTTAACTTTGACTTATAACATAATTCTTGAGCATTCATACTTACTATCAACATCTAGCTAATTTACATTTTTTAATACCTTTTTACAACAAGTTTATAGTATTGTTAGTGAAACATTATCTTTGTTATCTGCGCGGATAATTATAATTTGTTTACAAGGTCACTTGTGAAATATTTCAGTACTTAGTTACCTAGTAATTTAATTATCACATGGAATTTTTTGTTTGAGCTAGACCAAAGTTCATTTACCTAGTATAATTGTATTATATTAGTACAGTGGTCAAAAAGACTGCTGATCTCATAGCGTGTTCCTTCTGGCCGGTGGGAGTATTTATAGTTTTTCGATTCCAAAATTCTGAATAGTACCTTGACCAGAACTGTCAGTAAACCTGGTAACAATTTCCAGTTCCAGAGTTATCACTATTTTTTATGGAGTAAGCCGGTAAACGAGCTGTCTGATCATTCGGCGTCGCCCATAGACACCTGGAACACCAGAGGCGTTACACGTGCGTTACCTTTTGGGGAATAGGAGTTTGAGGATCGTTAAGGATTCAGGGATTTGAGAGATTGGGGAAGGGGAGGGGGGTAATTGGGACTCCGATAACCTAACTAACGCGACGAAACAACGCAAGCGTTGCTTCACGGCGGTCTTTTATGAGGCCGTGGTATCACCGCCGTGGCCCATTCGTGCCGAAGCATGGCTCTCCCACACTTAACTAGCATATGTGCCTGGTGCCCGTTTGCAATCAATGTCTATTACAATGACCACGCGTTGCAAGTGGGTTGAAGATCGTAATTCAAAGGAATTATCAAAAAGCACCGCTGTCAGTCTTATATCCAATTTTCATTGAAATTCCGAAAAGGTCGACAGTACTACCAATTACTTATGATACAATATTCAGTATCAACCATCTTAAAAAAATTTCGCTGCTCATTCAAAGTCAAAGTCAAAAGTCAAAATCATTTATTTCAATTAGGCCAGAATGGCACTTTTGAACGTCAAAATAAAATTAATATTAAAAGTGAAGCTATTTGCTCATTCCAAGGTGTAGATTCCTATGGAGAAGAACGAGCAAGAAATTCCAGAGGTTACTCTTTTTCAATCAGGTTCATAATACAATTTACTAGTTACATAGTTTTGCTGTTTGGATTGTGCGAGAACAATGTAACACTAAAATCCAGTCAAAGTGATCAAGAAAGAAAATAACCTTAAGAACAATAATACAGTCTGGAGCTGACCAGTCCCAGTTGACGGCGCCCGTTCACGAACATGACACGTACACCAGCACCGCCCAACTCAACCATATTGTAGGGAATCGAGCGATCCACTGCACGCGCCACCGCCAATGAGACCTTTGAGTGAGCATGACAACTCCAAGCTGACACAAATTAATTCTACTAATCTAATTTAATATTAAGTTAATTACAGGGCTCTCACATTTACATTGGTTATATAAGTTAAAAAAAATATACAATTTAGCAATATAGCTGTATTTTTTACGATTTCATTAAAACAACAGTGTTTTTAGTTATCCTGTGGAGCCGGACTAGCCTGCATCCAAGCATTTTTATCCTCTACATATTCATTAAGTTTGTAATATGCTTGTCTACATAAAGTTTTCTTTATACATAATTTAAATTTGGATTCATTTAGTTGTTGTACATCGCCTGGTATCTTATTATAACATTTAACACAGAATCCCATGAACGATTTACTTACTTTCGCTAATCTCGAAATTGGCTGACTTAATCTATTCCCATGTCTAGTTTGATAGTGGTGTCTGTCAGACACTTTACCAAATAACTGTAGGTTTTTCCTAACATACATGATGTTTTCATAGATAAATTGACATGGAACGGTCATAATGTTGATCTCCTTAAACCTTTCTCTGAGAGATTCGCGACGACCTAGATTGTAGATAGCTCTGACGGCGCGCTTTTGTAAGATAAAAATAGATTCAATGTCAGCAGCGTGTCCCCACAGCAAAATGCCATACGACATAATGCTATGAAAGTAACTGAAATACACCAGTCTTGCCGTGTCAATGTCAGTTAACTGTCGTATCTTCCAGACAGCATAAGCTGCAGAGCTCAATCGTCCCGCTAATGATATAATGTGAGGACCCCATTGCAATTTGTCGTCTACAGTAATTCCCAGGAAAGTTGTCTCTTTTACAAACTCTAATTTCTCACCATTCAATAATATGTCACATTCGTTGCTTTTAACATTTGGCAAAACAAATCTAATACATTTTGTCTTTTTATTGTTTAGTACTAAGTTATTTAATGTAAACCAATTTTGAACTTGCATTAGGGCATTATTTACGTCGTCATAACTATTTGTGCGTCTATTAATTTTAAAAACTACTGAAGTGTCATCAGCAAATAATACCATCTGCGGTTCATTTTTAAATAAATGGGGTAAGTCATTTATGTACGCTAACAATAAGAATGGACCTAGTATCGAGCCCTGCGGTACACCCATAGATATGCTAGCACCCTGTGAATTTACTTTATTTACTTGTACTTTAAGTTGCCTATCCTGAAGGTATGATTTCAACAGATATAGCGACGTCCCCCGAATGCCATAGTGTTTCAGCTTCAGCAATAGCGTCTCATGTTCAACACAGTCGAATGCCTTCGATAGATCACAAAATATGCCGATGGCATCCCGTGCTTCTTCCCAAGAGGCGAACACCCGCTTAATTAGAGCTACTCCCGCGTCAGTAGTGCAGCGACCTTTGGTGATTAGCATTTTATTATATACCTGCATATATCACTTACTAAGCCTTTTACAAAATAGATTCTAAGTCGGTTCACGGTCAAATGATAGCTACAAAGCAATTTTGTAACACTTCGCTTTTTTTTACAAAGTTACTAGAGGGTCGTACAATTTTGTTACGCTGAGATTAAATTCGAAGCCCTCTCGAACTTAAACTAGTCATCTAGTTCTATGCCTGTTATACTAGACAGGATCAACTTTCTTTATCAAACGGTGCTGTGCCTATAGTCAAACTTGCAAAGATATTCTCCACAACCCAAAACGAACAGTTAGATTCACTAAATGACCATCTAGACTTCTTTTAACCTAACTTACAGATAATGATCCGCTTTCGAATATTTTTATGACCCACACTAATGCCGGAATACTGAAACGTTACTCAATTTTAAGTCGTGCTCAAATATCATGTCATTGTAGAGATAGAACTATACTTACGCACGACTTAAAATTGAGTAGCGTTTCAGTATTCCGACATAAGTGCTTTAACAAACATACAAGTTCACATACACATAAATATTCGAATCCGAATAAATGATGATCTCTAAATAAACATCACTCACCGTACCACAGCAGTCTTCGTCTCCGTGGAACAGGTTGATGGCCATCCTGACTATTTCAGCTTCCATCTTGTTGATGCCGGGGAACACGTCAGCGTGTAGGGGGTTGGTATATGCAGTGAGGCTGTAGGCATCACATGCCACTTTACTGATCTCTTTGCTTACGTGGTACACTGCGCCTGATACGCTACCCCCTTGCCAGTCGTAGGCACCTAGGAATAACATTTCAAGGTTTAAGTGTGTTGGAGAATTATTTGGCAATAAAAATGAAAGATTGTCCTAATTTTCAAGCGTGGCAGATGATCTGTACCTACTTAAAACAACGTCGGCCTATAAGATATAAAAAATTCTTTCAAGCAAGAGTGTGCTTGTGGTAGGCGGTCCTTCTTAGCTAGACATGAACTAGACATATGAGATCGCAGCTTTAGGTTTTATCAGAGCGTTGGTAACCCAGTCTCTATTAACTGTGCAGTCGCTTAGTTGGGCTGGGTTGACGACACATGCAATAAATGTAGGTAAAACTAAAAATGATAAGAAGAAGAATAACATAACATCACGCCTTTTATCCCCGGAGGGGTAGACAGAGGTGTACATTATGCCACTGTACAATGTAACAACCACTTTTCACTATTTATGTTATGAGCCCCATGTAATGGGGAGTGAGCCTATTGCCATATACCGGGCACAATTCCAGACTCCATGCTACTACTGAGAATTTATGAAATACCCAGTAGTACTTTGCTCGACCCGGGAATCGAACCCGAGACCTCTTGCCCGGCAGTCGCACATGCGACCACTCGGCCAACGAGGCAGTCAGTCAGTCAAGAAGATAAATACTCATATTATTTCGTCAGCGCATACAATCCTTTAGTCCTTGACCTTGTCGCTTGACCTTTCTGTACTTGTATCGGATGGCCGTCTCATCCGACTGACCAATTTGTATACATTAGGTACATGTGCACTACAGTACCTAGGCACTACTGCGCAGTTAGCGAGTCTATTTGGGTCAACCGCCGAGGATGGAATAACAAGGCTAAAACTTCTTCCTGGATTAGAAATGGGTTCGTGGCAAATCTCGCAACATCTCTCCAAGGGGAAGAGGAAGTCAGAATAATTGAAAAGATACTCATGTAACTCCTTTGTTTCTCTTTCAGTAGAAAGAGATTTATAGAATAGACAGACAAAGAAACTATGCCTTTAGCCAAACGCCACTTTAGCGCTTGTCTACAGAGAGAGTAGAAATCTAAATGTATGGGAATGACACTGAGAAGTGTCGAAATGTACGTCAATTCCATATAATTTCGTTTTCTATTCTACATGTAGACAAGCGCTATATGGCATTTTTTTTTTAAGGGGGGAAAATCATCGAATGACTGCTCCCGCCTAGGTGAGGCGGGAGGGAGTGTCAGACTCTTACTGACTAAAGCTATATGGCATTTGACTACAGCTGCTGGTACGATATATCAAAAAAGCCAATGAATATGACAATGCCTCTTACCTAGCGCCACATGGTCCCTGACTTCCTCCATCACCTGTTCGGAGTCCAGTCCATGCTCTGGCAGTTCTCTCCTGACTGTCACACCAGCTAACCTCTTGGCCACATCCTTTCGGAAGTCACTGTTGATTTCTGCCATCTTCTCCTCAATTTTCCTCCTGACTATCGGCACCTGACGGAGCCATCTGAAGAATTCTTTGCGAAGACGCGTTGTGACACCTAGATATAGGAAAATTAAAATATATTTAAATTTAACTATCTTTAAAATTAGCCGACTGCCTTGTTGGCCGAGTGGTCGCAAGCGCAACTGTCGAGCTAGGGGTCTCGGACACGATTCCCGACTAGGGCAAAGTGCAATACAAAGGTCTCCGTTACAATTCCGAGCTTAAGCAGCTTTTTTTCGGATTTTTGAAAAATTCTCAGTAGTAGCACGGAGTCTGAACTTGTGCCCGGCAAATTGGTCACAGCTTCACCCCTGTTACATTAATAACACAATTGGTCAAAGGTGTATTATGTGGCTTTATGTCCACCCCATTCTGCCCCTTTGGGGACAAAATGCAGGATGGTATAGAAAAAAGTATTATAGCATGGCCAGCCTTCTCATTATCGTCACATAACTACCTACTATGATGATGTGGATTACTTACTTTCTTTGGCATTGTACAAGCTATGTGCCCACACAATGGCGAGCACTGAGGATGCAGTCATTGTGACTATCTGCCATGGCTCTTTGCCCTCAAAGAGTTTGTTGACGGCCTTCAGAGGCTGTGGTCGCTCACTCATGGCTGTAAAATACAAATGTGTTAACTATATCACACTGACTTCTATTTATTAGGACCTAGGGTATATTCAAACACTTATTTTGTTTTAACCTTGCCAGAATATTATTCAGTTAATTGACGGTAATGTCAATGCAGTGGCTGGTCTATTTGCTATTCCGGAACATGAAATGACTATGAAATTATTAGAGTTATTTTCCATACATGCACCTCAATGCTTAGTACAAGGGTTCATTATACTTTAGATCTATACATTACACTAATAATAAAATTATGAAGTAAGACTTGTCTTAGTTAATCCTTTGTCTTTAGTGAGTCATTAGTTAGTGATAATTAGTTGTCCAAATACCTACATATACTTTAAAGAATTAACATTCTTTTGTACAGAAACAGTTCAATTAGTTATTTTTTTTTTCATCTTTTATTATAAGTACTAGCTTTTACCCCCGCGGTTTCGCTCGCTCTACAAAAGGATAAAAAATAGCCTATGTGACATATACCAATACACATGTCGCCATCTATACGTCATAAATGTACGTCAGAATAAAAAGTACCCTATTATTTAAACCGGACTTCTAACTTTACGTCTGCAAAACTCCAAACAAACAAACAAACTCACTTTCCAATTTATAATATTTGTAACGATTCATTTAAAAAAAGTAAAAGGAAACAGTTGTAACTGTTTTTGTTTATTTTACCAGATTATAAAATAATGATTATTATGTTTGTAATTGTTATCAAAGAATACTATGTACTAAGTAAAATAAAACTTTGTTATCTATATTACTAAACTCTGCTGCAATTTGTACAACTTGATAGCTTGATTTTGAAATTACTACCTGATTATGTTTATTGATCATGCCCAATGAATTAATATATCAATAATGAGTACCTAAGGAAACTTCTAACAGAAATACATGATGTATTCTAACAAGACTGTAAAAAAAGTGTGATAAGTCTTATTAGATGGGTCTTGAGATAAAACAATAAGATATCTGATAAAATCCTAATGTAGCAAATAAAAGGATTAAGAAGCTAAACAACGCATCTAACAAGTGTGTTCTAGTATAATCTAATAGACAGGGGTGGAAAAAATGCCAAATATTACAAATTATAATATTCAGCAAAATATTATTATCTAATCTACATTAAAAAAAAACAAAGAAGTTATAGAACAAAGTTCAATCCAGTTCATTCTTCACAGTGGAAGTACATGTAATAAAAAATATAAAAAACCTTGTTTGTCTCATTTGCGTTAGTGTGTACACAATGGTTGAATTAATTAAACATAGTACACAAACTAGAACAATAGAAAATCTTTATTATTATATCAATTGCAACATTGCAAGATACATAGGAACAAAGTAAAAAGCCGGTAAATGTTATTATTAATTTTGTAAATAACAATAAGTAATATAAAATAATTATACGATTTTTATCTTTATCTCACCTGACACAGCTGTGTAGATCCCAACACAATATTTTATAACAGTTTAACAAATTACAAGAGCCGAGCTCAATCAATTTTGACAATTCGTAATCACAGTAATACACACTGATAACGATTACTCAACACGGATTATTAGTCGTCAACTCGTCAATACGATAACATTTAATTACACAGATTAATTGTATAAATATGCAATATCCAAATTAAAATTAGTATTTGAACAATATTATTAGAATTTAAAATCGATTTTATCAAATACTTATAATGAATAGGCTAAAAAATATAATGTTTTTTGTCGACTACATAATCGACTAAAAGTTATTGTAATGGCATTGTCGATATTATTTAATTTTACGAAAGCATGAGCTTTATTGGTATATAGTGGTAACTGGATTAGTTGCATAGTTTGCATGGTACTTTACACAAATCTGATATTCTACATATCCTTGGTACAAGAGAAACTTGATATGGTAATCCATAATGAATGAAACTAATATAGTCAACCAAGATTCAATTATTAATTTGAACAGGAATTATTATCGAATATTAATATATACAACTTAAAATATGAATAATTTAAAACTAAAATATTTACACCTTAAAAAAAATTAATAAAAATATATCATAAGGCATCAAAGAAAACATTTTCCTCATCGCTACCGTGAGGTAGGGTGCCCAAAAGATTGGCAGCATTGCCACGTTAAATGGCAATGCTTACAGCTTAACCTTTGCCCAAGGAAGTAGCCAGCCCTCCGATCACCTGAAGTGTCAACCATCCTCCTTACAATATCTTTGTAAAGATGTGTTTCAACCTTTGGGGTTTTCGGTTCGAAAGCATATTTGCCAATCAGGCTATTATACTTTCGCCGTTTGAGGTTCTCAGCAGCAGCAGCGGCAGCACCGGCTCGACACGCTGAGCTTGGAAGATGGGATGGCGCCAGAGTATCAACGCAAGTGGCGTCCCATACTAAATACTAAAGCCCTACCCATCTTCCAAGGGAATAATGACATACCGTCGGGTCTCTTGCCATCGTCGCGTACCAAGCCATTAGGTTCTAAAGTAGCTGGCACGCCAACGGAGGCAAGAGCTCGACGAATTATGTCATTAATACTTGCGTGTCGAGCAAAACGGCCCGCACTACGGCTACATGACAAGCCGTGGTGTCCAAGGCTGTTGACATCTTCACCACAACGACAAATCATCATCGGCTATTCAGTCAATTTATCCAAATGCTAATAAGCTTTACCGCTTTCCCATTAGCATGTCGCTGCGCTTGATATTCCTCAACTCGACTACTAATATCAGTAATCGACTATAAATATCAGAAATAGAAGTCCCGCACTCACTATTGTAGACAGCTTGAATTTGACAGATCTGTGACAGATAGTTCAGTTGCGTTCCAGTGTCACTAGATATAATTTAAAATATATTATCATACACAAATTTCAATCGTGTGAACAATAATAAGGCAAAAATCAACGAAATTTATTAATTAAATGCAACAATATTTATTACAGATCTATATATTATTTAATCATGACTTTTCTCTGTCGGTATCATAAACAAAAAAAAATAAAATAAAACCCATGTTTATCATGTACCAAAACGTATCTGGAACACGCCTTGAGTAGACCAAGAAAACAGCTGTTGATATTATGAGTCATCAACCTCCAGTTTCCTGTATTCCAAACACAGGCAAAATGTCGAAAGCTAAAAAAGTTATTGAAGAAGCGAAGGAAAATAACAATCCTGAAATAGATTTGGTTGATAAAGGACTCTCTAGTTTGGACGAGATACCTGGTTTGTGTAAGTTAATTGCTTTAAACCTGTTTACCCTTAAAAGGGCGTAGTGTAACCTGTTTGTATGAAACTTGTTTGTGCTTTGGGTGTATTGCATACAGTACATGTTATTTATAGGCATGCCGTATGTATATAAACTTGCGTTTTTCTGTTATATCTGTTAGTAAAAATTGTAAATAACCACCCAAATGCTTGCAATCTGAGCAAAACATGTTCAAGGTTTCATTCAAAGTGATTCTGGAACCGATTCTTTAGATTTTTATTAGTTAATCTAGTTTGAGATTTCGCCCACAGATATTAAGATTACAATTTTAGCAGCTTTTAAATCATTGTATCTGTATTATTTAGTAGATAAAATATTATTTTATTGCTTGTAAGAACTGAGTTAATTATAACCCATGACATCATGCAATTGATCATACGTAGTGGTGTTTTGTAAGGTGTTTCCTTCCCTATTTTTCCATAAATTCCTTCTGGGATGTATTATTCATTACTAGAAACTGAGAATAACATTATCATGTATTATTATTACTATTTAATAAAAAATTAAGGATCATTAATTAATAATCGATTTATTTCCTAACAGTCAATCTCGCCAACATAACTCGCCTCTCCTTAAGCCACAACAAGATCCAAGTAGTTCCGGCTGCTCTTGCTAACCTTGCGAACTTGGAAATCCTGAATCTTGCCAACAACTACATCACTGAACTTCCTGTCAGTCTATCTTCCCTGCCGAAGCTCCGTATCCTCAATGTATCTCTTAACAGACTCAATGGTTTACCGAGAGGCTTTGGTTCTTTCCCTGTTCTGGAAATCTTGGACTTGACATACAATAATCTAAATGAGAAGAATCTACCTGGAAATTTCTTCATCATGGGTGAGTATTATTTTTTATGTAATTATAATAGTTACAAGTTCAATAACATATTTCCGAAATTTTACTGGTCAGAAATCTAATCACCAGATCGTCTTCTGACAGGAGAAACAGCAGTCATTGATATACGTAATATAGACAGCAATCAATGTACAAATATAAAGTACCAATTCTTTTTTTATTAAACTAAATTTTCAGCACAAAATAATACATTTCTAATTTTTGTAATTGTACATTTTTAGATAGTCTCCGTGCATTGTACCTCGGTGATAATGACTTCGAGTACTTGCCTGCTGAAATTGGTAACTTGAAGAACTTACAAATTGTAAGTATCCTTTATTGAACAAAATTTTCAACTAATATCATTCAAATTACTGACTTGACTTGACTTGACTGCACGGTTGGTGCGGTGACTGGGCAACTGGCTGCCGTGCAATGTGTCGCGGGTTCGATTCCCGCACGAGACAACACTTTGTGTGATCCACAGATTGTTGTTTCGGGTCTGGGTGTCATTGTGTATGTGAACTTGTATGTTTGTAAACGCACCCACGATACAGGAGAAAATCCTAGTGTGGGGCAACGTTTAAAAAAAAAAAAAAAATTGTATAAGGAAAATTATTTTATTAAATGTCTAACACCAGCAATTTTTATGATCGTCAATATCATAGGATATCTGTGAATGACCTTTTTTGTTCTCATTATTCAGCTATCAATGCGCGAAAACGATTTGATTGAAGTGCCTCGCGAGCTCGGTCAGCTGGCTCGCTTAAGGGAATTGCATCTACAAGGCAACAGGCTAGTTGTATTACCACCTGAAATTGGT
The DNA here is from genome assembly GCA_038387885.1 of Spodoptera picta. Taxonomy (NCBI): domain Eukaryota; kingdom Metazoa; phylum Arthropoda; class Insecta; order Lepidoptera; family Noctuidae; genus Spodoptera; species Spodoptera picta. The sequence goes on from JAZHFQ010000484.1 coordinate 2,677,997, forward strand.
AAGATTATAACTGAAATTACATATTTTCAGTGCTTACATACTAATAACTTGTTTGCTACAAAAAAAGAATGATAAATCTAAATTTACATATTTCCACTTGTTACTCCATTTTTATATTATTTCCAAAAATTTAATTTCACTTAATTTAACTTCTAGCATTTAAATTTATTAATATTTATGTAACATTTAACTTTAATTTCTAACTTAATTTGTACACCCAATCTACATTTTTGTGCTCAGCCCACAAGATTATTTTTATACAAAAAAAAATTCCGCATTTACTTGATCAATAATAAAATTGATCTAGTTTATAAACATGGCCATACTTTTATATATCAGGTTCTCTCGACTTGGCCAGCAACAAGTCAGTGTTGCGTTTAGAAGGCAACTTCTGGGTGCCACACATTGAGGACCAGCTCAAGTTGGGACCCTCACACGTGCTCGATTATCTGCGCTCTGAGACCTACAAAGTGTAAGTAGAATATTAATATTGCATTTGAAAAATTGGAAATGTTATCCAAAATCTTCATAATGGAGTCAAAATATGAAATTGCTTGATCTCTTATAATTATTTATCAATACAAATCAGAATATTCTTCACATAGATATGTTTTAGTATGTATAATTAGGGCATCAACACGAACTTATGTTAAGTTGTGTTCCAAATCCAAATATTGGTGAATTTGTCTATGTATGTACAAGCGCCAACACAACAATCATGATAAATGCCTATATTTTCAACAATTGGGTACTTGCCTAAATCAAAAATAAATTATTTAGTCTGTTCAATACAATAAAATATTAAAAAATAATCACTCTTTCATTAGTTAATTTTATGACAATTTTAATATTTTTCCAACAAAATTTTAACATATAAGTATGCTGTTTGACGCTATAAAATGGTACCTAGACACAATCTCATACAAAATTCATAGATTACTGTCATTTTTTACAGTTCGAAAAAAGTATTGAATTTGACTAGTTGGCAAGTACCCTAGAGTTGAAAAGTAGCTGTGTACCTGATTATGAAATCAGGTACATCAGGTAGATACTCATTTGTTTATTCTATTTTTCTTCACAGCTTATACAGTCGGCACATGTCAGCAAAACCGGCGCCGCCGCCCCAGACGCTGGATAAGAGCAAGAAAGCTAGCAGAGTTGCCTAGCTTGGCTGTTAGAGTGACCTTCTGATTAATACTAAATAATAATAATTAATTCATGTGTGATGTTTGGCTCTCAACAAATGCGTGTATGACATGAAAGGTATCGACGAATTCAGGCATTTGCTTATGAATATAATAATAAGTATTTAACTATGTGTGTTTAAGCCAGTTATCTGGCATAAAATATAATGATTTGATTTATTACTACAATTTTATGAGATAAAGCATTTAAAATCTATTACTCTCTCACTGTCTTACTATTACTTATTTTATGGCATGTTTATAAAATCATAGGTGCCTTATAATGTGCATCGATTTCTTAATATAATAGAATGAACAAAATCGTTACCAAAATCTCAAATATTGTCTATTGTAACTGCCACTAGTTTAACATAGAATAAAGTACTACAAAGTGCACTTACAATCTTACATAGATACATTTATATTATTTTACACTAATTATGGTGCTAATTTAATAATTTTGTATGTTGTGATTGTAATAAGTATTGAAATAAATTATTTACTAACTATGACTTACTTTTATTTTATGTCATCTTAAAGTGGTAAACTACCCGTGCGTACGGTACGTCGCGTTCCACGCGCGCCTCAAAGATCCATCAGACCACCACGGATAGGGCCCAACAGGGCTTATACGAACGTTTATATGAACGTTCTCCGCGGCTCCGTATCGGCATACGGAGCCGCGGAGAACGTTCGGTTACCGGGACTCCGGCTCGAATTGCAGGAGTAGGAACGGGGTGGTTTTTAGACAGTATAAATCTGGCACTCCCTCCCAGGCGGAAGAAGTCGGTCGATTATTTTTCTCTCTTTAAAAAAATAGGAAACTAATGTGTGGTAAATGAAACAAATGAAAATAATAAATTATTAAGTTATTTATTACAAAATATTACCATATTAAATGTATCAAAATCATTTGTATTAGTGGAAGGAATTGGCAATGCTTTGATTTGTACATATTTTAGTATGGCATCAATATTAATTACTGATACCTACACATACTAGGGTATATTGTTCTATAGAAAGACGAGACAAGCTGCCCTTGAATTTTCTTTCAAACGCCAATGTCAAAAACATGGTAATTTATCTGTTAGCTTATACCAATTGGCATATTGGACACTTATGCATTTGTTGTGTATAGCCGACTATGGCGTACATATTTAATTACAATTCAAATATATTAAATATTCAGACTAGATCAAAATAGAATAAAAGAAAATCAGATAATTTTACAAGACTAACCAAAAAATAACTTCCTTTTGTTGAACGAAAATGAAATGAAAACGAAGTTGAATTACAATTTACAAGTCAAGAAAGCAAGCTATTGCCAAACAAAAGAGGCTAAAATTTAAATAATAAGCATAAGTAAGCAATGTAGCAATTGGTCTTTATCCCATTAATAACAAAAATATTTAATTATTATGTTTTCGGCTTACTCACATACCTAACTGTTAGACGAGGAACCCGACTAGTGCTAGAAGCTCATACCTATTCATGAGCACCATTCCGCGAACTGCGACGCGGTGACTGTCACGCTGCTACTTACGTAAGCCGTAAACATAATAATTAATTCTGTTTCACGAAAGTTTCATACATAAAGAAAAATATAAGTTACACAAAATAGACCATTCAATATTCGTATATAATAGAGATCACTTCTCGAAAATTACATTCTCTTCTATTATTCTCATTCTAGTACATTATATTGGTGTAAAGCAAAAAAGTGCGCGCGTATTACATTAGGTACGTACAAGATTTTAATAATAATGTAATCATGTGAATGTGTAGACATACAATAAATGTGTTGTGAAATAATCCTTAAAAAGTTACACACTCTAACAATGGGATTAATTAATAAATGAAAACTATTTTCAACATTATTTTCGTCAATGACATAACAAGTCTAACAAAGCGACAGAATAACCCCAATTATTATAGAAAAGACAAGCATTTTATTAACTTTTCTTATGGCATAAGCCGGTAAACGAGCAGACGGATCACCCCGAACACCAGAAGTGTTACAAGTGCGTTACCGGCCTTTTGGGGATTAGGAAACGGAGGATTCGGGAATTTGGAGGGGGGTGGGGTGTTGAGCTTCCGGTAACGTCATTCACACGACGAAACACACAATGCAAGCTTTGTTTTACGTCGGTCTCCTGTGAGGCCGTGGTATCACTCCGGTCGAACCGGCACTCGTGCCGAAGGAGGGTTCTACCACACTTGAACTCCTATCTTTTTAAAGAGTTGCGCATGGCTATAGTATTCCATTGACTGCTTAGTGTTCAATTCATAAATTCTGTTTATTAACTCACTATTCAAAAAGCCAGAAGGAGATTTATTGTAACTAGAGTACTTGATATCATTGAAAACACTAAATTTTGATAAAGATGACTTTTAAAAGTATTAATGTAAAATACAGCTGTAATTGACTAATATTTTTTTAAGCCAAGGATACACTAGGGCCAACTGTCCTGCGACGTTGCCGGACTTTGGTCGACATGTCTGACAACATCAACGTCGCTGTGGACATAAGGCGCGCGTTGTCGCCTTATAAGTCGGGCGAAATCGGCTGGCTTCAATTTACATGTCGCGGAACATTTGTTCCCCAGTGTATCCCTGGCATTATTTATTCGACTATAAAGATACAGTATGTTATAAAAATGCAACAAATAAGTACTAGAGATGAAACGGATATCCGGTAACTATCCGGTATCCGGTCTACCCGGCCGCTATAATACTATTCGGCCGAATACCGGATAGCTACTATTCGGCCGGATAGACATCCGGCCGATTAAAAAAAAAGCTGGATAAAAAACAAATGTCAAAGTATTCCCATAAAGGCGATCTTTTCTTCACCGATGCCATTTCTCGTTGCTAAATCTTTTAGACTTATGTATCATCATCATCAGCCTGTTTTCGTCCACTGCTCGACATAAGCCTCTCCAATGGCACGCCACTGAGCTCGGTCTTCAGCTCTACGCATCCAACCACTACCAGCCACTTTACGTATATCGTCACTCCACCTAGCTGGAGGGCGCCCTACACTACGTTTGCCTAGACGCGGTCTCCACTCCAGAACACGTCTACCCCAGCGGTCATCGGTTCTTCGACAAATGTGACCGACCCACTGCCATTTCAGCTTGCTAATCCTTACTTGACTTATGTATATATGTATGTAATTCAAATAATAAGAGTACAAATATAATTATAACCTAAAAACGATCACAGACGTGTCTGCACTGCATGCAATCGACACAATAATAAAATGAATGATACAATTGTTAACTTCACTCATCAACGAAAAGAACGATCGGGTGTACTAGGTTCGATTCGGGGATCGTTTGCGCGACGCCTACGCAAACAGCTAAGTTTTGCCGGATATTCGGCTATCCGGCCACTTGGTCGGCCGAATATCCGGTATCCGGCCAAACTGCTATCTGTTTCATCTCTAATAAGTACTATACCAATATTTACATAACACTATTAACCAGTTCAGTTTTTAACAATTTATTTAGTTATATTATGTATTACAATTAATAAATACAATTTCGTCAACAACTTTAGCAAAGGAATTATTTTAATAATTTTAGATAACAGTCAAATGCATTATTTATTTATATTGAAGAATGTCAAGAAACATCAATAATTCTGAATAATTTAGATTAACTACATTTTTTCCTTTGAGAGGAATCAGTTTAAATTATAATAAATCAAAGGATGACGGGCAGAATGTACCTATAGACAATAGTCATGAAGAGCTAACGACATACGTCTGGTCGTTATAAGTCGGTAGGTACCCATCCATGTTTGCACTTTACTGTTACATTTTTCAGTCTCATTGTGTTCGATAAGGAAAACAAATGTTTTTGCAAGTTAACTAAAAATATTGGTACCTTATAAATAAGGTTTATTCACGAAAACATATTTGAAAAATGGTCTACTGGTAGGCTCAGTAGGCAGCGCTACGTAGCCGCGCTGGTCATGAGAAAGAGTCCCTCCGTGGCTCGAAACAAGTAGAGCTTTTCTCAGTATATTTACGGGAGTAAGCCGTTATTTTTAGTTAACCAGCATATCTCACGATATTTATTATAATCTATTTTACAAGTGTCAACAGTCAATACATTATTGTGAAACAAGATAAGTGCTAAAATTACAAAAATATTAATGAATCCGACCTAAAATTCCAGACAAGTGATAATTTAATTTATGTGGCGACACATGTCACAAGTCAACGGATGACGTCATAAAATCCTACATCGCACATGCGAAGTTTACATTCGATTTAACACGGATAGAAAATCCCAACGAGCAACTGTGGGGCAGAAAGCCCGCCAGGCACGATCACCTCGCCTGGTCGGAGGATCCTCCTTTTCCGATCTTAGGGAACTATACTCTCTGTTCCCTAAACTATTTATAAGCAATAGGCGTTTTAAAAATATATTTATTTCAGGTAATAGGGATGTTTCCTAACCCTAATTAACTATAGGTACACAGAAACAGTTAACTATAAAGAAAATAAAACGAGATTCCACATTCTAACGTCAGTGTGATAATTTTAGGATCAAACTAATCGGTAACCTCTAGTTAATTTAAAGAAACCTCTAAGCTAAGACAGATGTCTTTTACCAACATTTTTGATTTCCACCAATGTATAATTAGGATGATGACGGGGTATGAAAATTAAAAATCTATTTAGTCCGTAAGTTAGGTAATTAAAAAAAATTAGACACGTATTTTTTTATTTTGTCGTATAATAAACCCATACTTAGATAAAATGAATAAAAGTTTAGTAGTGGGGGCTAAAACGTCATTTCTACGTATAATATGTATGTACATAGAAGTGACGTCACGTGACATTTCGAATCAATACATCGTCGAAAGTATTCTTTTCTGAGGCCTTAGTACGAGTTTGATTTACGTTTAAAGTATTCGAATCGAGTATGCGTTCGGCACTCTGATTGGTCGGCGCCAATGAAGCAACCAATCACACCGCCGAACGCGAACTCGTTACGAATACTTTAAACGTAAATGAAACTCATACTAAGGCCTCTGTAAGAAAATAAAAAATACGTGTCTAATGATTTAAAATAATCTACCAGACGGACATTAAAATAAAAATTAGACATCATACCCTATTGACACCTTTTTTTAAGATTTGATGGGCCGACGTTGGACCACCTTCTCGCCTGGAAGCGATAATACAGTAATAGGTTGGTTTACTGGAGCCGACCAATCAGAGTGCCAAACGCGCTCAATACTATTACGTTACGAATGCGATAGTTCTTCGTGTTAGCACTCAGTACAAGGAATTCATTTATGTACTCCCTCACGTTAAACAACTCTTAGAGAAGCTAAAAACTGTAATTAGCATATTTACTTACGAAACTGTGATAATTTTAAGACAGTGCCGGCATTAAATTGACTGAGAAAACATCCCAATAAGAAAACATACTCACCCACCTTTACTTAGAAAAACAGAAACATTAAAACTAAACTAAATCAGTCCATCGTCAGCTCAATCATCGTCATAATCTGTGTCATCGTCATCGTCATCTGATATCTCCATGTTTCTGGTGGAATTGGCCATGTGAGTCGGTTTCCTGGCTCGTTCTAAAGAGAAGGCATACGCTTCATAGTCTAACACTTCATCATCGCTTAAATGAGAATTTCCTTCGACGAAGCTCGCGAACCTGGAAGACAAAATTGGTGTTTAGGATCGAAATGTACATGACGAGCTTGTGGTTCTTTTATAGATTATCAACTTTATTGCTTTGGTAATCTACCTATCTATCACTACATAGTATAAAACAAAATCGGTATCCGCCGTCTGTCTGTCCCTATGTATGCTTAGATCTTTAAAACTACGCAACGGATTTAGATGCGGTTTCTTTTATTAGATAGAGTGATTCTTAAGGAAGATTTATATGTATAAAACATGCATATTGTACCCGTGCAAAGCCGGGGCGGAGCGCTAGTCTATACATATAAAAATGAAACCCGTTTCCCGTTGTCACGCCATAACTTGAGAACGGCTAGACCGAATTGGCTGATATTCTTTTTTGTAGTGTTTGTTATCTTCAGGAGAAGGTTCTTATGACAGAAAAAAAGTCCTGAAAATCCTACGGGAATAGGACAAACAGGATTGTGCGTACGAAGTCGCGGGCAGAAGCTAGTAGAATTTAAAATTGGTTTCACGTGGTAGTAAGCGATCATTTCGTATGTCTACCTGCCACGTTAAACATTACCTTCCTGAAAACTCATAGACGAAATTGATTTAGGAGACAAATCATCTCCTTTTTATTTAAAAAATAATTCTATCTTTAAAGATTTTTACACATGGTTATGCATGCCAACGTTGACAAAGAGTACTGATAAAAAACTAAACTTTAACAACAATTTTGATCCTAAATTCTCACTGACCTCTTAGAATCGTTCAACTTGAGCATAATCTTCCACTGCGCACAGTCGGGACTTGAGCAATACTTCCTGAGGTTTTCCAGCGCCATCTTGGTTTCGCGCGCACCTTGTTCATAGTACTCTTCGCTGGATAGCAACTTCTGTTTTGGCGGGAACTTGCGACGCCTGTCAAATAAATAGACGATATTTTAGAGCATAAACATAACTAAGACATTCCTGTTACACTAATATGCTATAATAAGCGACATACTTGTTATGACAAAGACAATTAACATTATCTAAATCTCTTTGGCCTTGATATCTTTATTACATTTTATGTAGAACATTGTTTTTTCTTCTAAGGTACTTGGTGTATTAGTCAAATGCGACTGCCTCGTTGGCCTCAATCAAAGAGTCAGGCAAAGTAATACTGGGATTTCAAAATCTCAGTAGTAGCACGTCGTAACAGTCTGGAATTGTGCCCGGTATATGGCAATAGGCTAACACCTCTATTGCATGGGATCATAACATAAATAGTGAAAAGTTGGTGTTACATTGTACAGTGGCATTAAGTGCCGTAATGGTGCACATTGCCCTGCCCTACCCCTTCGGGGATAAAAAGGCGTGATGTTATGTCATGTAATCCGCACGTTTTGCCGTAATATACTTAATCGTGAATATCTCACCAGTATCCAAATATCCTGTTGATCAGTGACTGCGGGAAGTACTTGGCGACTAATGACGCGATGATGACGGCAGCTGAAGCTTCTTGGTACTCAGAGCTGAAGAATATCATCAGCACTCCTACACACTGAAATTATATCATTTATTTTAGTAGTGTTATTTGTTAGGGTTAGCTTTTATTCAGAGGAACTATCTTATTAGAAACTAGGCAAGCAATCAACAACAGGGGGCTCACTCTTTATTCCAATTCCGATCGACCGACATTGGTATTGTAAAATTTCGTACTCTTGAGTTGCAACACTAGCGCCCATTGCATCCGTATTGCTTGGATATTTGATGAACTAAATGGTATTGAGTTTGGCTTTATAATATGCCGTACTCTGGATGCTATTTTAACAGCTACGATTGTGGTTGTATAGTTTTGACATTGAATAATTATTGAGATTTTATTGGATTGACATTGCATTGACATTGAGATTGGTTTCAAGAGTCAGTTCATTGATGGAGCATGGGTCTCCTCAACATAAGCTAGCTTGCTATATTTTCCAGGCTTGGAAGGCGGTGGACATTGCAATTAAAAAAAAACAGGTTTATCTAGAGAGCACAGTTGTTGATCAGTCTCTGTTAAACGAGATGTCCCTTAGTCGGTTTTTAAGACACCAGCGGGAAGAGTAGGAATGCATGAAGAACTAAATACTATGGTAGTAGGCAGTGAATGAAAATTAAAAATGTAATTAGTCCGTCAATTAGATAATGGAAAAATATTAGACACATATTTTTTTATTTTGTCGTATTTTTTTTTTTTTAAGGGGGGGAAATCATCGAATGACTGCTCCCGCCTGAGTGAGGCGGGAGGGAGTGTCAGACTCTTACTGACTAAAAACCACCCCGTTCCTTCTCCTGCACGTCGAGCCGGAGCCCCGGTTACCCGTTAGATTCTCCGCGACTCCGAATCGGCATCGGCCCTATTGGGCCCCATCTGTGGTGGTCTGATGGCTCTTTGAGGCGCGCGCGGAACGCTCGGCGCCGTACGCTCGGGTCTGTTTCTGGTCGGACGGGGAGCCACCCATGCTCGCCGTCCGCAGGCCCGCGCTTACGGTGGCCGGAGATCGTCTCGCGATCCCCGACGCCCGGTGTGTCCTTCACGATGGCTGGGTTGCGAGGACGCGTCCCGCCTCCTCCTTAGCTAGCAGGACTGCTTCGCAAAAGGAGGAGACGGCATCCCAGTCCCCCTCGCTCCGCATCATGGCCTGCACTAGGCCCGGACGCGAGAGGTCGCCATCGCCGATCACTTCCCTGAGGACACGGCGGTGCTCAGCCCACGAAGGGCATTCTCCCACCGTGTGTTCCACCGTGTCCTCAGGGCGGTCCTCGCAGTGATGACACCCGGGCGTTTCCTCCCGCCCCATCAGACACAGGTACCTCCCGAAACTTCCATGTCCGGTGAGGACCTGCGTCAGGCGGTAGGTGAGGACGCCGTAGCGTCTCTCAAGCCACTCCTCAAAGAGGGGACTTACCGCTGCAACGGCAGCGAGCCCATATTTTGTCGTATAAGAAAACAATACTTAGATAAAACGGGGTTAAGGAGTGGGGGTCGTTACGTCACGGTACCGTATAAAATGTAGTAAATCGTGACGTCACATATATGTACAGTATTGGAATATGTATCAGAGACATTGTAGAACATACTTCTTTAAAAAGAGCAACGAATGGAGTTTCATACTCGTTCTTCTCCATTCGAATCTACGTTTTGGAATGGGCACCTAGCTTCATCTAGCTTCACTGACGGACTGACTGACAGACTATTATTTATTTTTTATTTGTTGATGTTTCAAAAATTGTGATTTGATTGAAATAAATGCTTTGACTTTGTCACACGATATTTCAAATCAATATATAGACGAAAGTATTGAATTTTGTAAGAAAAGAAAAGAATACGTGTCTAAAGTTTTAAAATAATCTACCAGACTACATTAAAATAAAATTTAGGAAACTACACTATTAGTAAGTTATCCCTCACCTGTAAAGTCCACATGACCAAATTCTTGCTCCTTTGATTCCTCGGCGGTCCTATTCTGTAGCAGATTACGAAACTGACGAAGCTTATGATCATGGTGTACCAGAACATATAAGTTTGGTATGTCAGTACTAGTGTGCGAATGTTCTCCCATACTTGTTGGAATAGGTACACTCCTACTGTCCAACCGCCGATTAGGATGCCATACGTTAATGTTTTCTGAAATTTGTTAAAGATTTGTCAGTGGGTTTTGGAGATGCGTTTTGCAAGCCTCACAGAAAACCGACGTGAAGCAACTTTTGCGTTGTGTTTCGTCGTGTGAGTGAGGTTACCGGAGGCCCAATTACGCCCTCCCCTTCCCCAATGTCCTTAATCCCCGAATCCTCAACGATTCTCAAACTCCTAATCCTCAAAATGCCGGTAACGCACTTGAACGCCTCTGGTGTTCCAGGTGTTCATGGGCGACGCCGATTGCTTACATCAGGTGATCCGTCTGCTCGTTTACCGGCTTATGCCATAAAAAAGGATAGTGTAATTTTGACCTGTGATAACTATGATGTTAGTTTTCTTAAAAAGGTATGCCATTTTAGGCAGTGTGAAGAGCACCGTCTTCAACAGATACATTATTTTCTTAACACCGGGCGACCTTATTGCCGCAAATGATGCTTCTAATAAATTAACTCGTACACAATCACCTGATATAAATATCCAAAATTTGTTCATGCAAAAGTAGTCTCTAAATATAGGTAATAACGTCTATAATGGAGTGGAGGGCAGTCACCGGTAACCGCTTGGGGATTGATCAGTTATAATACAAAACAATAGCTCTCATGATCAAATGGATCCCATAACTCAACTTAGAACCTTCTTTAAATAGAGTTTAAAGTTTGTTTTTACTCACCCTAGGCAGCAATTTGCTGACGTAGTACACAAGCACCATAAACGAAGCGAATACTCCAACAAAGATCCCACACAGGTAGAAGAACACGGGGTTCCCACAAAGAGCGCGCGACGAGAATATCAGCACCAAACCCGCAGCCATCAACATTATACGCCATAGGTCTACTCCTGGAAAAGAAAACAGACAATTTAATTTAATACTTTTTATTTAAAGGCCTATGGTATATCTTAAATAATTTAATCTTTATCAATCCCTTAAATTTCTACTAACTACCAATAACTCTAAATCAAGTGAGTATTTAAATATACTAATGTAAATAGGGACATAAAAAAAATTAGTGCAACTTTGTCAATGCAAATGTTGGTTGGATATGTTTATTATGTCTCCATAAGATACAAAGGATTCAATGAACAAATAATAAACTTATTCACAAAGTTACAATACAGTTGTCATAGAGAAAAGTTTGATTGTATAATTATGTTTTGTTTTCTTCAATGCCACTTTGTAAAGATATTTTTTTATTTATTTGATGGGCTGATGTTGACCACTATTGTGGTGACCACGATTGGTGGTAAACGATGAAGTGGTCTATGATGGAGCACGTCGTCCCATCAGCAACCTATATCACCAAAATCTTCTTGAAATCCAAGCCAATAGTAGTAAACAAATGTTCAGTGGCTTAAGATGATCCTAATAGACGGTGAGAAAAAAAAATTAAACCCATACTTACTCAAAACTTGTAGTTCAATAATGTGCCTGTCTTTCGTGTTGATAGCCATACACGTAGGAGTAAAGAGGTTGATAGATACAGACTTCTGAGGTTTCTTCTGGAACGGATTGACAACGGAGGACCAGCCGTAGCTGTCCTCCGAGTACTCCTTGTACACATCCGCTGGTGACTCACCGATGTACTGACTGAACTCATTGCTCTTTATTTTTATGTTGAACTGAAATAATAATAAGATTGCATGTGTAAGAGCAGATGGATCACCTGATGGTAAGCAATCAGCGGACCCCCGAAACACCAAAGGCGTTACAAGGAATCCTCAAATTAGTAATCCCAAAAGGCCGGTAACATAAGGTCTGTATCCTTTCTTTTGTTTGAACCACCAAAAAGAAATTAATAAAAAAGGTAATTGTTTTTTAAAACATTGGTACTTAGTGGTCAAAGAAATGGTATTGCTAGTACCTTCTGAATTTCAAATTATTTTGAGATTACATTTATTCAATTCTTATTGCTGTACACCTATAAAGTACATTGAAGTTGCTACATTATAGGTGCTTGTTAAATTAAATTAAGGACTAAACACTATTCTATGAATTTTATTGCAGGAATATTTAATTACTGTGCATTTTCGTTAACAATCTATTTAATCGTTTTACTAAGTTATTATTAAGAGAAGATGCATAATTTGTATCTGTATCATATTTTTAACTGCCTCATTGACCGAGTAGTCGCAAGTGCGACTGCCGGGCAAGGGGTCTCGGGTTCGATACCCGGGTCGGCAAAGTATTGCTGGGTTATTAAAAAAAAATTCTCAGTAGTAGCACAGAGTCTGGAATTGTGCCCGGTATATGGCAATAGGCTCACCCCATATTATATGGGACTCATGACATAAATAGTGAAAAGTGTGTGTTACATTGTACAGTGGCATAATGTGCACCTCTGCCTACCCCTTCGGGGATAAAAGGCGTGATGTTATATGATGATGTTGTCATATTTTTAACTTACCTTTACAGTTTGCCATATAGCAAACACATTTTTAGAAGTCCCCCTATAGCAATAAATGTCTACAGTTTGTTTCTTAGGGGATGGCACATCTCTCTCTATTGTTGTGGGGCCCCCTAGCCAGTGGACTGCAAAAAAAATAGCAGGTGCATGAAGTTTTTTCTTCAAAACTTTGTAAGTTACTGATATATCTTTAATGAACAATGTTATTTCAACTCTATTTTCATAGAGATGATATTCTAGCATCTTATTCATTTAAAGCTTCTCTTATGTTAGTTTCTTTCCATATTATAATATTATTGCATTGATTAGGTAAATAAATTAGGCATGCATGTTAACCTCATTTGTAATGATTGTAAGAGGTCGACCAACAATCTTGTTATGTAGGTTAGATAACAATCTTCGAAAGATTCAAAACTCATCCAATGCAGTACTCAGAAGTTTATTATAACAATAGAGCAAGCCATGGCTTTCTCGTTATTGTATTACACAACGTTTAGCAATGATCCTAAATTATAGAGCCTATTAAAAAATAATCTAAGTCTAAAATATCATACCAAAAGAGGTTTTACTTACCATCATACGGCAATGGGTACGAAAATTTAATTAATACCGTGATAAACAACAATAACAACAAGTAGCGTCCGTGGCCGCCCATGTTAGTCTTGATTTTTACATTACAAACTCATGAAATTAACCTCTCATTATCACACCGCTTGATCACTGAACCACATCTGTGCATTATCTTATTTTTAGCGCATGTAATTCGGAGATTATTAGCAAAAAATCGAGAGTTTGAAAAAGCGATCTAAGAATAGCCACAAACAACTTTCACAATAATTTAGCTTGACAGTCGACATTGACAGATGGTTTGCTTTTTGACTTTTGGTTTTTATGAAACAATTTATTTTTTATTTCTTGGCTTGGTAATGGTAATAGTACTTTTTATCCGGACAAATACTAGATGTGGTGCATGTCCGGGTCAAGGACATTTAAATTCAACGTCCTTGGTTTTAGTGCATGCAGTTTTGTCGTCGTGGTTGCTTCCTCTGGATGGAAACATTAAAAAAAGGAAATTGAATATCCATGTACCTACTGGATAAAGAATATTGATTGTCTTAAGATCATAGGCATTTGGCTAGTTCTGATGAGCCATAATATCGGTTATATTTTGTATCTTAACCATTTGACATGGATAGTTGAGGCAACGGGGGCTAACCTTTTATTACTCACCAGATGGCGTAAATGTAGGAAGAAGTTTTTTGTGTAAAAATGTAGGCCCAATTTTTTCTTAATTTTAATATTTATTTTTAAACAAAACTTTGCTGCACACTAGGATTCTAGTGTCGGGGACTCGTGGGTGCGTTTACAAACGTACAAGTTCACATAAACACCACACCCAGACCCGGAACAACAATTCGTGGATCACACAATTGTTCTGTGCGGGAATCGAACCCACGACACGTTTTTCTTTTAATTCTTGTTTACCAATCGTTGTAATTAATGATATCTACGAAGATAATGAAATATCAACTGTCATAGTTTTATCGCTTACACTTTTTATAGTTTGCATAATATAGCGCTACACCTTGGCTTTAACCTGTCGTGGAGAACCTTACGGGTAACCGGGGCTCCGGCTCGACGTGCAGGAGAAGGAACGGGGTGGTTTTTAGTCAGTAAGAGTCTGACACTCCCTGCCGCCTCACCCAGGCGGGAGCACACATTCGATGATTTTCCCCCTTAAAAAAAACATCTCTTTAACCTATGTCGGAGCGTAGTTCTACGGGAGACACAGTGCGCGACATACAAGAGGTTAATCTCCTATGAGGTAGGCAAAGGTGAACATTTAAAACGTGATTTATTTTTCCGGTTTCCGTTTTTCACCGGTCAATTTACACTTACAACTGCTAGAGTATTCTCATAAACCAGGTCTCAGAATCCCATAAACAAAATACCACTTTTACTAGAATTCCATCAAGTTGATGTAAGACAGGATTTATTAGATATTGCGGAATTTATTACATAAGGACACATAACATAAATAGTGAAAAGTGGGTGTTACATTGTATTGTACAGTGGCGTTAAGTGCCGTAAGGTGTATCTCTGCCTACCTCTTGGAAAAAAAGGCGTGATAATTATTATGTTTTGGTTTGTTTCGGGAATTTTACGTTCCCCTATACTTTTTATCTTTGATGTTAAATCATAGTTTGATTTTGAATCAAACTACAAAGCTTGCATTTAGCCCTCGCCCAGTCAGTGCGGCTTCTATATTTGTCATGCTGTTTCATTTCGACGTAATATTAACGTAGACCACTGATAAGCACGCTACATACCTTACGGTAATCGATAAGAAAACTGTACAGTGTACAGGTACAGTTGAAACTACACAGTTTTCGCGTCGACTAACGTAAGGTCTGTAGCGTGCATTAGTCACCTAGACACAGTACCGTCTTTCTCATAAGGGCACTATCCCCTATACTTATTATACTCTTTGAGGGCACTTGGGGATAGTGCAAGCACCGAAAGTCCGACAATTTCTGCGACGGACACGGCAAACGGTTGCCGCGCAACTTGTAACGGGTTCGATTCCCGCATAGAGCAATATTTGTGTGCTCCACAAATTCTTGTTCCGGGTCAGTATGTAAATACACCCACGAGGCTACGATACTGGAGAAAATTCTTGTGTGAGGTAATGTTAAAAAATAAAAACACTCCAAAAGGGTTTCGAATTTTGTGTGCCCAAGGGCCCCAGCGTAGTCTAAGACGGTCCTGCCCACAAGTCTGTGTCTGTGATCACGTATTTTGAGACGAGACATAACATAAGATCACGCCTTTTAACCTCGAAGGGGTGTTACATGCCACTGTACAATGTAACACCCACTTTTCACTATTCATGTTATGAGTCCCATGTAACAGGGGGTGAGCCTATCGCCATATACCGGGTACAATCCCAAACTCCGTGCTACTATTGAGATTTCTTTTTAAAAACCCAGTAAACTTTGCCCGACCCGAAAATCGAACTCAAGACCCCTTGCTCGGCAGTCGCACTCGGCCAATGAGAGTTTCAGACGAGAATATCCTTATTACACAAATCGTGGGTGAAATAAATAAAAAGATATGAATACTCTTATCATGTTTTTATTTGGTAAAGCATATACAATAATGGAGTGGTCATGTATTAACAGGATAACACACTAAGGCACATGCACGATCTGCTTTAAAACCTTGTACTTTAAAAAACTTGTACATAAAATAACCTGAACATTTACTGCAACTGAAGTAAAAATACAGGAATGTTTGCTTAAATACTGTTCAAAACCCTTATTGTTAATAAAATTATTATAATGCTATTAAAATAATACAAAAGCTACCATTCAACAGTCTTAGGACGGGAATGTTCAAATAAATATACTTTCTCCATTTTAAAATACTGACCGAATTCATTTTTATTACCACTGAATTACGAATCACAGCTTACAAGAAATAAGTGTAAATAAATATTTTTATTATTTCATTTTTAAATTAGTTGTTAACTGATTTCGATGTGAATTCCATTATAATAAGTTTACTGAATTAACAAAAACATTATATGCTACGGAATAATTAGAGAAATTATTTTCGTTTATATTAAATCAAAAATATATTATGTCACTTTTTCTTATTCACATAATTCACGGTTCTAATTTCTTTGTATCCTACAAATACACAAATGAAAATAGTAACGGATAGTGTCGAAGTTACAGGAATAGATTTTGGAATGACAAGTCGACATTCACAAATCCAAGATAAAATTTTCGTGACTTAAATTAGCATAGCTATGTTAAAATATATTAATTTCTACTGTAAACCTGATAATTGCAGTTTTTTCAAAATCTAAGATGAAAGCCACACATTCATGGCATAGGGTAGTTGCCAGGGTATGATAATTAAAAATGTAATTAGTCAGTCAGTTAGATAATGAAAAAAGAATAAACACGTATTTTTTACTTACTCGTATAAAGTTACAATACTTACATAAAATGGCGTTAAGTTTAGGAGTGGGACGTCGGTCACACGATGTTTCAAATTAATATATCGTCGAAAGTATTACATTTTGTGAGAAAAGCTAAAATACGTGTCTAATGTTTCAAATTAATATACCAGACGGACATTAAAATATTTAGGAAACTACCCTATTATTGAAAAACCATTGAAAAGCTCAATAAAATCACACAAGCTGTCCAATTATTATAAACTGCATAGTTTTACAATGAAATGATAAGGTAACAAAGTCAGATTTAAACTATTGATACGATACATTTTAAGGCACGGCGATACAGTTTATATTTATCACACTTTTGAACATATTTTATCACAATAAATAGGAAATTCATTTGAAAGATTTGTATATTATAAAAAATTGTTGTGTATCCGACTTTGCTGCTACGGAACCATATTAATATAACCTTAATGACCTTCAATTATATTGCACTATCATAAGTCTAGGAACCTGGAAAGGCACGTTGAAAGAACTAAGTAATTCCTCTATTCAATAATCTATCTTATGTGTGTTATAATAAATTTCAAATTCCTAGTTGTGTGGAACACTTTGCGACGTCGTTTCTAAATTTCACTAGGTCCTTGGTGGAATGTGATATCTGAAACAGAAGACAACAATAAGTCCAGTATAGAAATGGTTTAAGTTGACCTTTTGATGTGCATAAATTGGACACCCCATCAATAAAACGAAGGTAAAGTTCACTTCTTATAAGATATCAATGCAACACGGTATGATTATCAGCCAAAAGAGATCTAGTGTTGAACAAAGAGTTGATCTGTGGGAGAGCCTATGCTTCGGCACTGCTGGGCTGGCTCGACCGGAGTGATACCACCAAAGGCCAGAAGATCATAGTGAAACAACACATGCGTTGTGTTTCGTCGTGTGATTAAGGTTAATAATATGACCTTAATCTCATGAATCCCTGAACAATCCTCAAATTCCTAATCCACAAAAGGCCGGTAACGCTTTGTAACGCCTCTGGTATTCCAGCTGTCAGCCATTAGCGATGCTGATTGCTTACCATCAGGTGACCCGTCTGCTCGTTTACCAGCTTATTCCATAAAAAAGGAAGCCAATATTAAGTAATGACATTGTTGTAGCGATAATGACGGTATATAAGTGGCTGGTCGCAGTTTGAAGATATACTCAGGTTCTAAAGCTTCCACCAGTAGTAAGCAAGGTACATTACCTAACGCTTGCGCTGATCATGCGGCGTGTACTGAGGCCCGCCATGCCGCGCCCACTCTCGCTCGAACTCGTGTTCGAGTATCTCAGCGCCACGCTTGCGAGTCAGACCTGTCTCCTCCAGGCTCAACTCACACATCTGCATGTCGTCCACTCCTGGTAACAGACAAAAATGTTTAATGCTTTGGGAAATTCAAGTTTCGGCACGAATAGGCCTGTCGCACTGGGGTGATACGTCGTGGTGGCCCGGAGGTTTAAGACGCCCACTTCTCATGCATGAGGGTGCGGGTTCGAAACCTACCAACGGCAAGTACCAATGTGACTTTTTCCGAGTTATATGTACTTTCTAAGATTATTTAGACACCACTGACAAACGGTGAAGGAAAAACATCGTGAGGAAACCTGAACTTATAATTTCTAGTTATAAGTTTGAAATCGCCAACCCGCATTGAGCAAGCGTGGTGATTAATGCTCTAACCTTCTCCGTGTGAGAAGAGGCTTTGCTCAGCAGTGGGCATTTATAGGCTGTTGATGATGATGATGATGATGATGACTGGGGTGATACTGCGCCTCACAGAAAAGGTTGGAGAACACAACTTCGCGTTATGAATTCCTGGGTGACACGAGACCTAGTCGCTTTATCACACGCTTTATCACAAAACTGTCAAACACCAAGCGGTCACCGGTGACCGCAACCTATTGTTCTATAATTGTGTCTACAAAACCGGTACTCGACGAGTTAAATGGAATTGACGTAAATTTTGACACTTATCAATGCCATCCTCATACATTTTGATTTCTACTCTCTCCGTAGACAAGCGCTGAAGTGGCGATTGGCTAAAGGCACAGGTGATCCATCTGATCATTAGTCTACTTTGCCTCATAAAACATTGGGTATGTACTATGTAGAACTGCTACTCTCTATTGACTCGTGGTTTGTTGGCACATAGATCTAAGTGAGACACAACACAGTGTATTTATTTCCTATTACGTCTTATATGACGGCAGCCAATAAGTCACTAACCAGCCTGCAGTAGCACGGGCGTCTTGTCGGGATGTAGTTCCATCTGCCTGGCGACGTACTGTCCGTCGAAGTGCGCGTACCACCAGCCGCGGCGCTCGCTGTCGGCGGGCGCCCCCGGCCCGCCCGGCCCGCCCGGCCCGCCCGCCCGCGCGGACGAACGGGATGCGGAAGTAACGGTGGCGGGCGCCTAGGATCTCACCCTTTTGGGGGACTCGAGGGGTTTTTGCTGATGAATTATTTGGCTTATGAGTATAGTGGTAAAGTTGAAATTAGTGTAGAAATAGGGGACAAAAGCTTGAATAATCTTTGTACAAAACAATGTTATACTCCAATGTTCAACAGCTAAAGTTAGGTCGAGGTAAGTCCTCTTTAGAAAGGGTTGATTGATAGTAAACATCACAACAGTTTTAAACTTCATTCATAGATTTAAAAGCAGTTTTAGTCAAAAAAAGTCCACATAAAAGAACATGACATTAGCGTTTCTAAAGAAGTCTAAATTATCTTACCAGCATCCATTATCGACTGTGGCGCCCTCTCCTGGTCGGCCATGGTAGTCTTGCGTGCGTTCTTTGCCTTCCATGCGTGGTATACCTTCAGGCGGCGGTGGAACTCGTGGCGGCAAGCCTAATATTCGAATATACACAGTCTTACAATTTAAATATCTGAAGATGTTATACAATTTAGACCCGTGATGAGCAAACTTCGTAACAAGGGGGCAAAAAATAAAAAGGAAGGCTCATGCCCAACTTTATCATGACCAATGTACTGTAACATATTGGAAAAGGTATAACCGCGGGCTATACCTTTTCCAATATGTACCTAAATTAGTAAAAACCAGTTCAATTTTATGTTTTGAAAATATAATAAATGACAAAAAAAACGTTTGCAAAAGACTTATTTCAACCACTTACCTCCAAAAGTTCAATATCACATGACGTGTTAATAGTATCACGTAGTTCCGAATACTTCCATTTAGATAAATCGTATTTTTGCTTGCCCTGCATAGCTTGCTGCATTCTTACACGTTCCGACCTGTCGTTTGCATAGAAAAACGTCAATGGATACCAAAATGTAATAAATATTCGTGTTATATTTTTAAACTACATGCTACATCTACTGTTTACCAGTTCGATCTGTAATTGTACGCACCAGGTATCTTAGAATCATCGTAAATTAGTCTTTATATCAATGGTAGTAAGACATGATATAATTTGGTATACAATTACAAACCGGAGTCTAAAAGCATGCTTTGTTTTAAATATTATAGTGTTTTCTACAACTATTTTATATACATCTTGCATGCAAGAATTTGGCACTTTTAAAATCACCATAACACCCGAAGAAACTTTTTAGAACAAATATTAAAAGAAATAATAAAAAAAAATACTTAAAATATCCCATGCATGATGATAAAAGAGCCAACTAAATAATGTTAAGTCTACATTAGAATTCAAGCCGTATTCCATAAACGTTAAAGATAAATTTTCAACAACATGCAATATAAAACCGTTTATGAAACAGGGTGTTTAAAAAACTGAATATACAAGATAATTAAATACTAGATATTATATAGAATTAATACAACATTTTACTAAGATACAGTTAGATACGAAACACTAAATCGTGCGAAAAGTTCAGATGAAGCATAGGTAGCCTTATGTTAGTAATTAGTAGATTATCTTCAGAAATGGTCCTCTTTCAATCGAAATTTATAATTTTGAATTTTGAGTAAACGCAATAAAGTGCAATTTTGGATTAACTGCCAATGACTTCATCCGTATATTGGGAGTAAAAAGTATGAAATTATAATTCCTACGTGTGAATCCATGGTCTATTTCTTTGGTATGAATATTGAAACGATTATTTTGCACAAAGACGTTAAGACGGTCACATCTTCACATTACAATTTCTTTAATTATTTTTTTTGTAGAACAAAGACTCAGTAGTGTATAATCTATAACAAAAGAACGAAACGAAAATATTATATATATTTACAAAAATCCTTTCCATAGATACTTAAATATTGTTCGACTGTAGCTTTTAAGACTATCGCCACACAAAAAAGGACTCTGTAACCATTTAAATAAGACCTATATTCCAATTGAAAGAGGGCCAAATTCGGAGCGTGCGAAAGAGAGGTTAGTCTGTCTCAGTCAGTACCTGTTCAATTTATTCTCTCCATTGATTGACTCCATGGTAGGGAAACTGTGCGAACATATCACAATATTACTCATACGCTATCAACGTTGGAACTTGGACGGCCGGATCTCTTAACATGTGTTAGACGTTCCTGTAGTATTTACTTGGGATTTTTTAAAAGGTATTAACCTTGTTGGTTTCTTGATAAAAACCCTAAATCATTCCCGCGATGGCAAGTGTGCGTGTATGTGATGTCAAAACAACTCTTATACATTGCCATCAAGTAATTTGCTTTTTTCTATCTTACAACACAGCAATCTGTTTATAAAACATTTAGCCGCTTTCTTGGCTGACTCATTGTCTTTTTTTTTAAGGGGGGAAAATCATAGAATGACTGCTCCCGTCTGGGTGAGGCGGGAGGGAGTGTCAGACTCTTACTGACTATAACCACCCCGTTCCTTCTCCTGTACGTCGAGTCGGAGTCCCGGTAACCCGTTAGGTTCTCCGCGACTGACTCATTGTCTTAGTGTGGTATATTGTATTGAAGAAGAGAAGAGAGTATCCAATGGATTTCTCTTCAATTTGGTGAATCGGTCTATGTGGTTAGGTACACTGCTCCTCTTCAGTTAGATAACTTTTCAGGATAGTTTGAACTTCTCTGAGAATTTCAACTAACATGTTAGTTAGCAAGTCCTACTAATGCTGAAATACTCAGTCACTCAATTTGAAGTCGCGCTAAATTACAGTTCTGTCTCTACAACTTCTTTGTAAAATGACAGAGATGGTACGATAATTAAGTACAAGTTAAAATTGGGTAGCCTTTCAGTATTCGAGCGTTAGTCAACACTTCAATAGAACTTTTTTTGAGAAACATTTAATTTCACTTTAATTAAAGAACTTATTACTTAATCAAAAGTGAACCTTATAAGCATGATTTATGCTCATTATTATAGTAGACAAAGTCTATCTATTTAGAAGGTCTACAATCAAGGAACAGTTATTTCATTTACAAACTGAAATATTCATACTATTTATAAACTGAATTATTCATACCTACTACTTATTTATAACCAACAAAGGCACAAAGTAATATTCACATAGTACATAAGTTCAAAGTAATACTACAGAAACGTACAACACATTTAACAAATAAATTATCATAAATCGTAGTTTGTGAAGCTATATACAGGAAGACACTTAGCAGACCAATGTGCTGTCTTTGTCATATTGTACAGTGATAGATATTTTTTATAGCTAAACTTAACGTTCTGTATATATTGGAAACCTAAGGAAAATAAGATATAGTAATGGTATTAGCAGCGAAAGGTGACATCAACGTTGATGACAGACCAAACGTGTTTAGGTAAATCGTTCTTATTGATCTTGAAATTAAGTTCATATTAGGATTGAGCTTTCGTTGCTAACAAAAACATGAAGGTAAGTAAGTATTCGTTCTCTTCAATTTCTTCTTATACATGTCATGTAAAAAGATATTAACATTTCATATAAGTTTTGATTATAGGTATTCAAGTTTAATTCACTGTAGATCAATACTATCTATATGTACCTATAAATAAAAATAAGTTCCCGTTCGTTAGTCTCGCTAAAACTCGAGAAGGGCTGAACTGATTTGGCTAATTATGGACTTGAAATGTTTATAGAAGTCTAGGGAAGGTTTAAAAGAAGACAATTTTTTTTAAGCGGAACGAAGTTTCCCGTTTCGGCTAGTAAGAAATAGATATATATAGATCTACAATGAACCATAAACAAGGCGACCTTACAAAATAATAATAATAATGTTTTGTATAAAAGTTTTCATACCTGCGCAATTGAGGCGGCGAACCTTCCACATGTCCATTGGTCTCTTTAGCTAGTCTCACTGCCATTTCGTGGTCCCGTCTCTCTTGTTCTAACCTAATCATTACATAGAAAAATATTACATAAACTTATTCATGTACATACATTTCATTTATATAATTTCTCTTTTTTTTAAGGAGGGAAAATCATCGAATGACTGCTCCCGCCTGGGTGAGGCGGGAGGGAGTGTCAGACTCTTACTGACTAAAAACCACCCCGTTCCTTCTCCTGCACGTCGAGCCGGAGCCCCGGTTACCCGTTAGGTTCTCCGCGACTCTATAATTTCTCGACTTTTCCAATAAACGAACTCTTAGTATACATCAGTTAATTACCTTTTTGGGAACATAATTATGAAGAAATAGAATTCTTTAACTAGATTAAAACCGGTGCTAGTGCTATGCAATGCAATATACAAATACAGTTTTGGTAGTACAATAAAATTTGATATGACTAATAACTTCCACTAATATCCAATTTCGAATTTTGAGTCAAAATGATGTCTTTGAGATTGCTTAATTTAAATTCACATATTGATCTTCAATCCACAGAAAATTAATTACAATTTTCTAAAGAAAAATAATATAAAATCGTCTGCGATACAGGATTGTCCTAGTGCAGGCTTCTATGTGAGATCAAGTGGACGTACTTAGATAAATTTTTGTATTTTGCATTTTTGTTATTATGAAAGTTTTTAAAGTTAGTAAATATTGTTACCTCTCCCTATTCTCCTGGTCGGCCTTAGCAGCCTCTTCCATTTGTTTCTGCAGTTTGAGTGCAGCGAGGCGATCCTGTTCCTCTAGTCGGAGTCGCTCCGCCTCCTCCGCCTTACGACGAGCCTCCATCTCCGCTTTACTGTATAGGTTAAAGGTAATAAATAAACAAACATTCCAAGCAAATTAAGTACTTATAAGTTTTAAATTACCTACATAGCACTTAGGCGATTTGTAGCTTTCCAGGGGTAAGGTCGTAGTGGCGGTGTCTCTGGACATCGCCAACGCCTTCAACTCCCTGCCCTGGAGCTGCATCTTGGAGGCACTCCGATATCATCGGGTGCCTACCTACCTCCGTCGTGTAATCGAGGCTTACCTGACGGACAGGTCCGTCAGCTACCCCGGTCACCGGGGCGAGTGGAACCGGCGAGAGATGTCACGCGGTGTTCCACCGCTCCTGTGGAACATCGGCTATGACTGGGTGCTGCGCACCGACCTCCCGAACGGCGTTAGCACAATATGCTACGCCGACGATACGCTGGTGCTAGCGCACGGAAGGTCACACCAGGCGGCGGCCGACTTAATGGCGACAGCGGTTGCGACAGTCGTTGAGAGAATCCGGCAGTTGGGACTCGAGGTGGCGCTCCACAAGTCCGAGGCCATGTGTTTTCATGGCCGCGGGAACGCGCCACCTCCGGGTGGGTCCCAAATAACGGCGGGAGGAGTTACCATCGACGTCGAGACGACGATGAAGTACCTAGGACTCGTCCTCGACAGTCGGTGGAACTTCATAGAACACTTCCGACGTTTGGCCCCAAAGTTGGAGAGGACGGGGGCTGCGTTTAAACGCATCCTCCCCAACCTCGGGGGCCAAACGCCTCCTGCCGGAGGTTATACGCCGGGGTCGTGCGGTCCATGGCCCTCTACGGCGCCCCTGTTTGGGCGCCAAACCTGTTGCGGCGTCCCGCTCGGACGCTGCTCATGGCACAGAGGGTCATGGCGATCCGAATGATCCGCGGATACCGCACGATCTCTGGGGAGTCGGCGAACCTCCTTGCCGGATTACCGCCGTGGGATCTGGAGGCGAAGGTGCTCGCGCGCGTGTACGGCATGCGCGCGGAGGCACGTCGCCGGGGCGAAACCCCGCTGCCGCGCCAAATAGGTGCGTGGCGGGATGAGCTCCGGCGCGATCTCATGGCGGAATGGCAGCAACGACTGTCGCAACCGAGGGCTGGGCTCGCTGCCATCGCAGCGGTAAGTCCCCTCTTTGAGGAGTGGCTTGAGAGACGCTACGGCGTCCTCACCTACCGCCTGACGCAGGTCCTCACCGGACATGGAAGTTTCGGGAGGTACCTGTGTCTGATGGGGCGGGAGGAAACGCCCGGGTGTCATCACTGCGAGGACCGCCCTGAGGACACGGTGGAACACACGGTGGGAGAATACCCTTCGTGGGCTGAGCACCGCCGTGTCCTCAGGGAAGTGATCGGCGATGGCGACCTCTCGCGTCCGGGCCTAGTGCAGGCCATGATGCGGAGCGAGGGGGACTGGGATGCCGTCTCCTCCTTTTGCGAAGCAGTGATGCTAGCTAAGGAGGAGGCGGGACGCGTGAGGCAGCGAAGCGCTGCCTCCTCGCAACCCAGCCATCGCGA
This sequence comes from Spodoptera picta, assembly GCA_038387885.1. Lineage (NCBI taxonomy): Eukaryota > Metazoa > Arthropoda > Insecta > Lepidoptera > Noctuidae > Spodoptera > Spodoptera picta. The sequence goes on from JAZHFQ010000484.1 coordinate 2,703,508, forward strand.
AGGACACACCGGGCGTCGGGGATCGCGAGACGATCTCCGGCCACCGTAAGCGCGGGCCTGCGGACGGCGAGCATGGGTGGCTCCCCGTCCGACCAGAAACAGACCCGAGCGTACGGCGCGTCGCGTTCCGCGCGCGCCTCAAAGAGCCATCAGACCACCACAGATGGGGCCCAATACGGCCGATGCCGATTCGGAGTCGCGGAGAACCTAACGGGTAACCGGGGCTCCGGCTCGACGTGCAGGAGAAGGAACGGGGTGGTTTTTAGTCAGTAAGAGTCTGACACTCCCTCCCGCCTCACCCAGGCGGGAGAAGTCATTCGATGATTTTCCCCCCTTAAAAAAAAAAAAAAAAAAAAAAGGCGATTTGTAGCTTAATAAAAGCTCGTTTCTCATTCTTCCTATATTATAATAGGTAGAAAAAATGTTGATGTGGAAAATTACGTTTTTCTAATATGTATTTGTGTAATAAAGTACAAAAGCATTATACTTTTTTTATCAAATTGTTGAATTAGCTGAAATTCTATTACCAACATGTCTTGTAAATTTTTTATTACATCTCTACAGATACATAAAATTGAAGTGTCTGTTTGTAATATTAAAATGTTACAAACTTATTACAATTTTTGTCTGTTTGTACTGGCTAATCTCTGGATGCTGAATGATTTGGATGAATGGCTGGACCGATTTTGCAAGACTTTTAATTGCAGATAGCTATTGTACTAAGGAGTAACATTATGTTCTAAAATTCATATTCTACACAGACAAAGTCGCGGGCTACAGTTAGTTTTGTATTAACATTCTAATTAAATAGCAAAATCTATCGATAATAAAATTACCGCTCAAAAATTCCGAATCGACACTCCGAAACGAGTTATCTATTTTGCCATCATTATCAACTGGCCCTGTGGCGCAATGGATAACGCGTCTGACTACGGATCAGAAGATTCCAGGTTCGAATCCTGGCAGGGTCGCAATTCTCTTTTTGAGATTTATTTTATTTTTTATTGATTTTTAAACACTATTTACTTGAATTTAGTAGAAATAATAAAGATTTAAGCACACCATTAAATGTTTTGTCAATATTTTTGTTTTCGTCTACGTTGAACGCTCATGCTATCTATGGCTAAGATAAGGCTAACCTTAGTAGTGCTTTCTTATAAAAATCATGGATTTATAAACATCGTGGTGTCTTTCGTCTGACTACCGCTGGTAGGAACCCTTTGAAGGCAATACGAAGCTGATAGTCGGTGGCTGGTAACCGACGCGACATTCAATTTATTATAAATATTAAATTATAAAACTTAGGAAAATGACGTCTCGAGTAAATGAGGGTCCTGTTGACCCGTGTTACTATATTTGGCGTTCTGATTGGCCTGCTCGAATGAACCAACCGGACTCAGAATCATTTATTTGTTAAACATAGGTAGTTTACATAATAAGGTCTTAAGTAAATGAAAACAAATTTCCTTAATATATTGTGAAATTAACTTACAGCCTCCTATGTTCCTCTTCCTGTTTAATTCGTTCCTGTTCACGTTTCTTAGCCTCTTCAGCGGCGCGCATCTCCGCTTCCATCTTGCGCAACCTCTCTTGTTCTTCCCTGTAAGTAAAGCAAAATGTATTTTATGAAATAGTCACAAAGTTTAGATTTAAATTGAGTACACATAACATCACACCTTTTATCCCCGAAGGGGTAGGCAGAGGTGTGTATTATGCCACTGTAACACCCACTTTTCATTATTTGTGTTATAAGTCCTATGTAATAGGGGGTGAGCTTATTACCATATTATACCGGGGACCGGCGCCCTCTACCAACGGCCCGATTCATATCCGAACTCACCGTCAAACACCGACGACTTTGTGAGATTTAGAAGGTAACATAGAAGCATGTCTTGTGTATCTTCTATGAAGTACAAGTTACAACATCGATTCATCTGTTTATATTTTTAACCGACTTCAAAAAAAAGAAGTTTCTCAGTTTGTATGTATGTATGTTTGTGCGCGATTATTTCAGGATTTGCTGAACCGATTTTGATGCCGTTATTAGAAAAGTATTTATTACACTTAGGGAAAGATTTTGGTATTGTAACAACAAATTACAACAATGCCACTCCGCCGGCCCCGCCGCGCGCCTGTACAACTCGACGCCCGGCGCGTGCGCAGCCAGAGTTCACTGCGCTCTCGGTCTGCTTTAACCTCCCTGGTAGGACAGCTCCGAGAACCAGTGTTACGCTACTCATAGCACACGTACGGGGTCCCGCTCCCTGTACTGGACTATATCTCGTCTACTGTAGCAGTGTAGCCTAATAATAAACTACGTGTCTTAATTATATTGTGTGTTTGTTCGTACAAACCTGCTACAGTATATTAATTAACCAACTTCAAAAACGAGGGGATTGAAGTCGGTATTTTTAAAGGTAGTTTATAAATGACTAATAGTTTACCTATTCTTCTGGTCAACCATAGCCTTTTGAAGGGAGGCCATCTGTGTCTCAACATCTTTGGTTAATTTAGAATACAGCTTATCGATCTCAGCACGGGATATGTTCTCGTTCGACTGAAAATAAAGTATTTTTGTTAATACATAACAAATTTCTTGACCAAATAATTGGTGACACGAATAATTTTTATCATTCATTTTTCAAGATTATAACATAACATAACATCACGCCTTTTATCCCCGAAGGGGTAGGCAGAGGTGTACATTACGGCACTTAATATGCCACTGTACAATGTAACACCCACTTTTCACTATTTATGTTAGAGTCCCACGTAATAGGGGGTGAGCCTATTGCCATTTACCGAGCACAAGTCCAGACTCCGTGCTACTGCTGAGATTTTTTGAAAAAGTCCAGTAATACTTTGCCCGACCTTGCAATCGCACCCGAGACCCCTTGCCCGGCAGTCGCACTTGCGACCCCTCGGCCAACGAGGCAGTCAGATCTTAGTATGTTGTTTTATATTTAAAAAAGAATAAAATATTAATAGCGTCAGTTAACTGCCTACACAAAACTCATTGTCCGACACAGATTTCAACTTGTTAATCCCATGTTTGACTGGTATGGAATATGATGTCATAAGTATTCTCTGTCTGGTTTCTGACAATGATCAAACATAGGATTATTCTAATTCATATAAGTATTTCCTATATGAAAGAAATTCTCAAAATTCTCACCTTTATAGCAGCACAAGCATTCCTGATAGAATTCCTCAAGTTCTCGATGTTTCTCTGTGCACTATCCTTCTCCTTCTTAAGCTGAGAAGTGACTGCTTCCATATCTATAAGGTTGTGATGTAAAGCGTTGATCTTGACCAGTCCCTGGTACCTCGGCCTGTGCTTGCGACGTACTAAGTGGCCGCGGATAGTCTTTTGTAGAAGGGTCAGGCATTCCCTTCGGTATACGATCTTGTTCTTTACTGTGGATAGTGTATTTTGTTAGTTGATTTTCATGGTAAAATTATCAAATGATACAAAAATACAGTAAATATAGTTGGTAAACGGACACATGACACATGATAGAATACTAGTGTAGGGCAACGTTTTAAAAAAATATATATAGAAAGTTCATTATTTTGTATGTTACTTGGTATAAATCGCTTACTCATCAATCTTACAAGCCAGATTTAAATATAAGTATTGGTTTTTTGAGTTCATTCATACAGTAACAGTATAGGGTACTTATGGGACGACGTGCTCCATCGTAGATCGCATCATCGTTTACCACTAGGCGAGGTAGTGGTCAATAATATAAAAAAAACCTGTAAAGGACAGGGCGTTCTGGTGCCGGATAACTTTCTCGTGGAATATTCTCTAGAATACTTATCAAGGAGAATCAATAAATATATCACCAAAAAAATACTTACACTTAATAATAGACAGCACAGCAAATATGGACTTCCTCCATCTGGACTTGACAAGCCAGGATAGTACAGCTTCCACAATGGACTTCAAGTTTTCAGGGTCTGACTTCATCATAGTATCGAACTCCGAGTATTTGCCCGGACGGAAGAACACTCGCGTCACACCGAACTTGTAGTCCTTGTCCGATAGACCCAGACTGTGGACTATGGCCTGGGAATAGGAGGTAAATAGTTAGTTTTATGTTACTGTTCAAAAGCGGATTGAAAACATTTCTTTGAATCAGGGTTTCCCAAACTATGGGTAACGCAACACTCGCAAGCTATTTTTTTAGTAAGTTTTGTCTGTAGAAAGATGCACAAGGTAACCGTTCTGTATTTTGTCTTTTATTCTGGTAACGGCTTATTTCGCTGAAGGTGTGTGGGTCCTAAGTTCGGGAACTTGATTTAGATAGATCGTAGTCCAGACAACTTTGCGGAACACTTAACGGGTTGCCGGGGCTCCTGCTCGAAGTGCCGGAGTAGGAATGTGGTGGTTTTTAGTCAGTAAGAGTCTGACATTCCCTCTCGCCTCACCCAGGCGGGAGAAGTCATTGGATGATTTTCCCCCCTCAGAAAAAAAGTCCAGACAACTTTGGAAACCACTGCTTTGAATGAATAAAAGTATTATTTTGTTGCGAACTGTTGAATAAGTAATCTACCATGAATCGAAATAAAAAAAATGGAATTTAGGATAAAAGGGGTTTTTTTAAGTGGGGTAAATCATCGAATGACTTTTCCCATCTAGGTGAGGCGGGAGGGAGTGTCAGGCTTGTCCTGATTAGAAACCACCCTTTTCCTACTTCTGCACTGCGAGCCGGTAACCGTTTACGTCTTCCGCGGCTCCGTGTCGGCATCAGCCCTGTTGAGCCCCATCAGTGGTGTTTGTGACGCGCGCTCGGTGCCGTACGCTCGGTTTTGATTTTAGTCGGGCGGCGAACTAACCATGCTCGTCGTCCGTGCAGGATAAAAAAATAAAGGAGGCAGAAAGTGTAGTTTTTTGTATTCTAATTATGAGGTATCCATTTATGGCAGTGTGTTAGATTAAATTAGTAGTTGCTATGTATTTTACCAGCATAATCAGATTAAAGAAGTATAGTAAACTCATATTGGTAGGAAATAAATATATAAGGAAGATTCTTAGTCACTTACAGCACAGCAAAACTGATATAAGTAGTAAAAAACTAAATAACTAATCGATTTTTAGTGTAAATTGATGAAATGAATCTCAGTCCTTAAGCACTTACCTCGCAGAAGACTTTAGGCGAGAGTTTCTGCAGCTTGTGCGGCAGGTAGGAGTGGTACATGGCGTGCAGGTCGTGGAAGGGCGCGCGGCTGGGGAACCCGTGCTCCATGAGCTCCAGCACGGCCGTGGTGCCGGCGCACTGCAGCTGCGCCAGCACCAGCCCGCCCTCCAGCGAGCCCGACACCATGCGCGAGTTCGGCTTTATGCAGCGGACGAAGTTCGTGCCCTGCCGATGAACCATATTATTGTTATAGTGTTAGTAATTAATGCGATATAATTCATTCATAATGACGTCTACTGAATTTGTTCAAAGTAATAATTGAAGTAGAATTAATCACAATGACTAGTTGTTATGAGTAACTAGCTGTTGCCCGCGTAGAATAATGACTTCTGACAGAATTCATCAGAATCAATTCGGTGCCTGTGAAATGATTTATCGTGGTTTCAAAATATAAATAATCCCACAGGGATCTTACCAGTACAGTACCTGTTTCCGTAAAGTTTTAGTGATAAAATCTATTCTATCGACTATTGTTGCACCGAATCTCTCTAAAATAAGTTCAGTGGTTAAGAGCTTTACTTTAGCTTTAACGCATAGTTTCTGTTCTCGTGGGACTTCTGTAATAAAAACTATCATCACACATCGTTTCCCAGGTCTCAAATGATCGTGTTACCGACTGTAACTAAAAAATTTTCAATGATTCTAGATTCAATAGATACATTAGCAAAAATGAATTTATACAAACTTTCATCTACTATTTTATCCCCTAAGGGGTGGAATTTATCAAAATCCTTTCTTAGCGGATGCCTAGGTCGTAACACCTACCTACATGCCGAATTTCAGCCTGATCCGTCCAGTGGTTTGGGCTGTGCGTTGATAGATCACTATGTCAGTCAGTGACCTTTGAATTATATATATTTAGATATCTTCAAATACTTGTCAATATAAAACTGATGGTGCTATCAAAATGTAAATCCAAGATGGCGGCTGCAGGAAATTTTTAATTTATCGTCATGGGTGTCGTTTTCATGGTTTTCGAGGGTGGCAAAACAACAGTGCTGTCAAAATGTAAATCCAAGATGGCGGCTGCACGAAATTTTTAATTTATCGTCATAGGTGTCGATTGCATGGTTTTCGAGTGTCGTGAAACGGATATAATTTCGTGTATACTGAAGTCGAAAATATTTTAATTAACTTATTTTTTAATTTATTTTAATTTAATAAACTATTATTTGATTATCGGAAGGTCAGGGAAGGGAAGGGAAGGTAAAGGGCCGAAACTACTAGACACTACTAGCGCGTGAACGCAGCCCGACGCTCCCGGGAGAGAGGCGGCCATCTGATTGTCTTTGGGATCGTTCGGACATAAGCTTACCGTTTCAATTCTTTTTAATATACCAGTTTTCAAATACAGTCCACTAATTTATTGAAGAGAACCATCCCCAACAAGTAGTAATATCAACACACAACTTACATTTTCCTTCAACTTATCCATCAACTGCGACAGTTGAGATTGGAACTTAGCTCCGACGGAGATAAAGTTCAGCTTTCCTTTAGCATTGTTGTTGTCCGTGTTCTGGAATAGATGCTGCACCAGTTTGCTGTTTGATTCCTGGACGAGGAACTCCAGAGACGCGTGAAGAGCGTCGTTGTTCTTCTCTATGAATTGATTCTGTGAAAGATATGACGATGTTATGATTGTGCCATTATACACAGACAATGGTGTTAATTAGGCATTTGTATCTACGCAAGTCAAAATAAAGAAATGTAGCAATATTTGTAAAGTTTTAAGTTTCGGAGAGCCATGCTTCGGCACGAATGAGCCGGCTCGACCGGAGTGATACCACGGCCTCACAGAAAACCGACGTGAAGCAACGCTTGCGTTCTGTTTCGTCGTGTGAGTGAGGTTACCGGAGGCCCAATTACCCTCCCCTTCCCCAATCCCCCCAATCCCTGAATCCCCAACGATCCTCAAACTCCTAATCCAAAAAAAGCCGGGAACGCACTTGTAACGCCTTTGGTGTTCCAGGTGTCCATGGGCGACGCCGATTGCTTACCATCAAGTGATCCGTCTGTTCGTTTACCGGCTTATGCCATAAAAAAAAAGTTTGGTGTGGTGTTTTGTCTTAAAGGTATTGAAATATATACTTCTCAAACATTTTCTATCGAGTTAAGTTGCAGAAGACTAAGAACAAGAAAGGGGGTACTTATTTTGATATGATAAACTTACAATGAACTTTAAAGACATCCTATTTAGTACTAATTGTTAAATTGTAAAATTCATTATTATTAAAAAAAAAAACTCACAGTATTATAACAAACGGCCCCAGCGAAATGACGTAGTAAGAATCCTTCGTCATCACGTAATGTGCGATGTGCTTTCAAACGAGATGAACGAGGCACTTGTAGTCTGAAACGTAAGTACTTAGTACTAAAGTAGATATTCAAATAACAAAACAAAACAATGTAATAGGGTAGTAGACACTACGGTGTACGAAAATTAAAAATGTAATTAGTCCGTCAGTTAGAGAATATGAAAATAATAGACAATATTTTTTTATTTTGTCGTATAAGAAAACAATACTTAGATAAAACGGAGTTAAGTTTAGGAGTGGGAGTCGTTACGTCACGCTATCGTATAAAATATAGTAAATCGTGACGTCATACGATATTTCAAATCAACATATCTTCGAAAGTATTTAATTTTTAAGAAAAGAAAATACACGTGTCAACTTTTTAAAATAATCTACCACTACCAGCTGGACATAAATAAAATTATAAAATTTAGGATACTACCCTATTTAGTACCTACTGCCGTGCAAATTCCAATCTTAAAGTTCAAAAGATAGAGTAAAATTTTATACAGCACATAGTGCTACCTGTTATTATTAACACCGAGTTGTTTGTGTACGGAGTGAGTGAAGTGGCTGAACTCTGGTTTGGGAAGCTTCGACTCTTCATCCAGCAGGTGGAAGATACCATGGTTCTTGCTTTCAATCAGATCTGTAAGACAAATAATACAGTTCAAAGTATACAAAATTAATGACATCTAGCTCCATAAGTAAATTATTAATGTTTTTAAAACAGAGGCCTTAGTACGAGTTTGATTTACGTTTAAAAGTATTCGAAACGAGTATGCGTTCGGCACTCTGATTGGCCGGCGCTAATGAAGCAACCAATCAGAGCGCCGAACGCGTACTCGTTACGATTACTTTAAACGTAAAACAAACCCGTACTAAGGCATCAGATCAATTTCGAAAACAGTAAAAATAACACTTATCTACTGTAAAATTGAATAAATACTTGCAGATGTTAGTTGAGATAAGAGACTGAAAAACTTTTATGCATGTGCTATAGTTACACAGTATCCTAATTTCACAAAATAAACTCAATAATCATTCAAATAAAGTTTACTTCACAATAAACACACTTCTAAAATCATGTTTAGTGTAAAAAAAGACTCTAAAGTCATAAAGATAAAGTTGAAAATAGCTTACCAATACAATCCTGGTTGTCAACGAATCTGATCTCAGGTACATTGAGTCCCTCCCGCTTGTATAGTTCCTGTTCATTCTTCAGGATGCGCTCGTTGAAGAACTGCTGCAGCTTCTCATTGCAGTAGTTGATGCAGAACTGCTCGAAACTGTTCATTTGGAAGTATTCTGGAGAACATAGAAATTGTTCAATTAAGATGTCTTTAAAATTGAAAATTTCTTTGTACACTGGAGGTATATAGGAAAAGGATTTCTGATGCAGTGGTAAAAAAAGCCTTTTTTTATTTATGGTACATTTTTTGTAATAACTATCGTGAGACATACTAAATTAACTAAAAATCGCAGGTTAGTAGGGGGTGCGACATCGCCGCGACCGCGCACGCTGCTCATGAGGAAAAACCCCTCTGTGGCTCGCAACTAGTAGAGCTTTTCTCAGTATATTCATGTGAGGAACCCGCCATTTTTAGTTAATTTAATGGTATATTTGTCTACTAAATTACCTAAATGGTGCTACTACTGATGATTTTTGGTAATAAAAAGTAACTAAACGTAAATATTAAACGAAAACGTGGAGTACTAAAGCGCAGGCTTTTATCCAGTAGTGGCAGTCTTCTGACTGATGATGAACCCTAAAACCTACTTAAGAATGTTGTCAGTTCGATATTCTGTGTATGATTCTGTATATCCCTACCAGGCCGTTTTTCTAGTATTAATCAAACATCTGAATTTGTATCACTGTTTTTACTCGGAGTTTTTATATTGCAGCTTAATACGTAATAGGGAGCCAGTGGATGCAGGTGGCAAGTTGTCGTCCGACGTGGAGGACTAAGGGGGAGGCCTTTGTCCAGCAGTGGACAAAGGCCTCTTCCAGCTGTTGATGATGAAGATACGTAATGTAATGAAAGACTTACCAAACCCAGCAATATCGAGCACACCGATGTAGTACGCGGACGCTTGGAATGGAATACTGGCGTTGATGCGATGGACGATGTAGTCGAACAGACGACTGTACACGGCCTTCGCGAGCGCGTCGCGCGCGTTGTTGGCTTCGTACGTCTTTAGGGGTACCCTGGAAAATTAAATAAATCATCAAAAAAGGAATTAAAAACACGATGAATAAAGCATTATGAGCATGTAGTACTCACTTCTCAACTCACTTTCTATTATATGTATCTAGGTTTATTGTACTCATGTGTAGGTATATTTATTTATGTACTAGCTTTTACCCGCGGCTTCGAACGCGTCATAAACGGATAAAAAGTAGCCTATGTGACATACCAATATACACAGCGCCATCTATACCAATAATTTTGTTTTCCCTCGGGAATATCAAATTTTTCCAGGATATAAAGAACCCTATTATTCAATCCGGACTTCTAACTTTACGTCTGCAATTTCGAAATTCAAAGCAATCGGTTTAGTAGTTACGGCGTGAAAGCGGAACAAACAAACTCACTTTCCGATTTATAATATTGGTAAGGATATCTCTGAAAGAAACTAGTTTATCTTTCATTTGTTAAATAGAATTATTGCTTGTCTTTTGCACCTATTATTTACTTTCTTCTGCATGACCCAAAGGTCAGATTGGTAGAAAATGGTTGCGGTATTAAGTCCACCTATTTTTACATATTGTGTATGAAGCGTATAATATAAATAAATACATGGGACTTATAACATAAATAGTGAAAAGTGGGTATTATATGGTACAGTGGCATTGAGTGCAGTTATGTGCACATTTGCCTATCCCGAGGCGTGATATTAAGAGCATGCAGTATACAGTTGTCGTGTAATAGTTTGTTTTGTAACTATTTTTATATGAGTAGGGAAAAAATAGTATATGTAATTATAATATAGGCCATTAAATTTCCTTTCCAAGAAGCTGGTAACATACTTGACACCTTTGGTGTTGCTGGCAAGATCATCATAATGTCCAACTAGCAGTACTTACATGATGGCGGTGCCCTTGGCCCCGCCGCGACTGCTCTGCATGAGCCGGGCGACGAGCGCCCGGCGCAGGTCGGCGGCGTCGACCCCCAGGCGCGCGGCGCAGACGGCCAGCGCGGGCTCGCAGCGCGGCGCCACCCGGCAGCCGCCGCGCGCGCCGCCGTCCTCCTCGAACTCCACGTTCCCCAGGTGCAGCACGCCGCTCACCACGCCGTACACTGCTACACGCTCGGCTTCTGACAGACCCACTCGACCTAGCGCCTGGACATTACACAAATGTAACTAAACAATCAGGATGCTGCACAGTTGCGGTCGTTGGGCAACCGGCTGCCGTGCGCGGGTTCGATTCCCGCACGGAACAACACTTTGTGTGATCCACAAATTGTTGTTTCAGGTCTGGGTGTCATTGTGTATGTGAACTTGTGTGTTTGTAAACGCACCTACGGACAAAATCCTAATGTGGGACAAGGTTTTTAAAAAAAAAGAACAAAAAAGGAAGGATTAAAATAAATTAAGTATTATATAAAGAAAGCCAAATAATATATTTCAATTTGAAGTATAGCTTTCTATGAAGAATGACAGACAAGAAACTCCGTGGAGTTCTTCCTCATACATAGTTTCTTATAGGTGATGATGACTGGAAAGCACTTTTGATCTTTTAAATATCACAACTCTATTCATCTACGAGTTTATCATATTCACGCAGTCTCATCAAGATTCCCATCATCAACATTCACTATGTCCGTGTTAAGCAAAATCCCTACGTTTGAAAGACACCTTTGGTCTTGTAGCTAGCCACAATATTGACTTGAAGAAACAATTGTTTACTTTAAAACAATGATAAAATACAACAATACCTGATGGAGCCTCTCAAAGTCCTCGACATCATCAAGTATGGGGTCTCTGAGACCGCCCTTAGCTTGCTGCTGTTTACTCTTGCGGTCAGCGCTGATCTTGTTCTCAGAACTTGGTGACGTAAAGTATTGTGTGCATCCGTTCTTCAAATACTAGAGGACAAAAACATAATTGTTTTCGAGTTAGTTTTCCTTTTAAAAACAGTTTAGGTTCGTACAGAAAATAAGTTTCTTTACTTAAGTATGACCAAGGTGTGTATTACCAACACCCACAGGGTTTTTAATCTGTTTTTGTGGTTAAAATAAAGAAGCATTGCATAAAATTATCATTAAACTACTCCTGCTTAGTAACTTTGTAAACCTTTGATTTGATTTAAAATTTAATCTTATCTTTTTAGTATATAATAATAATTGTAAAAAATATCATAATTATTTTGAAAAACATTAGCCTGTTTTTCGGCGAATTTTTTACAAAGGCAAAGATAAACTATACAATAAGTACCTAATTGCATGTAGATTAAAAACTCAAATCATACACAAAAGAACTCACCAAATAATCATCAGGTTTGGTGATTTCCAATTGGGTGCGGAGTTCTTGAGGTGCGCCGGCGCATAGAAGGTAGAACACATGGTAGTTTCTTTCTTCTGCACTCTGTGTGCATATTCTAGACTTTTCTAGAAGATAGTGAGAGATGTGACCGCCCACGACTTGGTATTTGTTGTTGAAATGCACCTCCATGAACTTGCCGAAACGGGAACTGTTGTTGTTACGTGTTGTCTTCGCGTTACCGAATGCTTCTAAGATCGGGTTGGCTGCAGAAGAAAATAAGCTGTATTGTTATCATGTAAATGTTTACTATACATATGCGACATATGTTAGAAAAGCTAGGGATGATTGAGCCAAGGATTCCTGCTCCTTTATTCGCTGTAAGGGGAGCAATTTTTTATGAATAGACTGCGAATGTCAAGTATTTAGTCTTCTAATACGCTTATGCTTCACTGGTGCAATATATTGCAGCATAAACGTATTAGAGGAAAATTATAGCCTCAATCAAGGTGGAAAGCTCCAGGCCGCGAACTAGACACGATTTTTTTAAACGTTGTCCCGCACTAGGTTTTTTTTCTGTGTCGTGGGTGCGTTTACAGACGTATGTCTGAACTTGTATAAGTTCACATACACAATGACACCCAGACCCGAAACAACAATTTGTGGATCACACAAAGTGTTGTTCCTTGCGGGAACCCGCGACACGTTGCGCGGCAGCCGGTTGCCCAGCCACCGCAACAACCATGCAGTCGCAGTGTTTAAAAATCTCTGAAATAACATAATAATTCACAATACAGACAGACAAAAAACATTGAAAACATAATTCAAGTAACATTACAGTCATTCCAAACGTTAATTAACATTACTAATTACACTTGTTCATTGAACATGAAGCGTAACATGATATATAACAATTATGTACGTTGTACACACACCACACATCAAGTTACACAAAACCAGTATAAATTGGCCTTTGAACTGTGTATAGTCCATAGAAAGCGAGACCATGATGAACTGGGTGTGCATAGCTCTTACGGTGGACGATGGTATATGATCAATATGCTGCAACGGTAACACAAGGCCGAATCATCTTCTATTTACATAACCAACGACCTTCATCGGAATCTCCAGTTTTAATGAAAATAAAAGTAGATTAACTGGTTTATTTGCAAATGCAATATCTGTTTCTATTTCTAGTTTTTTCTGATAAAAATCTATCTATTTAGGAGCTTTTTTAGTGTAAGTGGATTATTGATCAAATAATATTTCCTATGTGTGAAGCTATTCATTCATGTAAGGATCATGGTCGTAGTAACTCAGTCATTTCTATGGATTTCGCCCTATGTGGGCACATGGTTAGTGGGACCACGTCATGAGTTTTATGTACCTATGTATGAACGAATGAATGACGCACATAATGAAACCATTAAAGCTATAGATGGGAGAAGATAGGATAGGATATCCTATAGATGAAAATTATAAAATGTGGTATTGTTTTGTTATATAATAGGCTTCATTTCGATCTATAAGTCAGAAATAATAGAAAGTCGTCGTCGCATAAAGCCTCATTACTATTACGTCACTGCAGGCCACTAGCTTAATGGGGTTATTGAACTTCGCTATTATCAGGTAACAGAGTTTGTAATATTGTAGTCTGGAATTTGGCCCGGCCGGGGTTGCAGGTAAGGTTATATATAGAGCCCGGCTCAGAGCAGTAGTTGGAATAGGGTAGTTTTTAAACACTATGTTTAATACTCCATCGTCACTTAGGGTGAGACGATTTAATGATTTCCATTTTTACAAAAAAGTCTGATATTTTGGCAATAGATTTATCTATTATATTTAGACTAATGACACGAATAATGGGGAATAACAGGCGTGATATCATGTTATTATTACATGCGTATGTTATTATTTCAAAAACCATTCAGCAGTTTCGGAGAATAGCACAAATAAATGATATGAAATCAGAATAATATCGAGAATTTGATTATGTATTGATGTCAATGATACTGGTTGCGTTATGATGTAAAATATTTATTTAAATAATTAAAATATTCTGTCTTAGATCAGCTGCTTGTTGAGACAGGTTTTAGAAACTTGAATATGTTATGTAGGCGATAAGTTTGCAAATTCAATTATTACTGGGTGTATGTTATAAGCACAATGGTAATCAGATATTGTAAACCAAACTAGAAACATAGATCCATTGTTTAAACGATAAACTCTAGAATAGGTAAATTGGAAATGTTCGTATAACTACATATAGCTTTGATAAACCGATCCCTTAGGACTAATTTCCCTTTATAATGTTTGGAATTTTTGAGTTATAACATAACCTAGTGTAAAATAATCATTATAACAAAATAATGGTGTTATACACTACTTTGATACTTATTTTCTAAATATTTAACCTCAGGATTTTGACATGCAAAGTAAACACATGTTCAGCAGTATACATATGTTTTTATGTGGCTGAAAAGATACAGAAAATATTGTAAACTATTAGAAGACTTACCATCCAAGATCTTCTGTTCGACGGGTCCAGCGGCTTTGGCCCACAACTCACAGAGGTACTTCAGTATATACTTCGTGGACTCTGTCTTACCAGCACCGGACTCACCGGAGACGATGATAGACTGAGACATCTTCAGGGATTTCATGTCACGGAAAGCTTTGTCGGCTGTTGACAAAATACATGTTAAAGTAATTGAAATATATAGATAGCTAAGAAAATAACCCCGCTGATGAACACTTGGCTTAGGACCGTGCCATCAGGATTCCCGGCTTGCGCAAGATACAAGATAGTATATATAAATAATAATAATAATATTTCTTAACCCTTCAGCCACTCACATTCTCGTTGCCCCTCTGTTGCTATATCTAGCAACCATTCCCGGGGCCCGGTCGGTGAGTTGGCGAGTCTCCGCCTGCCATTTTTACGTGTAAAAATTACATTGTTTCGGCAGGTGCCATAGTCATCCATAGTTCCCAATTTACCAGTCCACAGCAACCCATCCATAACCCTACCTTTTTTTTTCCATTATTCACAATAGTCCTACACTAACCGGGGACTGTCCTTGGGTGCATTTCCATAGTGCATACAGGGATAGTCGCCGGTTTGTGTATCCATTACATTTAGATTAAAGTTGTCTAAAGGGTCTCTGCGCAGTTGGCTTCGGCCCCTCGTACGCCTCCCAAATGACCGAGACCCTGTGGTCCCGTGAATGGTAAAGACACACATAATAATAATATACGCATATGAACTAACCGAGAAATGCTCAACTAGTTTCAAGTTAGACAAAACCTATACTTATGAGCAGCGTAAAAAGAAACTGAGTAGTGAGCAAATATATAATGCCAGCTGTAAAGTGTATGCTTGACGCTTTCAAATTAAATCACAAAGGGAAAACAAAATGAGGAATATATCAGTGCCAGTAAGTTTATTGAAATTTATTTCAAATTAAACATAAATTCAGAAAGTGTTCTAATGCTGATGGTTTAATACAAATCTTATACTATAAAACAACCTCTTAATAGATTTTTAACTATATGGTTTTGTAATAAACTCAAAAATCCATTAATGAAACAAATTGTACATATTGGAGGTATTTGTACGGTGCTACAGAAAACACAACAGTGTTTACAAATACTGTAAAACTGATTCAAGATTATTATTGCGCAGGTTTATTCTAAAAAGGGAATAAACAGATATATATATACTATTATAGGTAAATATTTAAGAACTTTCTCTCCAATGAATAGGACTTAAAATCTGTTAACCACATACAAATAAAGGTAAAATGAGTATCTATGATGTCATTTGTTCTTAGAGTAGGTGTTTACTAACAAAGACAGAGAATATTTCTGGTGTTAACCCTGCTATTACAGAATTATGTTTGAAGTATAAAATAAATAAATACAATACTTTTCATCAATAGAATTCTCCTACATAACGGTATGTAGGTATTGAGTAAATAACTAAGACGGAAGAACTTCAAATACTTTTGGATAAAATATGCAGTACAAATATTTCTAGCAGTTAGAAAAAACTATCAGAACTATTTCTTCAATAAAATACTTTATCCAAAACGAATAAAATTGCATTTAGAATGGTTATATTCTTACCGATAGCAAAGACATGGGGTGGCAGTTCTCCTAACGACTTTCCTTGGTACTTCTTGATGGTGTTGGAGGAATACATGTCTGGAATGTCTTCGTAAGGGTTCACAGCCAATAGGATGTTAGCTACGTATGTCTGTAATATTAAAATTCATATTAATTACTTATTTTCTGCAGATACCATTGCCTTCAGTTATCGATATTTAAACCCTATGCGAGTTGTGTGCCTAGTTAGAGACTCATAGTTATAGAGAGAATTCTATTTTTAAATTGATTATGTGTTTTGCAAGTAACAGCAAATCATCTGATCTTTACAATTTCATTTGTATTATAGAATAGGGTAGTTGCCAGGGAATGAAAATTAAAAATCTAATTAGTCCGTCAGTTACATAATGAAAAAAAATATTAGACTTTTTTTATTTTTAAATAAACTCTATTTAACTTTAGGAGTGAGAGGTCGTTACGTCACTAAGTGGTACAAAATGGAGCGCATTGTGACGTCACACGATATTTCAGATTATTATATCGTCGAAAGTATTTATTTTTTGTGAGAAAAGAAAAAAATACATTACTCATTTTTTTTTTCATTATCTAACTGACGGGCTAATTAGATTTAATGTTTTAAATTAATCTACCAGACGGACATGAAAATATTTAGGCAACTACCCTATTTGGATTTGCTCATTAATTAGCAGTTATTGTACAACAAATTAGGGACAATCGGAAGACTTAACCTACTGTCTAATACCTGGGATTATACATAGCATACCTAGTATAAAAAAGTAACAGAAATAAAATTAAATGAGTACATTCAGAACAATAAAAGTTAATCAGTAATTTGTACAGAATAATCTAAGTACACAGTATACGGGCGATAGTAACAGTCAATTGACAAGGAAAACCAACGGAATCGATACTCGAACATAATTCTCTACGGTAACTATGTAGCTATAAGTATGTATAATAATATTTTTCAAGGTAAAAACATTCAGGCATTTGAAATGAGTCATAGTAAGCAAAGTGAGGTGTATACTTACGTAGATCTTATTCTTCTTGTATCGTATTAAGATGTTGTTTAGTAGTGTAGCTTCGTTCAGGAACATTAGCTCGCCTGAAAGAAGTTTGTACTGTTAGTTCAAAGTCATCAACATTCCATAATTTAATTGTGGGAGAGCCATGCTTCGGCACGAATGGGCCGGCTCGACCGGCGTTGTGTCGTCGTGTGACTGAGGTTACAGGAGGCCCAATTACTCCAGCCCCCTTCTCCAATCCCTGAATAGCCAAAAATCTTCAAATTCCTCATCCCCAAAGGCCGGTAACGCAATTATTACTCCTCTGGTGTTCCACGTGTCTATGAGCGACGCCGATTGCTTACCATCAAGTGATCCGTCTGCTCGTTTACTGGCTTATCCCATAAAAAAATGTCATCATCATCGCAAAATAAACACTTGAGAGTCAAAATATGTATATAGAGATGTTTTTTTGTAAGAAGTGCGACTGATTGTATATTCCGATGAAATCAAATCATTTAATTCGGTTGCAAACATGGGTTAAAAATACAATACATGTTTAATAATATACCTACAATAGGTGTTTAACAGAATTGGATTCGATCATGATTTCATTGACCTTTCTTTGCTAATAATTTGATATTTAAAAATTAAACCTTTAACATATTGTAGATTGTTGGAGATGTTTAGTCTAGGTAAATATTTTGCCTTTACCCCGGGTTTTGGTGAGTCAGTCCTTAGATCAGATTCATTTTCACCTTCTTAGATGACTTCATATTATTATCCTTATGAAATCAACCAAGGTACAACACAGCTAGACAGACAAAAGCAGAAGAACCAGTAGGTTGCAACTAAAGTCAGTAATAACGAACTAAATTGCCATAAAACCTTATACTCAGATCTTGACCATTTAATTCCCATGAAAGGTATTAAAATTCCCCTTATAATGATAGTGCAAGAAACGAGACTAATAAAATAAGACGATGAGAAAATAATCCTGAACTTGTTTAAAACAGGTTAAGTTTTATCCCAGGAACTAAGTTACTGAGATCTCATGCTACGCAAGGATGGAAATTATAGATTCAAGACTTGTAATATCAATTAATTCTGGACAGGTGTCTGATTATATTGTGGATAAATATTGTAATTAAACTTATCTCATTGCGTATTAAAGTAACGTTTTAGTAAGTTAACTTAGCAAATGATATTTAAAATTTATATGAAATAGCTAAAATGCTATCATTTTAAACCGTTTATTCGGCTTGCAATTTAAGATTCTTAAAGAAATTAAAAGATAATAGGATACATTTCTCTTTAAGCCCTGAGTTTCGTAGTTTTTTGATCCAACCTTTTATTCAAAATTTCGGACGAATCGTAACTAGCTAGGTTTCACTACAATTCCAAGATATACTCACAATTATCATCAACACTCTTAGCAGGATCACCGGCTGGGAATATGTCTTCAAAGTTGCAGACTCGCTTGGGGTATTTGTTGTCGATGGGGAAGACGTCTGCTTCTTCTCCCATCAGTTCGTGCAGCCGGGCGAGGATAAACCCCTCGTTGGGGTCCCTCACCCAAACCAGTTGCTTATCCATCGTCATTGTTTACTGGAAAAAAGAAAAATATAAATATTAGTTGCGAGTTTATGCTTGAAGTAAGGATTTATTTGTGAGTTACTAAAGGCTAGAAGGTGTGATGGTAATTGGATTTAAGTCTTTAGTAGGCAACAACAAAAAATGAATCTTTAGGGTTGGTCTATAGATTTCATGAAATATATCATGATCCAAAAATTATCGATTGGGTGTTCGGTCTAGTCGTTTTCGAGCTCCGGGCTTAACATTTATATCTTGATATTTAACCATTTTCCTTAAGTGTATATTATTATTTTTATGGTTCTTCTTATTTATATTAGCGAGGAAAATAATTGTACGAATGTGATTAAACTAGTTAGTAATATTAGAAGTCATAATTTTCTTAGTAGCGCATCTCAGAAATATAAATGCGGAAAATACTTGTACTCAGTTTCAAATCTCAAGACAACATCTATGCATTCTTTATTTGGAAAGACCCTGTAAATACATCAGAGAACACAAAAGTCCCGCATATCATAATAATCACGACAGACACAAAGATTGACAGAGCACCAACAACTTGTGCATTCATAACACAAGCATTCCCATAACAAGTCTAATTATAACAGGCAGGAAGACGCATTTAGAAGGCAACAACAACAATTACATAAGTGGACAAGATGTTGAACATGTAATTGCTTTAATTCCCTCATAAACCAAGAATATGATTAACTCACTTTCGGAGCAGTAACGCGTACTGTAACACTTTCATATGTATTACGTAATTGGGTTTATAGTGAAAAATATAACAATGGTTGCGCAGCTGTTCCGGTAGATGACGCCCGGAAGCAAATAATTGTTCCATCTATCACAATATTTATATAGAATTTAGTGGAACGAGTGAATGGTATAACACGACATTTTGTTGAGAAAAACAGAATTAAAATGTAAGTCAGTAAGTTAGTCTTTTTTTATTTTGTTAGATAACTAAATCCAATCTAAAATTCATCCATCAAATATAAATCGGATAATTGCAAAAAACCAAATAACGATCCAATTATCATGAATGAAAACCATAAGACCAGATAACAAGCGCACAATTTTAAACGGATCCTATTGGATAAAAATATACCTAAATCTATATTTCTCATAAGGCCTAGTTTGCAGATGCCGACTTAAAAAGAAATGTCACAGCTTATATAATAATTACTTGGGTACGTGACGTGAAGCCGACGAAACTGAAAGGTCACAGAACCCAGCACCAAGCAAGAAGGCCTAAAGGGGACCCAAAATATCAACCGTTATACTAAGAACCTCCAGAATGTAAGACATTGATTCGGCATGAAATAGGCTTTACGTCGGTGAGAGGATTACAAACGGTCGAGTAATCTTTTAAATTAGTCCAACGGAACTGAATTGAACAAACTTTTTTATTTATTTTATACTACGTTACGGTTTAGGGAGAATGTAAACAGAAACAGTCACTTTTGCATTGGAACTTGCTTGATTTATTAAATTTTGTTAAGTGAGAGACCTAAGCCAAACCGCCAGAGACCCATTAGACAATTTTAGTCTTATTGGATCATAAGATTGGTCATTATAATCCATAACTACAACTTACAATTAGCATTGCTTCATTCAATTACTTGTTCTACTTGTTCAATTACTTCAGTATCCAATGATAGGGAACTAATGCTTGAGGAAGATCACACTGATAGCAAAGTCAGACAAAATCTTTTCGCTTTTTCACGGTCAGAGATACCAGAGCGACCAACTGTGAAATGGTATTCTTGAAATTTCATGCTTCTATTCATAAAATTCTCTCGGAACAAACAGATTTTTAAACGAAATCTTATACTGTGACCAGTGCTAAGCTGGATTATAATTTGGAATAGATTTTGAACCTTGTGAAGTTCACATAGAACGTTTAATAGGTCAAGGGACGAACACGATTGAGAGTAGTTACATGAGGTAGTTATACACGGTGAAAGTCAGATAAAATTAATCCAGCTTATCGGAAATGATGGAATAGATAAATGTTGGGTTTTTGTGACAAGCTTTGTCAGTGTACCGTGAAGTTTTGTGTCAAAATTGAAAGTGTCAGGCCTATGGTCCAGGCAAAGCATGACGTCGATGGCGCAAAGGTTTGCTGTTAGCTAATAAATACTCTTTTGGTGCAATGCTCTCTTAACGGAAGAATGGAAGATTACACTTTACGGAAAGTTGCGTTGAGTTTTATTATAGAAGAAGCTATAGATTGGTTTTATGAATAATTTACATTCCATTTACTTTATAGAAATTCCAGTTATTAACCGTCTAGTATTAATACACCTATGTATATGAACCTAATTATTTAATATTTTTATCAACAGTGTAATTATTGCCAGTAAAAACCTTTAAAACAGTTTTACTTCAGGAAAGTACTGAGAGAAAAGAGGAACCTGTCTGGTAAACAATAGGCTATAATGACTGATACTATACTTTTTTCATAAAACTAGTTGATACACGACAGCATTGTAAATCATTATGCGTTAGAACACGCACAGTAATAACTAATCGCCGACTGTTATTTAAAACAGAATGCATAAATATGAACAAGATTAAAAAAGTAAGGAGCTGATGGCAAAGTATGTTCATTATGGATATAGATAACTGGCCACTTACTTTAAGAGATTTAACCCGTTACTTAAAAACGTAAGAAGGCAAATACTATCATTTAGCTAACATTAGAGATGGCAGCACGCAATATATTGTAGAAGTTGTTGTAAAATACCAATAGCACGAAGATATACGCAATCCTAGACATGCGACTTTTACACTAGGAATGGACAAACATTCAGTACAATGTCAATTTTAATCTATATACGAGATTCTACAACTTGCGTACAAACATAGGTGAACATAATTTACAGAGTGGAAAGGTAAAAAACTACATAGAAAGAAGATTGGTTTGAGATCATACTAGAAAAGAGTAGACATATCTTTTATTTCTCTGATTTAAATGGGTAAACAAATACTACCATTCACTATATTCCAAAACCAATTATCTTCTCTGTTCAGTATCATCATGAGAGATACCAGTTACAGCTATGTTTTTTATCAGAACCATCGAAATACCGATAAACATGAGACAATCGCTTGATTGAGGTAAAAATAATTCCGATAACTATTTAGATGACTAATATTAAATAACACATCGTTTGTGTTATAAATAAGGAAACTGCTGTTTAAATGGCAGACATTCTTAAAACAGAACATTTTTTTAAAGTATTTTTCTAAGGTAGTAAGCATATATAAGGTAGTAAGCATATATATAAATATTTGCATTCATCCGAATGCAAATATTATAGAAATCGAAACTAATATAATTTTCTAATATTTTTATTACGAAGTAAGTTTAAAATAAATAAACAACGCAAGTAAATGGATATCATAAAAGTGAAACTGATTCGTAATCTTGGTCATAGAATTTCCCCAAGTAAAATCGCTGCTCGTTCCGTCCGAGCATCAGAAAATTATTCAAATCCATTAGAAGAAAAGCGCAAAACGTATGAATGAGCACAATGCGATAGCGTAAATAAACGGATGCAAATTATGCAGTCCAACGAGAGGAACAGAGCAAGAAAAGCGTACGAAAGCGTGATTTTGACTGTCACGCCAAAGAATCGAGGTTAAACCGCCGTCTGGTACGAGTACCCAATTTACAACGATAAAATCGACAAATCCATACAAATTAATATTTAAAAGTTATGATGGTAGAATGATTACAGTTTAAGAAGCAAGATAGGGTTTGCAATAAATAGAGGTTATAAAGTACATAGTTTATCGACCTACTAACCTTACTGAACATTAATGAAGAATACTTGAACAACGAAAATATTCACTGGCACAAAGTAACAAAAAAGATGAATGATGAACGCAGAAACTAAACAGTCACAATGGGCACTTTGCAATTAAACTACCTCTACACAAAACACACTTTTGACTTTATTTATTGCTTCGTTAATGTTATCGATTTGATATCAAAACAATATCTACCTATTGGTGCGATACGTTGAAACTTTGAAAGCAAATGCTATCAATTGAATGATCATTGTATTGTAATCACTGGCCGATGAGATGTCACTGTTTAATCGGTCGACCTTGATAGAAAGTTAAATCATTTTCATTTGTATTGCAAGTATTGGTACCTACGCCTTTTTATTATTAGTATAGGATCTGGCTTCAATGCCTCTATTATTAATCGTGTGTACATAATGAGTCATCGATTGTAACAAACACATGTTTTACACTCGTAATCGATAGAACAGACGCTTGGGACGACCATGTTCAATAAGTTGGATTTCTTTGATGCCTGTTTATTTTCAACATCGACATCCAATTAACAATTTTATACGGTTGTTATTCAGTAACATCTTCGTTAGTTCATTATTCATTTGTCATACATTTCAAATGGCGTGTCCAGATGTATGTATAAATTAATTTGAGATTTGATCACAAAATAGTAGGTTCGATGACATTTGGATTTCCCATTAAATTTTTGCTCGCATTCAGTTCACACATTTCAATGCGACTATACAGTTATGCGTTGTGGATACCATTGTCAATTGGGCATTGTACAAACAATAATGTCCGAAATCTCCCGCCGTTCTGTAGTACAAGACGTAAAATGATGGGAATCGTACATTGTTCTTCCAACAATGAGCCAAATGCATTCTTTAGCGCAACAACATTGCATGTTCTCATGAACTGGTAATTTAATTATCTCGTTTAGCCTTGATACTTTAAACCTGCAAGAATTAAATCTAGAGAACTTGTAATAAGACTTAATTATTATCTCACAGTTACTTGATTAGAAATCTTCGTTTCTTGGAAGGTCACGGATTCGAATTAAAACGCACTAATTAACAGCTGCAGAACTAATCTTCTGTAGATTTCACAACCTTCGCCCGAATATTGCGGTGATATAAACTGTCAATGATTCACTTTCTTTTTTTTCTAATATACTGGACTGACAAAGGTAAAAGGCTAGATAGGTAAGAAGAACCATGATAATAAATAACTTTTGCAAATCGATATAAACTGGCTTGACACTAATATGACAGCTTTCTTTGACAACATGATTTTAATATACACACTAGCCAATAAATGTCATACCCTTAACGAACACTAGATTTTATTACCTTGGTTGCACTTAAGCAAAAACTGCATAACAAAAACACTTATTCAGCCTTACAATCAATTGAGTCTTATTAAATCACTTAACCACTAACACATGTGTCTTGCTCTGTCCGGCTAACACTACTGGAAATTGTTTTAAGCCTTGAGGTACACCAACTCAACATAAAGCGAGACAGAAACTAGCACACCCAAACATTGTACAAACAAACAAAGCCTCTATCTAAGTAATGACATTTATTAAAACGCTTATCATCTCCGTATCTGCTGCGTCGCGTCGTTCAGGTCGAACACCTTATTAAGCTTCCTCGTTGTCTATTACTATAATAAAACCTAAAGCAACATCCATCATGCCAATGACCTTTTTCTTTTTTGGACCATTTGCCTCACAATAGTTTTCCAAACCAACCTTCCAAGGCCCTTAAGAAGCCCTTGCCATAATAATCACTACCTTATCGTGTAGTGTTACAGCTCAAAACACCTTGAACTTTCAAGTTCATGGGTTGATATTTCTGGTCGTAGTGACCTCGCAACCTCTTGCTGTGCCATTTTCAGAAAATTGATCCGCTAGACCGCACCTTTCTACTTTCCTATGTCAACGGCTATTAATGATGTCCAACAGACAGCTATTCTGGGATACAACTGGGGCAATGTGGTAAAAGTTAGGTGGGGCAGGTTTAATGTGTTTCTTTGTAAAGTTATAAATAAATCTGTAGAATAAGACATCGCATACATAAATAAAACTGCAGACAAGTGCATGTGATTTAGCCATATAACTCAAGCTTTAAGATTGGTCATTAAAGCTTAAGTATATTAGGAAGTGTGTAAGTGATATGAAGAAGATGCATTACTTAACGTTAATTCAGAGAAGTCTTCAAAACTCATAATGAGTATACATACGAAACTTAGCGTGCGAATGCACGCTGAAACTTAGCGTGTATTCGCACGCTAAGTTTCGTATGTATAGGTAGTCTTGTTCGAAACAAAGCACGATGATTATGCGGTGTACAAACAAATGTAGGCAAACATACAATTGCTTGAATCAACGGAATTCAGTATAATCAAATCAGAAGGTGTAACGTTTTTTCCTTTTTTTAAATAGGTCATGGCTCAATTTCTTTGCAGACATTAAAAACTAATTAATTATTTAACTAGTTTAAGGTAACCAAATCAAAGAAAACTTAATAGTTAAACACTATCCCCAATTAATAGCAAGGATTATTACCATACCGAGAAAAGTGGCATTTAATGTCTCTCAATAAAAATCATGGGTTTTTTTTTAAGGGGGGAAAATCATCGAATGACTGCTCCCGCCTGGGTGAGGCGGATGGGAGTGTCAGACTCTTACTGACTAAAAACCACCCCGTTCCTTCTCCTGCACGTCGAGCCGGAGCCCCGGTTACCAGTTAGGTTCTCCGCGACTCCGAATCGGCATCGGCCCTATTGGGCCCCATCTGTGGTGGTCTGATGGCTCTTTGAGGCGCGCGCGGAACGCGACGCGCCGTACGCTCGGGTCTGTTTCTGGTCGGACGGGGAGCCACCCATGCTCGCCGTCCGCAGGCCCGCGCTTACGGTGGCCGGAGATCGTCCCGCGATCCCCGACGCCCGGTGTGTCCTTCGCGATGACTGGGTTGCGAGGAGGCAGCGCTTCGCTGCCTCACGCGTCCCGCCTCCTCCTTAGCTAGCATGACTGCTTCGCAAAAGGAGGAGACGGCATCCCAATCCCCCTTGCTCCGCATCATGGCCTGCACTAGGCCCGGACGCGAGAGGTCGCCATCGCCGATCACTTCCCTGAGGGCACGGCGGTGCTCAGCCCACGCAGGGCATTCTCCCACCGTGTGTTCCACCGTGTCCCATGGGTACTTTCAAAAGTAACAGTAATTAATTTTATTCGCTTTGTTTTCAGAAACTGTTAATATCAATGACGTCTTAGAAATTCTAAGAACGTAGGTGAGGCTTCATTAAAACGTATGGAGACAGATGTTTTGTAGCAAACATTGTCCTATGATAAAGTGAAATTAACACAATATCAATGAAAAATCTGCTGCCTCGTTAGCCGAGTGGTCGCAAGTGCGACTGCCGGGCAAGGGGTCTCGGGTTCGATTCCCGGGTCGGGCAAAGTATTACTGGGTTTTTAAAAAAACTCAGTAGTAGCACGGAGTCTGGAATTGTGCCCGGTATATGGCAATAGGCTCATCCCCTATTACATGGGACTCATAACATAAATAGTGAAAAGTGGGTGTTACTTCTGTGTGCACCTCTGCCTACCCCTTCGGGGATAAAAGGCATGTTATGTTATGTTATGTCAATGAAAAATTTAATAAAAACCTACAATTCACCTTGGGTAAATTGATGACAAATTATTTTTGTCCAATTTGCTGATAAAACACTACAAAAATGAAAGTCGTAGTTGAATGTTGATGTGAGTAAAAATTGTGCTATAAACAAATCAGTAAGTAGCATGCTTAAAATTAAATTATATTAATATTATTGTGGATTGCTACACGGCTTTTGATGAATCTGCTTACAATAATGAGAGGTTCTAATAATAGAACAGGAGACATAGTCACATAGATGATTCAAGTAAAAACTACCAACTTCCACAGTTTTTTATCGATTTCTTTAATTTATTCAGGTGATGACTCAACTATGTTTTGTACTGGCCAGGTCGTTAGCTTCGTGTAGGCAACTCATAACATCATTTGCATGCTAAAATTTAATATCTCTCTTTAAAGTTTAAATCTTCTACATGAGAATGGTTAATGTCTATATTTAGTTCTGAATTTTACCGTGCATTGTCAGGATCATCATAATTCATACTATTTATGTGCAAATTGTCACGACTGGCTGCTACCATGAGTCACAGTGGTGCAGAGCTAAATTGCTATTAGCCGACCTCCGGGGTCGGGTTGCGATTTAACCGCTTCTCGTCTCGTGACGAAAATTGATCTCAATTATTTTTGACAAATTGATGACTGGATGGATTTATGTTGTGGCTGTTATTATTTTAGGTTTCGAATCGGTCAATGAGACGTTACAGTATCTAAATGAAATGATTCTGTCGATAATTTTAGAGGAGACTGGAGTGTCGCGGTTATGCACTCAGCACGTCCCATTAATTGAGATAATTTCACACAAAGCTGCATGATTCAAGAAAGATCAAACACTGTTTTTCAAATAGACACAACACACTCAAAACAAAGGAATTCAACAACCAGACTATAATTAGTTATTCTTTTATCTTATCACTGCCAAGGCTTGGAAACAATGAAATTCTCGAAGATACGGGTTTTCATATTAATCAGGTAAGACCGACACAAAACCAACATTTATTACAAATTATATAGACAAGTGGAACAGAATGTACGTTATGTAATAATAAACAAGGTAGGCAAATTACGTATGAGGAAATGTTAGGAAACTTTCAACGATTTAAGAGTTTACGGTGGAACAGTGAAAATCATGTTTGCGAAGATAAAATCAGGCACGCGTGGTTGGAACGATAAATGCGCTGATTGTGTACAGTTCGTACAGATAAAACAGATTAAACAGACACAACCGTGCACAAACAAATAGGACAACCAGTAATTAATTTAGCATTGAATACAGGCGATGCGGTAGAAACAGGAAAACGCGTGAACGATAAGAATAAGAGCAGACGCAAACTGATAACATTTCACGAAAAGTGATGTCATAAAGAAAAGTTTAATTACACAAAGGTCGGTCTGGTTTGGTCTGCTACTGCTGGTATTATGAGTTATGCAAAACAATTAACACCCCGTCTACTGTGATTTATGAGGTTAGTTTGAAACAGGCAACTTTAGAAACGCAATTTACACGCAAACTATTGCCGTAACAATTATTACGCAATCAAATTTTATTTCCAACACGCAAGTCTGGTTCAAATACTTCATAGCGCAACGTGTACTAAAAAAAACAACGTGCGAACATTAGTCATATAGTCATAGTGTTCCCTCAATGCCAAGGTTGGACCAGCGCCGCCGGTTTTGGTAACGTCTAAAGAAACTGGTTCCTTAAAGTCGTTAGTTGGAGTTGGATCTACGTACAGACAGATGGCAACCGGTAAATGTAACTCTCGGAGAATGTTATTGCAATCACCGTTCAGCGGTTACTTAAAACGGTTTACCTTAATATCAGAAATTGAAAATGCAATTTGAACGGTGCATGCGATCGTAACCCCGAAGCCCACAGATGATAACACAGTCACTAAATTCAATCGACATGTAAATTACTGAGACCATGCACAGAATACTAATAACTGATATTCAGAGTAGGTAGATACTAGTATCAGACTATAGGCGAAAGTCCATCTACATGAGCAAAGTGTAATTTGCCTAGATGAATAAAGGAAAGTAGGCTCTATGAAACACATTACATTGCGTAAAAGCGGATCGACCTTATTCATACACACTAGATTTTCCCCTCATTATGTAGAAATTCTAAAAGTTTTAAAATCACGGCAGGAATTCGAATAAAAAAAAACGGTTATAAACGTCATAGTTACTGGATTTTGGAACCACAAAGTAAATGGTCTCCTAATACTGGTTGCAAATAAAAACGAAATGCGTAATTACAACAGTGCGGACGTATTTGAGATACGTCTACTGATACATAATACAAACGGACCGGTTCGCTGCACGGAACGGATTTAGTATTTCCGTTTGCAATTTTTAATGAGAGCTTATTCCTGTTTGCGAAGTTGTAGTAAGTTATTTATGGAGAAACAGCTTAAGGCGAGATTTGGAACAGGACCGAGGATGTCATATTTCATAAAGCCGAGGAAGATTTAAATCATTTAAAAATATATCGTAATGATTCTTGGATTTATGCTTTCAGTCTTATACAGATGTAAATGATGGTAAGTTATGGAACATAAGTATGGTGAACTCTTTTAATATTTTTCAATCATCTTAAACATTTAGATATTTAAGTAACTACAAGTATGTCTATCGCTATTTATATTCTACTCTGCCCTAAACTACGAAAGGCATCTTCCATTGAAATAGAGTGGACAATTACGTTGATTTACTTGCATAATTATCCCAACATTCTTTTCATTACTAAGACCGTTGTGGTAAATCAAATGTAACAATTGTGATATGTAACTTATAAATTAAAAATACTTGAGTGTGGGGGCAATTAAAACAAATGGGTAAATTACTTTACTAAAGTATATCGATCCATAATTATTATTATTGGTAACAGTCGACTTACCCATGATGCGAGCTGGTTTTACGATAAACTCAAAAGTAAGCACTAGCAATTTCTAAGAGATCCGTTCCAAACTATGTAATTACATTATAATGGTTCAGAATGCTCCAATTAAAATAATATCAACAGTATCTAACTGTACTCTATGCGGTTTTAAAATGATGACTGATGATGAAATAAATGTTGACGACGCACCATTAGCCATTAATGTAGATATCTTGGTCTGACCTGTTGCAGCGTCAAGAAATAAAATGTAAGCTAAATCAAAGGTCAAAACATATCTAAACATTTATATCGATGAAAGGTGTACACATCCTTACTAATATTATAAAGCGGAAAGTTAGTTTGTTTGTTTGTTCCCCTTTCACGCCGTAACTACTAAACCGATTGCTTTGAATTTTTGCAAACGTAAAGTTAGAAGTCTGGATTAAATAATAGGGTACTTTTAATCCTGGAAATATGGGTTATTCTTGAGGAAAATGAAATCATTGGTATAGATGGCGCCGTGTGTATATGTCACATAGGCTAATTTTAATCCATTTGTGACGCGAGCGAAACCGCGGGTAAAAGCTAGTATTGTATAAAGAACAAAGTGTGAACCCATTACTTCTTCCAGTAAATAATTTACCATCTACATGGAATCTTACATGGAGTGATACCGCGGTCTCACAGAAGACCGACGTGAAAAAACGCTTGCGTTGTGTTTCGTCGTGTGCGTGAGGTTACCAAAGACCTAATTACACCCCCCGGGACTCTTCCTCAATCCCTGAATCTCCAACAAACCTCAAATTCCTAATCCCAAAAGGCCGGTAACGCACTAACGCCTCTGGTGTTCCAAGTGTCCATGGGCGACGCAAATTGCTTATCATCAGGTGATACGTCTGCTCGTTTATCCCATAAACAAAAATCAACCCCACTTAACCAAGACGAAAATGATCTCTAGGTATATAGAGATAACCGATGCAACAGTAAGTTAGTAACTGGAACATATTAAACTGCAATATGAAAATAATGACTTTTACCTTGCTCCAAGTAAAAAACAGGTAATTGCTTTACAATCTCTACGATTCGCAGGATTTGTCATTAATACACATTTTGCTGCAAAAAGTAAAACAACCTAGTCTTCCTGAGGTCATTTACTGTATATGAGCCTGCTATTACATTCCATTCATATATTGCATACATCAGACCTAGACGTACGTAGTCATTAGCACATGTTATTAAAACTAACAACGAACATATCAAAGGCAATTGCCAATTACAAATGTCACCATCAATGAGGTCAAGCTGTATCAATACAGCACAGGTTAACGAATAAATCAGCTTGGGGCGAGTACAGGGCCATATCAATTGATACCCGACTCCCCTAGCTGAAATGACGTGGTCGAATGACGGAAAACTGAATGGCGTAGTGGAATATAAATAAACCGAAGGGAAGTTTCTAGATGATATAGAAATGGGAAACACGTTTGACCTGCTTTTATGAAAAAAGTAAAGTAAAATAATATTAAGAAAATGACAAGAAGAAATCCTTTACGTATAACTACAGTGACTTAATATTATTAAATAATAAAAATTTTCAGAGTGGAAAAATTGAAGAGACGTAAAGAAAACAAAGTAATAAAAGACGATGTTAAGTACCAAAAAAGTAGGAAGTAACGCTACAAGAAAATCACAAAAAGAAAACAATAGACATTACGTAACCGAAACATGATACAACACCACTTCCAGATCGGATAATTTAATAAATAACCAAAACAAAGGAAACTAGGTGAACGGAGCGAGTCGTACGTAAACTCGTAAAGACATGTGCTTTACATTAGCTGTATTATACATGGTAATGGAAGTAGTACAACACTGCAATTGTAAATGACGTAACCAAAATTAATTACTTGAATCACGCCAAATCTCAGCTGTTCTGCACGCTACGGTGATTTTAAAAATAGGAAACTGTAACGTTGATCTACAAGAAATTCTTTGCCGCTAGTAATTTATGAAATACCATCTAACAAAAACAAAATACACGAGATAAATTAAACGATTTTACACGCTAGGCATGTCACATTTCCTGGACATAGAAATTGTTAAAATGTGTACGGAACAACAATTAGTGGAATGACACGCAAATGCAGCATTCAGAGAAAAGTTTCTTCGATATAGAAGTAATGAGCGATGCAATTAGTTACATTACGATTTTGCTACAGAGTTACCATTGCGATCGTAAAACGGATATCATCCCGTTAGTGCCAGATAATCTGCTCGACCGGCCCGATACCGTAACGGTAAAAGAGCCTTCGGACAAGAAGGCAAGCTGAGCCGTTGTAGCGTAACGTACAGAAGCCTTGCAAGAACGATCGATATCGTATAACGTGGGAATGCTGAATCGTCAGAGATGGTGCAACAGCCCCGTAAATACCAGGCCTGATGAACCCGTAGCTATTTTGCTTAAAAATCAACTCTTTCTAAACAGTAAGGTCATTACAATCGAAGATTTGTTCGTTGATGTTGCTAAATCATCGTTATGAAGTGGCGATAGCCTCGTCTTAGAACTTTATAAGTTGTTTCCAAAGGCTTTCTACTGATAGTATCGTTAAATTTTATTCGTGTGTGTATGAAATGGAAAGCTATGAGTAAACAGTTTTTTGATAGACTCCTTATTTAATTTGACTTTCGAGTGATTGTATACACTTTGCATTTGAAATAATTGACATTGCAATCTGAAATGACGCAGTTATAAGTTTTTCTTATCTGCTGATCATATTCTAACAAAGAACTGTATTTATCTAATTGTATTGTTTAAATGATTATTTATTGTTGAAACTCTTTGTTTCATTGAATAATTTTGAAGGTGAACAAAGCGTTGTAAGTGTGACTGTAGCCTCTTTTGTCATTGGTGATGAATTCCGAGCTCGACATTGAATTTTCGGCTACGAATGGATTTTCGTTCTAGACAACAATACTTTCTCTGGTTTTAACATAATGCTTATTAGTCACTGTAGGCAGAAAACAATGCCCACGTGCGTGATTGCTTGTCTCTTTTACTCTTGTGAACAATTTAGTGTTGTCCTATTCGGATATCCGTATTTCCGCTACTATCGGCGCGTGACCGTACCTTCCGTTGTGGGGTGCTGACACGACCATGACGGACATTTGCAGCCGTGCTAATGACTGTGACGTCAACATTCAACATAAATGAAATAGAATTAACGATGATAATGTTGTTAACATTAAAAATGCCAAACCTCCATTTTTATGATGAGAATGTTACATGTTTATTACCGCACGTACTACTTATCACTATTGTTCTATTATTGTTTTAATTCTGAATTTTTGTTTGGGATTTCTTTATAAGACGTCATGTGATTACTAAAGTCATCCATGATCGTACGACAAACCGGAGTATTAGAAACTACAGAACTTTAGTATAAATTATAACGAGATGACTACATCTCGTTATAATTTTGATGAATCACACCAGCACCTGTTAGTTTATAAACTGCAAAATAATAAGATTGATTAGATTGTAACTTTCAAACTTATTATGCAAACGCATTTTTTTTTTTTACCATAATACATCTATTTATTTATTTATTTATTATTACATTTCAGTACAGTTTAAAATTTCTTATTTGCACCATTAAACCACAGCTGGTTTGTATTGGTACTCACATTCGCTAAACAAGTTTTATGTTATAAATTTATAAACCCCTTCAATATGACAATTACGTTAATATATTAAGTGACAAAAATATAACATTTTAGATACGTTAGATATTTTACAAGTAACAGTAAACATCCATGAGCCAAGCATAAACGCACTCATTAAAATTGCAAAGAAACAAAGTACTCAAAAAAACCGATACCGACACACACGGCACTAGCTAATGTTAAACTTTTGCAGTCTACCCCACAATATGCTACATTCGCATTATGAGTTCTCAGTGTGTAACCGGTTCTCGTCAACTTAAAAAATTGTAATATACAGGCTGTTTCCTACATTTTGGTTGTGAATAATTTTAGACCATGTTATTTATGATATTGTGGTAATATTTTTTATATTTCTGTTTATAGTTTTTGGAGTTAATTTCGTATTTGATATTTTGTGGAATTTCATTAATTATAATGAAATTCCACAAAATATCTATTATCTGCCATAATAATTTTTAACTTGAGGTATTATTAATTTATTTTTGGTAATATTCCTAGTGATTATTTTATGCGAAATGGGTAATATAATAATAATAATAATAAGTCATTTATTTCTGAGTGTATGGTATATACAAGGTCTTAATTTTAGAATGAATCACATGCACTACCGTTGCCGGTGTAGAAATATTAAAAGAGAAACAATATTACGGAATTTCAACGTCAGCACAATTTGTTACAACTTTATGAATGAATTGACAATTAAATTATATTAAATGAACGATATGTCAAAATTATTCCATTTTTAACGATTAGAATACAATGTCCATACTTAAACTAATAAATTAAATACAATATTAAAAATCAAGCAACTATAAGTCAATAAGCTTACATAGGTCAAAATTTGTAATTGAGAAATTCACTAACTGAGTAGAAGCAATTATTCAAAAGCCAAGTAAACAACCATTTCCTGAATTTATTACTGGGCAAAACTCTAATGCCCGGGGGTAACTTGTTAAAAATTCTAATTGCCATGCAATACGAATTCTCACTATGCAAATGTAGTCTCTGGCTAGGTGCAAGTAATTTATTCGTACTTCTGCTTTTCACTCTTTCTGAAATGTGCTCATACAATGGAAACATGTGTGAATACCTTTTTATAAATAGGCAAAGTTCGAGAATGTATGTACATACAAGGAAGTGGGAGAATTTTAAGTGATTTAAATAATGGCTTACAATGCTCTAAGTATTCAGCTCCATACACTGCCCTGACACATTTTTTTTGCGCAATAAGTGCTTTGTTCATTTCGACTGAATTTCCCCATATTACAAGGCCGTAACGTAGGACTGTTGCCGCGTATCCATGATAAGCATTGAGGGATGTTTCTTTGCCAGCTATTCTTCTCAGTTTACGGAGAGCAAATACGAATTTATCGAGCCTAGTGCAGACGTTTTTTACATGCTCTTTCCAGTTTAAATTTTTGTCTATAACTATTCCCAAGAATACGGTTGATGGTACTGGTTTTAATATTACATTTTTGTAGTATATTTCAGGTGGTTTTATCAAAGAATTGTATGTTTGAAATTGTAGTAACTTTGTTTTTTCTATGTTGACACGCAAATTATTATATTCCAGCCATTTCATTGCTTTTAGTATTTCATTGTCAGTGTCGATTCCTAGGTTATGATTATTTAAAGATTTAATTGTGAGAGTAGTGTCATCAGCGAACAGTGTACAGTTATGTTTTAGGCCCTTACAAAGGTCATTTATATAAATTATGAATAATAGAGGCCCCAAAACACTTCCCTGGGGAACACCACAACAATTTTTTTTTAACTTTGAACTGTATGTTATTTTTGTGTTCTTGTCAATTTTTGAAACTACTGTTCTTTGTTGGCGACACGATAAATAACTTTTTAACCATTCATGCGCGTTGCCTCTAATACCATATTTTTCAATCTTGTTAAGCAAGCGATCATGTGGGACAAAATCAAAAGCTTTGCTCATATCCAGAAACACTGACAATACCGACATTCTATCATTGAGGGCTTCCGATACCAACTTGACTAAAGCAAAACAAGCAAGTGACGTGGAACTGTTTTTCCTAAAACCGAATTGGTTCTCCGTAAGTATGTTATTTTTATTAAAAAATGATATTAGTTTCCCGTATATTGCCTTTTCCAAAATCTTTGACAGGATTGGGATCAATGTAATAGGTCTATAATTAGACATATCCGTGCGGTTACCTTTTTTGTATAGCGGTTTGATTATAGACTGTTTTAGCCTGGCAGGAAATATTCCTGTTTCAAATGACAAATTAATTATGTAACTTAAAGGTTCCGCTATACATTTGCTACTTAGTTTTATCATTTTGGTAGTTATTTCGTCATATCCAGTAGCGTTGGTATTGTTTAAAGATTTAATAATTTTTACAATGTCTTGCTCATCTACCGGAGTTAAAAAGATACTGTACTTAAATACTTTTATTATTAAATTGTTCACTCAAGAAGGCTAGATGAAATCGAAACTGTACAGGTAATATTTTGCAATATTTGAATAATTCTGTGACGTTATTTCTGCATTTGTCTTTTATTTTACTCGGGACCATAAGTTTTAGAAATCGAACCTGTAATTTAGTTATCTTTTCAATAAGTGTTTTAAAGGTACGCCCGTAACTTGTGATTCCGTATGCAATAATTGATTCCGCCAAGGCCATATACATGCTAAGTAGTGTTTTAAACGGAACTTTCGGTTTCAATATGTAGAACTTAGCCAATATTGCCCGTAACCTATCACACACTAAGTCGACATGAAAAGACCAGTTGAAACGGTTGTCTACGATTAGTCCCAGGTACGTGTGGTGCGTTACCTGGTCTATTTCCTCGCAACGACACGCGCCTCGCCGCGTAGAGTGAAGACAACCGTGACTATGTGATACAATATTGAAAGGCATCATGAGCTTCAAGTGGCTTGAATGGACATGTATTATTTTAGTTTTACTGGAGTTAATAACCACTTAGATAAAAAGTGAGCATACTTTGATAAAAAGTGTAATTAAGAAATAATCGTTTTACAATGCAATTTGAAGTAAGACCTTAACACTAATGCAGTTCGTGCTACGCCCAGCAAAAACTAGGAGTAAGTACAAGTTGAACAAAAGGATTTTCTTGGAAGATAGCTATTGCCTTTCATTTCCAGTAATGCCTGTACATTACGTAGTCTAAAAGGATCCAATGAGTCCATTTCCAATGAATAGCAGCAATAACCATTAAGTTATTAGAAAACATCGATTACAACCACATTTATCTCGCTTGATTGTCCTTGATCGGTTGCACGGCTTCAGGCTTCATTATCTAAAATTCGGTTAGAGCAATCTAAGAGTTGTTGTTGTAGTCATAAGAATGGTAATAGCTTGTTTGTCTAATTGCAGTGTTCAGGCGACTTGCAATATAAGTATTGTTATATGGAGTCGGTGGATATAACGACACGATTACGTAAGTCGTTCTCAATAGCTGCCTCAAAACTGCTATCGTTTGTGAGGGCGAGGGATTTCATGCTTAGCAACCGTGGTTGCAAGTTAGATCAATATTAAATGACGTCATCAAATAGCAAGGTACAAACAGGGGAGCGATCTCCCCTCGACATTTTGCTAAATAAATAAAATATGAACTGAACTTTATTGTACACCGACCGAACCGACAGAGATTATTGTCTGCAGTAATGATTAGGTGAATTATTTTTATCGTAATTTACGTAAATGTATGCCAAAATACAGATATTATCTCAAATTGATTTTTTATCGAAAAAAGTACAACTTGCAGCACTTCTGTATAATATAGTTATTTAGTACAATGAATAAAAAATGCATCATGTTTTGGTCAATAGTAATCACCATCTGACTTGATCAAAATGAGACGTCTGATTTTTTTACTAACCTTTCGAATACCAAATTCACAGTTAAAAAATTATACATAAGCTACTGGATATAACTAGTTATACATCAAAACGCAGGTGATTTATAAAACAGCCACAAAACCATCGTCACACTGTGCACATCACTCGTATGCCTGCTGTTTAGGTCATTTCATTTCATTTTAGAGTTCAAGGGCATGATCAAAATAACTATACAAGGTATATTAACTATACATATACTACATTTAGCCATTGTTTTAGTTATTTTATTTATACTTTGAATGGGAGACCCTAACCTGTGCATTCAAGGTGTAATTGCCTTGGGAACATGACCAATTATGTCAATTTATGTCTCTTGGAAACGTGTGAGTGTTGAGCAATGATAAAATTAATTCTTTTATCTTTAGAATACTCGATTCTTTGTATAACAAATACTGAAACATTTCTATCTAAATCAAATTAATCACATTCGATTCCTAGTTTTACAATGAGATCATTTAATATAGTGATATCATTAGCTGAATTTCAAATCAAAATTACGTAAGTTTTATCCTTATAGCGAGGAAAAATGCAATAAGGCTAATTCTTTTCGATATTATTTACGATAAATTGTTATCTCGTGCGTCCAGACGTTACCTTGTAATCATCATCAATAACTTTCAAGTAATTTAACATATTACGAAATCTGATAAATGAAAAATGGGTACAATATGTATGTAATGTTACGGATAAATTGCACCTACAGGAGCCAGAAGAAAATCTAGGAGCCTTTGAATTTTGCTGTTGTCCTATCATTCGAAAGAAAACGCTTTATTATGGTTACAATAATTAAAACTGTTAATTATTTAAACTTGAGGTCGGGTTACATGATTTTGTTTCAACATGTTTGTTTGGTGTAAATACTAAGTTACGAGTATTAAAAGGGTATTTTTTTTTTAAGGGGGAAAATCATCGATTGACTGCTCCCGCCTGGGTGAGGCGGGAGGGAGTGTCAGACTCTTGCTGACTAAAAACCACCCCGTTCCTTCTCCTGCACGTCGAGTCGGAGCCCCGGTTACCCGTTAGGTTCTCCGCGACATTAAAAGGGTATAGGAAGCTAATACATGAAAACTTAATGAAGTCTTGCAGGTTTTATGAAATTATGATGATGTTTCCAAAAGAAACATTCTAAGCCACTGATACTACCTAATCCATGAAACTCGAGTGCAATGGTGCAAATACCAATGTACTTGTGTTATCTAATCTGTGATTACGTTACTTAGAGACAAAACCACACCTTGTTTGTCATGCTTGTTGTCACAAATGAAAGAAAAACATAAAAAAATACAAAATTATTTATTATTTTGTTACACTTTAATCATAAATTATGTACATTTAGAGTTTAGATTTGGCGCCTGTTGCCGAATGTGATGCCGGATTGTTGGCCCTTGTTGGTACCGTATTGGAGAGAGATGACATTCTGGCCAGCCTTCAGTTGCTCTTCGCTGAACTCACGCACGTTCTTGTCAGCCTCCTTAGGTCCGATGGACGGCTGACCAAAGTTGCCAGCTTTACGTCCCAGCGACTGCAGGCACACCACAACAGAATACAGGTTCTGCTTCTCCCACAAATCAATGGTCTGGAAAGTCTCCTGTGGTGGTACTCCCAGCTTCTTGACAGCATCCAGGAAAGCATTTATGTTCTCCATACACTTGAAGGCCATGGTGGACTGGTTGATCTTCTTTACGGAGCCCTCCTGCAGAACGTTGACGAGTTTGCAGAGGAGGGTGCCATCTTTCAAGACGCTGTACAAATTCTCAGCGCTTCCAGACGTGTCAGCGGGTTCACCGGTTAGTTTCTGGATCCATTCTAGGGTCTCCTGTGCGATTTCTTCGTTGTATTTGCTGTTGATCCTGGCCTGAGCCTCAGCGTTGATGCCGGCTTTACCCGCACGATAGTCGCCCATGTTGGATGTTCACTAGTCTACTGACACGTAGCCACTGAACTCCTTATGATAAGCGTCCTTACAATATCAGGTTGACGATATGTTTGATAGCGATTATCGCTGTTCTACGAACGAGTATTGAAGTTTATCACGCCGGTGCTATTATCTTGCGGCGTAAATGATTTATAATTATTATGAGGGAATTTTATACCTGCAGTCGTACATGTACGTATTGGAATGTCGGCACTGCTGCAGTTGATAAAAAAAGGCTTCGAAGAAATGGTAATAAAATCAAGCCAAGGTAACCAAATTAATGCTACGAGCTACGTAGCAAATGCTACGAGGACTTACGGTTGGAATGGTACATAATATCATGCATCAAGCAGACACGTCGAACAGGATAATTGCTTACACATACATAAGTAATAAACCACCAGATTATTATTTCAAACTACTCAATCTTATACTGCAAATATACTTATTATACTCTTTGCTGCAAATTACTGCTTCACTGACAGTCCGACAAACTATTCTAGTTATTTTGACACTAGGATTAATTGCAAGGAGCTTACATATGATTATTTTAATATTAATTGAAATAGATTTATGTTAGTTTTAAAGAAGTATTATGATAATCAAGTGATTTGGTTAGAAGTCTCTAGAATATTAGTCATTGGTCATTCTTATCTTGTTGATAAGTAATGTTGGTGTTTGTAGTTAGATATCAAAAGATAGTCTTGTGATACAGAACGGATACACAAAATTATTCATGAATATTGGTGAACTAATACTATGCCAAATATTTCATTCAACTTATTATATTCTTTGATTTAATTTAATGCAGTTTAATTAGC
This sequence comes from Spodoptera picta, assembly GCA_038387885.1. NCBI lineage: Eukaryota > Metazoa > Arthropoda > Insecta > Lepidoptera > Noctuidae > Spodoptera > Spodoptera picta. The sequence continues at coordinate 2,742,941 of JAZHFQ010000484.1, forward strand.
AATTAATATTTTTTAAGAGAGTTCAATAGTTGGGTTTAAATATTGTATTAGACTGTGCAGCAAGCATAGAGGAAAATTGCTCTAAAACCATTGTTTTTAACCAAATGATTCACAAGTGCAATTTATAAATATTAACTACTAACTACAAAAAACCCAAGCACAAGCTTTGTTAGAGATTAAATGAACACTGATCAATAGTTTCAACAGTCTAAAATAGTAGTAATAGTCCACAAGTTGCAAACAAAATTCCTAATCACCGTTTTCCCAATTTCGTTAAAACATTGCAACATTAACCATGATTGAGGCCCAGATGTGCCAATTTTTTTTATTGTTCCTGTGTTGGCCACGAAACAATGGCCGCGCGGTTTATTGTTCAGAACAAAGCCTTTTTATCACAACTTTATAAATGATAAAAATCATTGATGTAATCTTACAAACAAAATATTGATAAAGATGTGGCCTGCTTCCTTTTGCTATCAAATAAATGAATGCATTGCTATTTCTAAATAGTAGTACAACTGTCGTAATTTATAAAATTATCTCTCTCCGTCATTATAGACACAATTAAAGAACAATAGGTTGCGGTCACTGTTGACCGCTCGGTATTCAAACACCTCAGCTGTAAACTGTCAACAGTTTACTTAGCTGAAGAATTTGATTGTTTGGTTGAATACCTTCATCTCGAAAAATACTGTTTCAATTAAAAAAAAATATTTTAGTGGTAAAGAATGCATTCATCTAAGAAGGGTGTATATCATAAATCATTATACTACAACCAAGAAGAATCGATCAGGGAGCCCAAACCCTCAGCAGTAGCTACTAATAATATAGATTAGTAATCAAATTATACTATCATTGAACAAAATATAATTAATATCAAGAAACAGGTAGCTTAGATAATGATAACTTCAATATCATAGGCAATGAGTTGGCAGGTAATTATAACTTACTCATAATATTGCCTATTTAAAATTCATCAAATCTTTTTTTTTTAACTCAAAACAATGTGTGATAAACGACTTTTATGTACTATGCTAGCTAGGAAATAATACAGGAGTAAAAAATACACTGATCAAATAAAAACAATTTTGGGATTTTTGAAAAATTTTCTAAGTCCCAAATCCCTTGCACACCCTTTGCTACACTCTGACCGAAATACTTAAAAAGTTGGATAAGGTAAGTCTGATAATACCCTGCTAATTGCTGAAGGTTTTTTTTCTAAGTGAAACTTCGATTCCAGTTAGAATAAAGTGTGCAATAGGTAACAAAAAGTAGTACATGATTTAGGTACAGGAGGAAACCAGAACTCTGTCATGTTAATAAAAATAAAACCTTTAGCTTAGTTTGAAGTGTTAATTTTTAATAAATAACATTATTAATGTGTAAGTCTTTAATAAAAATGAATATAATTTTAAATAACTAATGAGAAGACTTCTAAACAAAGAAAGTAAATAATTTCGTCATAATCAGTAATACACAAGTCAAGAGTAAATATTCTGAATTCGTGACGTATGCTGTGTAGATGAATAATCGTAGATTTGCCAAAAATCGGCCCATTTCTATAAAACAAAAACCTATAAACATAAAAATGTCGTTTACTTATTTACCTACTATTTTTTCACCCTCCGGCGATCTAATTAGATTCTCATAAGATTTCTGACTAAACAGCACAAAATTTACTATCGAAGTATAAATTCGTGATAAGATTGCGCCTGAATCAAACAATACATCGACCAGGTAAAACGAATGTAATGAAAAATTGAAAACTTATATACAAAACAAAACTTACCAGAACTTTGCGAAGAAATAATTACAACACTTTGCACAGTACTGTGGTAGTTAATAAATAATATCCATTGTATAATTCACAAGGCACTTCACATTCACAAAGTCGAACTTATTTATTGCAACCGGCCGCGTCACGAGAATTTGTTAACAGCGCGAGACTGCGAAACAAAAAGTTACCTACGCTGCCTTCTCCGTTCGGAAACCACTCTCCGGCGTTCTCCTCCACGTGACAAATGACGTTTGCGGCTGTCGCTGATTGGTTGACTCATGTCTCATAGGGACGTTACCGCTTCAATAACTCGTCAGCGTAGAATATCGATATTCGATTCGTTAATTGTTTAATTGATGTAAAAAATATTATTGATGTTAACACAGTTAGTGTTACTCAAAAATAAAACCAGAAGTGTTTAGAATTTTTTTCAGATTTATAATAATTTATAGTACGAAGAAGAATAAAATCAAAACCAGCCATAAACCGCTATAATAAACTTATTACTTACAAATTGCAGTATGAAGTTTTGTATTTGGAAAAAGAAAGTCGACCTCTTCATTGAGCGGTCTTCACTAATTATAAAACAGTTATTAAGACAAAATAAGACATTTAAAATAAATATTATATCCAGAGAACACAGCTGATTATACGACTAAAAATGTATTTTGTATTTCCATCAATACTTAACAGCTATAATATTTTGTATCGATATCGATATAAATAGCTTGGTCACTACTCTGAACAACAGGTTGACATTTTTCAAGGTCCACTCACTACTTTTGACTCGTTCAAAAATGTGTTCTGTTAGTTTATTTTGTTGCCGCTAGAGGGATTTTGGGTTTCAACTTTTCAAAAGTTTTAGCGGGAAATCAAAACAGTGTGAACACTCATTTTTACTGATTCGATTATATTGAGTAAATAAAATCAAGTGAAAAGCAATATTTATTTAAACTTGACGCTACTTGGAAAGTCGACGGTGCCGTCCTATAATAAATACCTGAAGGTAGAAAATTATATCATTTTATAAGTCGACATGTTCAAAAACTCGCTTTATTGAGAATTTCTACATATATTTATATTGTTTTAACGTGTACCTATGAATTCAAATTTACTTGTAAGAGAGCCATATCGGTACGACCGCGACTGTGCCTGCCGGATCGACCGGGGTTCCAACACGGCCTCACAGAAAACCAGCGTAAGACGCTGGTGTTGTATTTCACTCTGTGAGTGAGGTTACTGGAGGCCAGAGGCCCGATTCACCCCCAAATCCCCCATCCTCAAATCCCAACGGTGCGTTCGGCGTCGGCAACACACTTGCGACTTGGAACCTCTATGGGCGGTGCCGATTGCTTATGTGGCGACACATGTCACAAGTCAACGGATGACGTCATAAAATCCTACATCGCACATACGAAGTTTACATTCGATTTAACACGGATAGAAAATCCCAACGAGCAACTGTTGGGCAGAAAGCCCGCCAGGCACGATCACCTCGCCTGGTCGGAGGATCCTCCTTTTCGATTTTAGGGAACTGTACTCTCTGTTCCCTAAAGTGGTGACCCGATCTTAGGGAACTGTACTCTCTGTTCCCTAAAGTGGTGACCCCGACGTGATTGGAAGCAACCTTCGCTTCACGGAGCAGATCAGCACCGTCATCCGTATCGCCATCCCTCTCATTCATCATTTCTCCGCTGAGCGGTAATCAAGTCGCAGCCACAACCAGCATCCTCAGCCTCATCAGGGACCACCATCGCCTGCAACGAAGTTGTGCAGCCTGGTTCTTCCCTACGGCCTCACCAGCGTCTAGGCACAGCACTTCTGCACACGGTTCTGAAGGACATCTCCTCCCGTCAACGCAGACGCCAGCCACTACGCACCTACCCTCGCAGCATCTCTTCCCCGACTCACCGTGGGACACTGCGAACTCATCTCTCCGACTCACTGGAGTATCGCCCTGCACCGCTCACCCGACTCACTGGGCACTCAGCGGCACAGTTCCGACTCACTGGAACTAGGGACTTTCTACACTGGCGCTGGCACCGCTCATCTCAAGCATCAACAGCCGACTCAGCGGATCGACCTCGGTCTTGGGAGGAGTGGCGACACATGTCACAAGTCAACGGATGACGTCATAAAATCCACATCGCACATACGAGTTTACATTCGATTTAACACGGATAGAAAATCCCAACGAGCAACTGTTGGGCAGAAAGCCCGCCAGGCACGATCACCTCGCCTGGTCGGAGGATCCTCTTTTTCGATTTTAGGGAACTGTACTCTCTGTTCCCTAAAGTGGTGACCCGATCTTAGGGAACTGTACTCTCTGTTCCCTAAACTTACTAGTTTAGTGATGCGTCTGCTCGTTTGCTGCAGTATGCCATAAAAAATATTGAATATAACTAACCCAAATCATCCCCTAAATTTGTTCATATAAAAGTAGTCTCTAAATATTGGAAATAAGGTCTATAATGTAGTTAGTGGAGAGCGGTCACCGGTGACCGCTTAGGGATATGTGGGCTAAACAATGGTAGGGAACAGTAATTAGGTATACCTACCTACCTGAAAAAGCTTTACCTAACTCCTAAGTAGTAATAGGTTTGCAAGAGCTTTTCCTTCAGGTACCTACTTAGTTAATTCATTAGAAGTAAACTCTTCTCATACAACATTAATATGATGGAGGTTACTGGTTATGACTGTGTTTGTAAGACCGGAGGCATTGCGTCGCGATGTAAACAAAGGCGAAGCAGTGTGGGAGCCGGGGCAGTGGCGTTGTGCGCATGCGTGGCGGCGGGGACGGGGGCGGGCGGCGCGTGCGCAGGGCGGGCGGCCGGCCGGTCAGTCCGCGCGCGCCCTCGCCATGGCTCGGTGGCTGCAGGCTCTGGCGGTCGTGTTGCTGCTCGCCGCCGCCGCGAGCGCGCGTAAATCCCCCGCCCCGAGCAAACACGAGCCCCAGATCGAGGAGGTCACCGCTAAACAGTTGGAGAGAGTGCTGGAAGACAAGGATTTCGTCGCGGTGTACTGGTGTAAGTGGCCACTCGCCCGCTGTTCGCCGACCGGCGCGCGTCTCCGTTTAATTTTGCGAGCTTTCGAAAGCTGGCCGTCGGCCAGGGCGGGGGCGGTCGTCGTCGTGTCGAAACGTCTGCGACGGCGCCCGTCCAAATGGGTTATCGTCGAGTTAATGATCTTCGGACGAGCCTAGGGGAAGACCGCCTCGGCGGACTCGAGCTTTCGGTCGTGCGCATGATATTTTCGATGCGAGCGGCTCGGTTTGCGATTCGCGAGTTATGCAACCGAGCTGCGGAGACAATAAAACTTGACCCGGCCGCCGACCGATGCGGCCGTCGGCGCGGCCTAAAATGGTACCGAGTCTCATTTTCCACCGTTCCACCGATGCTGGCTCCGCCAAGGTCGCAAGGCGCCTACGCTCTTAGCTCGGCTAAAACCGTGTGCCGCCGCATTTGCCGCTGAAATAGACTTCCATTACGTGGTATCGGCATTGCGACTATTTTCTTTTGTCGCCAACTGTCGATGTGATCTGTTTGTTACTACGTCACATTCCTCGCAATGATCTTTTCATAAAAGTGCAAGCTGTGCGTGTGTGCATATGAGTGAGTGAGTTGGAAGCAAATGTAGACATAAGCTAATTCGTCAGATATACATTAATTATCTTGACGTATATGTAGTCGTTGCCATGCCTATTATGCATCTCTCACTCATCTGAAGGATGCAGTAGCTGGTCGGGACACAAAAAGTGTCATAAATCACTGTCGAACACGGCACCGATGCAAGATTGTTTCTTGGCTGAGAGACTAAATTGTTCCGAGCTACTACTGTAGGTGTACTAAGAAAATAGTTTTCTTTAGGTTTTATTAGGATCGGTTTAAGAAGGCTGTTCGTTGCCTAGACGAATTTTTTGAACCACGTTGGGAAAGTTATTGTGGAAAATAAAACAAACATAAACAATAACAAACACTATCTTTGAGTTACTTAGAACTTAGTTGATCAAATGATAATGATGAAGAAAAAATCGAATTGTTTTCGCATACTTCTTGCAAACTACCAACAAGATATCTATTGATAAAATATTTCAATGTGATCATTAACTCAGTACTAAAAAAGTTATTTACAAAACATTAGTAGATATGTAGGCACATCTGGACATTAAATAACGTGTTCTAAATATTAATGGCTAGAATTATTTGAACACAAAATAAAATCAAATAGATGTGAAGCGACACGGCCCCTTGATATCATGAAAGCCGTCATGAAATGTTTTTTGTGTTACAAAAATAGGCTCTGGTCAGCTAGTAAGTGTTACAGAAAAGACATAATTGCGAAAATGTGCTCGTACAACTGTTTCAATTGGAATACTTCCAAAATCAAGAATGTTAGCATTAATTCCTGGATTAATGAAAATTGCTTCAAAATGTGTACAAGAATACATTAATTTTAACAAATTAACAAGAGCTGATGATGTATGGATAGCCATTTTGCTTATGAAATATTAAAGATGCTGTAGGTTGCTAACTATCGTATTGGTGATGATAGAATGAGCTATAGAATGCAATAAAGAGGTAAACAGCCACAATTAAGTGATACATATTTTGCAAAACAAACTTTTAATTCCCATTTACCTAGCAAGCTGATTATGTGACCTCGCAACACGTGGTGTTCTAGTTGTTATAATATGGTTCTCAAAAACCGATATATTAGAAAGATACAATAATGTTTGGCTATAACCCTAACATGTGACTTAATTAAAAAAACGTGGTTGTCGAACCCTGAGATACACCTTAACGCTTTTGTTTAGATTCTAAAGAGGCTTTTGACTCCCCACGTAGTAGCTTTGTCGAATGATTTAAATTAACAACGAAATTCCACACATGAGCGCATCTACAACAATAACATGAATTCTAGAACATTCAGAAGTTATTTTGAAAATATTTATAATGTTATGTCACAGAATTCGTGGTATGCCATGCCGAATATAAGTGATCGTCTTGTATGTCAATTAAATTACTCATCACAGTCAGTTCGCTGTCTAACTGCATCGAAGAGATTAATGCTGATCGCTCTCTCATTGACGTACTTCCTCGTCCGACATTCCTAACATATCAAATATAGTGATGTTACTGCCAAATATCAAAATACTAATGTCATATTAACATTGGTGGATAGTCGTAATTGATCTTTCTTCTAACTTCTATATTTCTTTTGCCTATATTAAAATAGGACAACGAGCTAATTACCAACAGAGAGTAAAATTGCCAGCCGACAGGTGAAATTATGGTGAATAGAAAAAGTCGAGGTAAATTGGCAAAGAAGTAGAATTTTGCATTAGATATCTAGATCAGGCGCTTTTAAATGGTGCCTAATCTAGATATCAAACAGGAGTTGACGTGCCATTACATTGCAGTTACTGAGTACACCTGTCTAAATGTGAATATCATCTGATGCATTAGGAAAGAATTTCCTATCTGAGTAAATAAATGTTTATTCGTTTCAATATTCTGGTATAGGTATGAAATTCTACATATTTTTTCTTAGCCCATCATCTTCTATCACAAAGATATGAATGGTTCAAGATAGCAAAAATATATAGATTAGTGAAAAAGCCACGTTTTTCTGGTGTTTCTGATATTGTAAATTTTTCCGTGAGTGACATGTAACTCTTGTCATTGTCATGTAGGTAGTCTTTATGCAATCTAACACTAAATGCCTCGTAAAGAACTTGTACCCTGAACGACACAGACATACTGCCAATTAACGTTCGTTGTCAACGTCATTGAGAATTTCTTACGCATTTGTTTCTCCTCACCATATGAATCAGAAGACACCGAAAATAACTATAGATATACGAAACGGGGTCGGTGTTCACGTCATTCTGATATATGTTCACAAATAAAGTATCATAAAAAGCTTATAAAAGTTGTGAATAATTTTGCCACACGCGGTTTTGAACGAGCGTATTAGAGAGAGGAGGGCCACAAGGCAGTAGTATATCGGTGCATTTTACAGTAATGAGTTTTACCCAATTTTAATTTATGAAACTAACGAGCATTTTTATTGCGTAATGTTCATGGAACTTGAATTTGATGAACATTCGAGTTCCTTGAATTAGTTACACAGATTTGTAAATAAACAGTACCTGTTTTTGTATTTACATTCATATGATTTATACGTAGAGTATCTTTAAAACATATTTATTAAACATCAATAGTTCTATGGTCTTTAGACACATTACATTACACATGTCCTAAAATAAGGTGATATATAATGAACTCGGTTATTTATCTAAGTTAAAATATTCTGCAATGCCTAACAACTAGCTACTCCATACTGTGGATATAACTAAGTAATTTTATGTACATATTAAAGATTTTTTAAGTGCTCCTTTTAGATTTATTAACCTAAAATCGTTTGAATGGAAAAGACACCTATTGAATAGAAGAGGAAAATCCTTAGATTTACTCTTTTTAGTTCTTTTTAAGGTCAATTATTATTTCTTCCCCGTGCTTGATTGAAAAAACAGTTCTGACCACGTGACCTCGTGACCTCTTAAAGACCTGATCCTCCTGTTGATTCTGTGCTTTATACCTCTGTTGATAATGTTTGTTACCAATACTTGGACAAAAAAGGGTTTTAACAGTGGAAGACATTCACTGAAATAAACAAAAAGCTGGAGATGAACTAAATAATTTGAATCTCAAAATATCCCGTGTGTTACGTATAGTTGCAATGGAATGTAGTGGATTTGATCAGACCAGACCACATTAAAATATAAATACCTATTAACCTAATCTAACAGAAACATAGGCGATGAAAGTGGCACAAAGAGAAACCAATTGATTAGAAAATGAAAAGGAATTTTGAACAGAACAAGGGAATTTCAAGTTTTGTAAAACTAGTGATTTCAAATTCTTCTAGTGACCTAAATACGCAAGATACTATGTTTTCTTTGACCACATTATGATTAATTTTAAAGTTCATGAATGAAATTCGTGTAGCAACAGAATCGCAACAATTATAGTCATTAGAAAAAGCAAATAGTTTCCAGATGCCACTTGTGTAAGCACCTGCGTTTGGTTAGCAACTCACATTACGGTTAAGTTTGTTTGAATTTGGGGCAAGCTTTCCATACATTAAATAGTTTTCAAATAACTTACAAGTCCAAATTAACATGTTTAGACTTGGATAAAGCTTTCGATCGACATGACTTATCTACTTAAAGATCCAGGTACAAAATAATTACTTGTGTTTCTTATTCTACGATTTCGTTTTAGTAAACTAAATATATATACAATAGGTATGTTCTTCAACACGTGCGCAGGCGTCGTAATTGTTTTGCATGTCCTGCATACTCATGTATCGTTGCAACAGAGCTTCGCCTATGTTATTATTAGGTAGGTACTCTACCTCTATATTGTAAGTATATACTTACTAATGAGTCAATATTTTATTATTCATAATGTTGGGTAAGGTCGTGGAAGAACAGCTGTATTTAGTAATTACTATAACGCTCTTCTCCTTCTATTGAAGAAATTACCTACTTATAACTTTTGGATCTGTTTTCTATACGTCCCTAGTTCTGCACATTGAGTCCATTCACCGTTTGTCTCAATGTCAACGTATTTAGAAATACTTTAGTTCCTAGCCAAGTCGTCAGCGTCATTTACACCACATCCTATTTTGTAATTTTCCGTAGCCATATTTCATTGGTTCAGTATACTATAGCCAGACAGACAGTGACTATAATACAAGTGTCGGCTTCATTATATTTGTTACAAAGTGATTAGTTTAGATTAGTACTGACTACCAATATGTTGCTAATATATATTGATATATTATTGACTATTCTTTACATGTAACAAATAAGTTCATCCAAAAATTCTTTATTCACGTGTGTCTTATTATTCCTCGTTGTTTCTTGTTCTGGTTTCCACTGGTTCCTTTGGCTTAGCTATTAGTGGGATCATTTTATTATCTATCATTAAAAAATATGTTTCTGAGTATTGTCCGATATTGGAACATTGCCGAATACATGGCAATGACCTCGGCTCCTCAAATTAAAACACAAAATAGTCATTTGTGTAAGATGAACGTATGGTGTGATTCGATGTTTTGTAGTGAGCAAAATGGAATTGTGTGGGATGGGTGCTGAAAACTGAAAATCTATTTGCATTACGTTCATTATTGAATGAAGAAATCGAAAATTATTTACAATGAAAGAAAATGCGTTTGAAAAAACGTTCAAAGCTCCTTACAACTTAATCAGTTATATTTTGACAAACTAATCTTGGCAGTGTAGGTACTATTAAAGTAACCAGATGCTCAGTTGCACCAATTAAGATAAAAATAAACCAAGAATTTATATAAGAAGAAACACGCTTACACGAGGTTCCAAACTTCCATCATCGTGCGTCTGATTTAATAGCTTCAGTAGTCGATGAATAATTTGCTTGTATGAACCTTGTAGTACTAGGAAAACGTGTAATTGAAGCGTTATAAAACTGGCAAAAGCTAATAAAATTAAAAGCAACATTGGTTACGAATTGAATGTTTTGTTGGTTCACGTACTAGGACGTCGTAAATACAAACTTCAAACCCCCGCGACTTCTTCATTCGATACGAATTTATGAGTTTATTTTCTTATAGTGAGGTTAATGCTGTTTATTGCGTCACATATGTAAAAATCAGCATTGGACGCAGACGGTTACAGTAAAGAACAATAGATACCTGTCAAGTGTTAAACACAGAACTTGAATGCGGTCCAAATGGTTTACAAATAGAAATAACAGTGACGTGGTCAATAAAATAATTTCTGAAAACAAAACTGCTAAAGAAAATAGAGATAGAAAACAAATAGAAGATTTTATTACAAAAATCAAACATTAATCTCATATTAACGTTTACAGTGATAACTTTGAAGTATCTAAAACGTTAAAGGTTGTCCTTCTTTCATGTCGAAAAAGAGTGACAGTTTAACATGAATTTTTGTGTCGAAATAGTTAAAGCCCTGGTGGAGAGTGACACTGACGAGGGATACTTTTCGCTGCGGGAGATGTCACAGGAAACACGTTATTTTCATGGGAAAATACCTTATAGGTATCTGCAATGTTACTTTGCACAATTTTCATCTACAGTGATGACTAAAACTGTAAATATTGTAGATACATAGGTAGAGGTAATACATACATATTTTATGTTTACCTTACTATGCGATCGAAGTAAAGGTTATAAGATAAACGATTCAATTGTTGTGCTTTCAACACTTCATCGTTTGTTGTAAACCATTGATATGAAATCGGTTTTGAATTTGTAGTGATCATTTACGTGGGCTTCAGAAATGTTTTTGTAACAATCATAAATATACGCAATACGTAAAAAATGTTTCTTATCCATTCGTGTAATTCTTGGCATGTCAGTCATCTGTTAGTACCTTAGCTAAATCATCAAGCTTCACAGAACTGATTTCGGGAGCCAAATTAAAGATACGATAATACGTATCAGTCATCACATTACTATTTTCAGTCTAAGAATACCAAGTTATTTCCGTAAAATATTTTGCTTATGCAATAATTTTATCTACCTCGGACCACTGCTATTTGAGATTTTATTTTTTCACGATTAAGACATAAAACTGTATGGCAACTAGAGCTTCATATTTATCAAATCATTTTTATAGGCAAATGGAGGCTGGGGTATTTTATGTTTTTCCAAAATCGTATTTAGTATGATTGGTTATAGTATACCATGATTTATCAGTCACCAATTTTTAGCACCACAGACTTGGAGGATTTATTGTATAAGAGATAGGTATATAAACTATGGATGTAAGGAAGACTGCGTGGCAACTGTAGTAAGAGATGAATTAACGAACTAGTAACAGTAGGCATGTTTCAAATCACATCTAATATTTTTGAAAGCATGTCTTCAGTTGGGAGGCGGCACACAATAATTAATTAAGACATAATAATTTTTATAAGTCAACGCAACACAAAATAAAAACTAAATCGAATTGAATCATTAAAATTATAAAAGTATATGAAAATAGTGTCCATGATGAAACTTTTCATAAACAGATGCAAGAAGCTGTGTAACGTGTGACAAGGTATTAGAAGAACTAGAAAAGATTGATGACGACACGGACACGTTCGGAGTGGACTTCGTTAAGATCAACGACAAGCGGCTCGCGAAGCAGTATGGCATCACGAAATTCCCCGCCCTCACGTACTTCCGTGAGAAGGAACCGATCATTTACGAAGGTCAGACTAATTACACTTACCTATTTGATAAATCCATCCAAAATCTAGTTAAATTATGTAATCACCTATCTTTGAGAATTACGGAAAAATAGGCATTCAATGGTGTTTGGTAGTTATATCCCTGTTCTTAGTACAGAGTGAGAAACAGAAAAAAGTTATACATATTTATGTTCATCACTAACATGAATTGTTAATATAAAGGGCTCCCTTGAATCAGATCATTTTACACGAAACATTTATAAATAGAAAACAGCTGCTGGCTTTAAAACTCATTTAATACTTCCATTTATCAAATCGAAAGAATTGAATTGGGTGGTCCAAATGAATGATGGAAACGACCCAAAAACATTAGCTATAAAGAATTAGCAAATTGATTTTGTGATATACAGTTCAGCGCTGTACCATGGCTTGAAATAGAGACCATGACGTTTCGAAAATGAATTGTGATTATTCAACTGTCTATTAACAAAGCATTAGGGACGGAATATCAAATGTTACTCAATTAGCAGGCAGAAAACTATCATTTAAAATGATTTTCCCATCCTCTAGCCTTGAAAATGTGTGTAGATACATTTTGTAAAGGAATCTTTCGATCAAGATCCGATTGCAAAATAAAGCAAGCTCCTAAACTCTGTGAACATTATCTGAAGTTTTATTGTCCAACTAATTATAAACAGTGATTCATGACGGCTTCCCTATATTGTTAATTTTATAACTGGGCTCTTATACCAGATTTCGGCTATTTATACGAGTAGTGATTTAATCTTTCTGACTTCTTTAATTTGTTCTGCAACGTCCTCAATATGAAGCTTCTCAGAATGTTCTTCATAAATTAGCTTTGTTGAGATTTGTCAAATGCTTGAGAGTGTATTTTCTTTAGTGAATATTTTGGGCACATAATAATGAGGACTTTTAATATAATGGGAACGTAGGTACCACATGTGGTCTACCGTTTTTCAGATGATATTATTTACCTATGTCACATTGATCTATAGATCATGTCCACCTGTGCACCTATAGGTGCTGCATAGAACATAATTTTTGTAATTAACTAATCATATTTGTGAAAATCTTGACAATTCTAGGAGATCTCATGGACGAAGAGAGCGTCCTGGATTTCTTGACGAGTTTAGAAGCTATGGACCTTCCTGACCGGATAGAAGAAGTCAACCAAAAAATCCTAGCGAAAATCATCGAGGATACTGACTATGTAGCAGTTCTCTTCTGTAAGTATTGGAGTGTTACTTTATGTGTTTTGTCATCGTATTTTAGCAATTGTGGTAAATTCGAGTCATTTTTTCAACTAACCATCGTAATCAAATTGGTACTGTAAATTCTGACGTAGCTCTGTCGACTAGATAATCTTCCTCTCAGTCGTGTACATCATATTTGTTAGTGGAGGTTAGAACATGCGTCTGTATATTGTGCAGTGTGTTTTGATTGTGTTTTTGACGTAGGTCCTGATCACAAAAGTTGCGGCCCGTCAAACAGTAAGTAAGATTCTCAGCTGGCGGCATGCCTCCTTCTAATGTCAGCTTGGCTGTTACTCTTCTCGCTTTCTTATTAGATTTGTATTTGTGTATTTATGTCATATCTATGTGCTTCATGCTTACTACGAATGTTATACAGGGTATCGATGTTTTTACAATACTTATGTATTGTTAATTGGTGTAGATCTACGTGTACCCTGCTGTTAAAAACAAAAATCGGTGATGAATATGGCTAATTAAAATATTGGCTCTGATACAACATATTGAGACGATGTGACTCATATAGCAAATTATATTCAACCGTAATAATCTAACGAGTATTATTATCATTAATTACATTCACAAAACACTCGCTTTCAATGAAATAGTTATATTATTATGATGATTGAATTGGATTCCGCAAAAGTTCAGTCGTTGATATTATTAAGTATCTTTTCTAATGTTATTCGTGTATCTAGTCTAAGGGAAAGCTAGAATCAAAAACGCGTTTGCATTATCGGGCCGTGAGGCGAGCTATTTCGGCTGTGCTATTTGCGTCTCGCCAGCAAGCTCGGATTGACGGACCGACATGTCACGACTACAGCGTCAGACGAACATTCGTCCCCTTAACGACGACAGAAAAAAAACTATTAAAAATCAATAGGAGTGCAAATTCAAACAATACCGCTCCGAAGTACTGAAATAGGTATGCTAAAAACCTGTGTTTTAAATGAGATCATACGATGACCTTGACCTAAATATTATGAAGTGTGCTGTCTTCACGACATGTCCATCAAATAATTTTGTTTACAATGCTCTTTTTTAAAACACGTTAATAATATTGAAACACATCCGCTTTATAAATGTGAATAAAAATAGAAAAAACCTATGCAAATATTGCTGTAACATAAATTGACATGATTAGAATAGAGATACCGAATATTGATTAAGCGAACATACATCCTACATGATGATTTACCACAATCCCTTTAGATGTTTATCATTCAGATATTCCCGCTTTAATGATAAAATAGTTATAGAAACAATATTTTTGGCAAAGCAACACCACCACCACACATAAAGCTAATAGGTTTTTGCACGACATAGCTTTATATTGCACACTAAATTTTAACACACAGCAAACTTATAGGCGTTTAGGCACTTAACTGCATCGCTTCACGTCCGAGGCATGAACTAGGCACAAAGAGATCTGGGCGAGCCATAAAATGAAACAGAATGCAATGTGTTACAGACAAGCCAGAATGTAAGAAATGCGCAAAGGCTCTGCAAGAGCTGGAGAACATTGACGACGAGGCTGACCAACTCGGGATCGGTTTCGTGAAGATCCACGACGAGGAACTAGCCGAGGAGTACAATCTTGGAGACCTGCCAAGACTGGTGTACTACAGGCATCAGATACCTATTATCTATGAAGGTTTGTGACTCATATTTTACGTTTGCTGACGTTTGTATCACGGAAACGGATGATGGTGATGACGATGGCTACTGGTTCATGTCTAATCTCAGCACTTTCTTTTCTATATAATTGGAATCAGAAATGGCAAGAGTTAGGTATAAGTTGGATAGTAACTGTCTGAAATTGGCACTAGTAAATAACGGATAATAGCTTTAAGACTTGGAATAATATCAGCAAGTCTGTTCCTAAACATTTGCGTAACGAATTAACGTACATTAATAGAATTCAGAAATACTTTTGCTTACGATAACTCAGTTTTATTTATTTTAAAATGTGGTATCGTACTTATTGGTTTACATATTTTGGGAAATAAATTCAGTCCAACCTTGGTATGTATTTCAGGTGAGCTGAGCAGAGAAGAGGATGTACTGGAATGGTTGATCGCTAACAAATCTACCGGCGACGAAGAGGATATCATTGAAGATGTTACAGCGAAGACTTTGAATACCTTAATCGGGAATGTTGACAACCTTGTCGTACTGTTCTGTAAGTAGTCTATTACTAATGCTATCGTGTTAGATACTCTGAAAAGGATGTCAAACGGTTTAAGGAAAAGTTATTAACATTTTCTATAATATTTCGTTTCCCTCACTTCCAGACGACCACGGCGACGAAGAGTCGATGACAGTTCTGGGAGAGCTTGAGAAGATTGACGATGACTGTGACCGCCACGGTATTCAATTCGTCAAGATTGATGATATTAAAGCAGCTAAAGACTTTGGTATCGATGACCTACCATCCATCGTCTACTTCGAGAAGCAAATCCCCAATGTTTACGACGGTAAGATATATGAAGGTTATCGTACTGTTATAGTTTGAAGGTTATATGTATAATTTTAATTTTAGCTCAAGTTGATGTTTATTTTATTCACACTAGGTGACCTTGAGAATGAAGAAGAAATCTTGGAGTGGCTCGTCGACCAGCTCGAGAAGGACGAGATTGAAGATGTTACCGATGAAATGTTGGACCGACTTATCAAAGATGGAAAGACTGTCGCCGTGTTGTTTTGTGAGTATATTTCTTGGCAATAACTCGAACCATAAAACTCCCTTGAGCTCGGTCACTGAAGGCCATGTTTTAATGCTCTGTTACAGATGATAATAACGACCGTAAATCACAGAAAGTACTTAACGAACTGGAGAATATTGATGATGAATGTGACCAACTTGGCATTGCGTTTGTGAAAATTGATAATGATGAAGAAGCTCAAGAATATGGTATTGAAAAAGTCCCTACGCTGCTTTACTTCGAAAAGGGAATACCAACTTACTATGAAGGCAACTTAGAAGAAGAAGAAAAGGTTCTGGATTGGCTCAAACACCAGACTGAGAGTGACGAGATTGAAGACATCACCGATGAGATGCTGGATCTGATCATCGACAAAATGCAATACGTCGCTGTTCTGTTCTGTAAGTACTTTTTTAACTTCTACTCATACGGCCTTAACATTGGTTGTGTCGCTTGAAACAATGCCAGATTTTTATATTACCACACATCTAAAAATAGGGAATTTCATAATTCAGTTGAGAACACTATCAAGAACTGACATATAAATGAAATACAGTCCTTCGAATTTATTACAGACGACAAGGACCAAAAGAAAAGTCAAAAGATTTTGGGTGAGCTTGAGAACATCGACGATGAGTGTGATCAGAATGACATCGCCTTCGTCAAGATCGATGATGATAAGGAAGCCAAAGAGTATGGTATTGAGACTATTCCTACGATGGTGTTCTTCGAGAGAGGTATCCCTCACGTGTATGAAGGTGACCTGATGAAGGAAGAGGAGCTGCTGGGATGGTTGCTCCACCAGAAACGTCACAGCGAGATTCCTGAGGTCACCGATGAAATGATGGACAAACTTATTGTCAGTACACCCTACTTGGCTGTGATCTTCTGTAAGTATAACATTAAAAGTGTTTAAAAGTAAAACAGTTATACATTTCAGAATTTAATGTTTGTTTCTTATACATAATGGTTCTGACGTAAATCTATAAAACATCGAAGAGTGGGTGCTCGACTAAAACCAGCAATGAAAAACAAAATAACATTGTGATGACTTTATAATGTTCTACAAGGTTTATAAACCTAAAATTTGATAGTCTACCTACATTGTTACTCAAGATCATAACACTTTTGAAATAATATCGTTTAAAACAGTTATATATCCCGCACCAGATTTCACCAGTTATGTTTAGGTATCTTCGTAATAAGGCGGTGAGCCTAATACAAACGAGGGCTAACATTGAGGTATATTCAAAAAATCCAATAAAACTTTATATACCCACAATAACTCACTCGACCAACTAAACAGACAAAATAACAATACTGAATCCCAATATAAATAAAATTTCAGATGACAGAGAAGACAAACAAGACATCAGGATTCTTAACGAGCTTGAGAACATTGATGATGAACTAGAAAAGGAAGGCATAGTCATTGTAAGAATGGACAATGAAAATGAGGCCAAACAGTACGGTATTGACCATCTACCAACACTTGTGTACTTTGAAGAGAACATCCCAGCAATATACGAAGGAGATCTAATGAATGAAGATGAAGTACTCGAGTGGCTGATCGAGCAGAAGAACAGTGCTACCATCGAAGAAGTTACCGATGAGATCTTAACTGATCTTATTGAGGAGCACGAATACGTGGTGGTGTACTTCAGTAAGTATTTTGTATAAAAACATACTTTCGGTTTTAAAATGGAACTCTTGCTTGGAAATTTTTGCTACAACAAAAGTATAGTTGAAGAAAAAGAAAAGTTGTCGTTATAATATCTTTGTGTACTGTTAAAAACTAAGACCTAATTTTATCGAGTTCTGAGCCAATATTAACACTGACACTAAAAAAATCTAAATACAAAATCCTCATCTTCCAGGTGGTAACTGCGAGGAGGGCGAAGAATGTGACAACATCCTGGATGAGTTGGAGAACATTGATGACGAGTTGGACGAGACAGGAATCATCTTCGTCACCACTGAAGACATCAGCCTCGCCAAGAAATACGGCATCAAGACCTTCCCTACACTTGTGTTCTTCAGGAACAAAGATCCTCTTGTTTACAAGGGTCAGTATAATTTCATAATTTTGTTGATTTTCTGAATATTTTGGTTTACATAATTCGTTAAAGGGCTTTTCGGGTCTCCACATAATGAGCACCACAACCCAAATCCTCCCTTTTTTTAAGCTACCGATGTCTGATTAGGCCTTGTTCCGATGCTCCTCCATTAGTATCTGTCTTTTGCATCGTAGAAGTGCCGGAGATCTGTTAGGGCCTGACATTTGAAAGCAAGACTTTGACGTTGATGTGTATGTACCTTGATTCCTATAGAAAAATAGATAGAAAAATACAATATCTAGATTTAAACTTTCTTGCCTATTGTAAATATGAAACCTTATGTTTTTGTAATTATAGGCGACATCGAGGATGAAGATGAGGTACTGGCCTGGTTGACCGATGAAGACACCCTGGAGATTCCTGGCAAAATCGAAGAGGTTAACTCTAGGATGCTGGAGAAGATCTTAGAGGAGAACGACCACGTTGTTGTGTTCTTCTGTAAGTATAACTTTAACATTGAATATTTATATAGCAGATTATCTTCCTTAAAGTCTTTAGACAAATTTTTTATAGATTTGGTTAAACTATAATCAACGCTAAAGCATTCCAAGCAGCGTATTTCAAAACTAAATAATAAGATTTCCACTGAAGTGGATTAACTCCCGGTTTTCACTAGTGAGTAACTGATAAAATATGATATTTTCTCAGATAAAGAAGGCGATAAGAAGTCTCAAAAGATCCTGAGCGAGCTTGAAAACATTGATGATGAATGTGAAGAAAAAGACATCGATTTCGTCAAGACTTCCGACGACGGCATTGACAAGGAGTACGATCTTTCCGAATTACCAGCTCTTGCTTTCTACAGACACAAGTTCAGGACTATTTACGAGGGTGACCTGATGCATGAAGAAGCTATCCTCAAATGGGTGCTGGAACTCCACGATTCCCAGCCTGACGTCATCGAGAACGTAGACAGGAAAACCTTGAAAGACCTCATCAACGACGTCGAACATCTAGCCGTGTTTTTCTGTAAGTATATTTTGAAAATAGATTTCTTTGGTAGAAAAAATGCTAGTTTCCATTTAGCTATTAAAATTAAATGTTAAAATATTTATAAATACAGTAAATCATTTCAATTTATTTTCTGGTTTGGCTCTTGTCCAATTTAAGAGTTTAGTCTTCTATTAGTATAGACTGCAAACAACCTTATAACTTTGTTTCCTCTAAGACTCTTGGAATATTTTTTGATTTACTTCTTTGGCTTACAGACAGTGAAGACTGTGACACATGTGACGATATCCTTGAGGAGTTGGAGACGATAGACGACGACACAGACAAGCACGGCATTCAGTTCGTTAAGTCCAAGGATTCGAAACTCGCGTCAGATATTGGTATATTCAGCTTCCCAGCACTTGTCTACTACGAAACAGGTGTTCCTATCATGTACGACGGTAAGTGACCTCTCCTGTATGTTAATGAACCTAATAATCTATGTAAATATCTCCTTGATATTATTTCTATCAGCTCTGGCGACTATTCTAGTGCTGATAATGATAATGAAACTGTGTATGTAAATACAAAAGGTTCAATGTATAAAATCTAACAATTTTTCCTGTTTATAGGTGATTTAAAGAACGAAAATAAGGTTCTGCAGTGGCTTGTAGATCAAAAAAGTAAGAATCCACATCCATATAATAAACGTTTCTAATGTTATATCTGTTTAAGGTCGAGGGATTTTGTTTAATGTTAAATTATTATGAATTCAATAAATATTACGTGCATGACATCATTCTTGATATATCTCTATGAAACAAGTGTTACTTTACGCCTAAAATGCTGGATGTTTGAGCTATGTCATTTTGCATGACAGTTACTAATGCCTGCAGGTGAAGATAGCCACCGACATAATAAAGCTAATATTAAATCGAAGGCCAATGCAGATGGTGATAAAAAAACATCGGGGTTCAGAAAAGGTGATAATCTTGATGCATTAAAGAGGAACACCCCGAAAAATGTGAAATCTGCTGAATGGAAAACTATGGGTTCGCTGAAAATAATTCCAGGAACTGTCGATAAGAAGGGTCGGCAGAAAAGCAAAGTGAGTTCCAAGGAGGATGAAGAAGATGACGATGATGGTGACGTTGACGATGATGATGATGACAATGATGATGATGAAGACGACGATGACGAGAATGATGATGACGATCCCGATGACGACGATGATGATGATGATGATAATGACGATGAAAAAGACAATGCAAAATTAGCGGCTATCAAAAACATTCTAAAATTTAAAAATCCAAATGAGGACGCCACTTGGAAGAAAGTCGGTAAACTCAATATTCGTTATCCTGGCAACAATCCTGGCAAAAAATCGGTGAAGACTAAAAATGACGATGACGATGACAATGACGACGATGATGACAATGACGATGATGACGACGACGACGATGATGATGACGACGACGACGATGATGACGATGATGAGGATGATGATGATGATGATGACTATGATGATGACGATGATGATGACGAGGATGATGACGATGAGGATGATGACGATGAAGATGATGACGACGATGATGACGATGATGACGACGACGATGATGACGACGAAGAAGAAGAGGAAGATAAAAAAATTTCTAGGCATCATTCTAAAATAGGTAAATTCAGTCGTCAAAAGCAAGTTGACGACGATGATGATGATGATGATGATGATGACGACGACGATGATGATGAGGATGATGATAGCGATGAAGATAGTATATTCGGTAGAATAAGACGAATGTTTACAGGTAATTGAGTAGCGTTGGCCCCGGGACCCCCGCATCACATCTGCATGGTCGACGGCCCGCATGGGACCCTCTCTCTAGCTATCGCCTGCAGTCATTCGCGACCGCTTAATGACCAATAAATGTTTTCAAATCTTATACTTACTAACATTATCATTAGAAATAGCGCTTAACTGTTGGCGCAAAGTTTACAAACATGCACAGTATTAACGCAGTTAACCGTTTATTGTAATTACCGTATATACGGGTTGTAAACGAGATTTTTACTGACTGCAGGCGATCGCTGTTTCTACATTGGATTGGGGGCGAAACCGGCCGTCCCAAAAATGACTTACGAACCCTACCAGTGCTGTCCCACTAAAGTTCAGAGTCCAACCAAAGTAGCGAAGGCCACGCCGACCAAGGTGCCGAAGAAAATCGAGAAGCAGCCACAGAAACCCGAAAAGGAGGTCAAGGGCAAAAACAAGGCTCTTGCTAAACCAGACAAACCGTCCAAGGGGAAAAAAGGTTTAATCGAGTCTGATAATAATATTTGGTGGTGGTAAATTTAAATTAATGTTAGAAGTTCTTGCTCTGATATCCTCGGATATGAGGGCAAGGCAGGCATCAAGTGGACACAATGTTATCGTCGCTGGCCCTAGCCTCCACCCAGCTCACTAGACCTCCATGGCTAACGTTGCATCTGTCTGTACCGGCTATTAACATTGCTAGCTTTGCATAACCTCGTGTCCCTTGATCCCTGCAAGCACGTAACAGGGTTGATTGTTGTAACCGTTGCACAAGGACTGTACTCGCACGTCTGTCGTGTCTCTCGTGATACTGTACTAGTACTATGACTCGTATACCTGCCGCCGAGCCGTCGCGGCGTCGGTGCGAATACAGCCCACACTGATACATCCTACAAAATGTGCTTTACTGTAAATTCAAGATCATGTGCCCACTAAATATTGGGATGTCTAGAGATATTGTAAGCAGGTGTACAAATCGTTATTTTCATTGTAAATTGATTCCAATATTTAGAAATTAAAATGTAAATCGAGACGTAACAATAACGACGCAAGGCATTTCTCATTGTATTTTGCCGTGACATCTTGAAAGACTTATAATAAGTTGTAAGGATTTCATGTTCATATAGTTTTCTAGTCTTCATGGAATCTCATTATTTTGTAATACTACATTTGATAAAATATTACTTTTATAATTTATAGACATAAAAACTTATAGTTCTTAATATTTTGTACCAACATTAAACTAATGAATTATTTGATTAATAATTTTCATAAGCGCAGTGCCGGATATCAGTGCAATAAATCAATTCATTAAATCATTGTTCAGTAAGCAATATGTATCGGACTGCGTTGGACGATGTCTATGACCAGCCAGCCGTTAGGCAACGACTATATATTTGTAAACTTAGTTTCCATTGAAGACTAATGTTGCGGTTAGAGTCGTCTAAAGCTTTCCGGTCGAACAGTGCTGGCGTTGTGTGACTATTAAGTCGATATGTAAGTTGTATTGTTTGGCCGAAAATTCGCATGAATGTTAATTTATTTATTTGTTACGTTGAATTGTTGAGTCGGCGCTGAAACAACTTTTTTTGTTAAATAAATACATTTTTCTAATAAATCAAAACCGTCATTACTCATTTCACACACGAATGATGTCAGCATGGTATTGCCGTAGTTGTATCCGCGCATGCCAATTATTGGATTTTACTGGTGAGTTTCCCAAACTATGAAATGGATGTGGTTTCTTTATAGTATTTTATTAGTTCATAGGGTTTTCAGCGTGAAGTAAAATGTAAAACTATTTTAGGGGACCTTTTGGACGAATCTGAGGTGTTGGATTGGATGGTTAAACAAAAGGAAGATGAAA
Organism: Spodoptera picta; assembly: GCA_038387885.1. Lineage (NCBI taxonomy): Eukaryota > Metazoa > Arthropoda > Insecta > Lepidoptera > Noctuidae > Spodoptera > Spodoptera picta. The sequence continues at coordinate 2,765,665 of JAZHFQ010000484.1, forward strand.
GTATAGAGGAAATTGACAGAGACCAACTATTCAAATATATCGAAACTAAAGAATTCCTGGCTGTCGTATTCTGTAAGTATAATAACTAGCAAATCTAAAATCGATCACTTAGTATGAACAATTGTGACAGAGAAATGTTTACAGATAAAGAAGAAGACCCAGATAGTCCAAAAGTACTGAGGCACGTGGAGCTAATAGACGATGAAGCAGCTGAATACGGAATCAAAATAGTAAAATGTAGCGACCGGTTGATGGCGAAAAAATATGGGTTCCGTAATCCGCCAGGTATAACTTACTTCAGGAAAACAAAGGCGATCAATTACGACGGCGACATTGACGACGAAGAAGAAATACTTGACTGGTTGACGAATCCTGAGAACATGGAACTGACAGACCATATCGAAAAAGTCAACAGGAAAATGTTCCAGAAGATCAGACAGACTTCGGATTACGTAGCGGTATTCTTTTGTGAGTTTTCTTTTAATTTGCTATTTGTTGATTTATTCATATTATGATAAACGTTTCTGATGATATCCTTTCAAAACTGATACTTACAAATCCAATTGTATTGCACATAACACATGTTTTAGACAGTAATGACTGCAAACAGTGTCCTAAAGTGCTAGCAGAAATTGAGCACATTGATGACGATGCTGATGATTCTGGTATCAACTTCGTGAAGATTGATGACAGACAGATGGCCAAGGAATTTGGAGTTTTCGCTTTGCCTGCTGTCTTGTTCTTCAAGATGGGTTCAAAAGATCCTGTTATTTATGCTGGTAGACTTTTTGTTATAAACTTGTTGATGCTTTAAATAATCATTTTACTGCGTAGTGTGTATTTGATGGTCATTTTCTTGTAGGAGATTTATATGATGAACAACAACTATTAAGTTGGTTGTTAACTCAGAAGAATCCAGCAGGTGACGTTATAGAAGCCCTCGAAGGACAAGACCTTCTAGACTTAATCGAAGAATCCGGATCACTAGCAGTTTACTTTTGTAAGTTGCATGCTTGTGAGGAAATTACACAATTCTATACTGCACAAACATTACACTCACACAGCTAATTTTATACGCTGATATTTACACTCTAATATATTTATTTAAACAAGAAAATATATGAAAATGTACAGAATTGATGACAAGAAGGTCTTTTTTGCATTAACCATAAAAATATACGTGTATCTGTTATTAATTTATCTTGCTTTTTATTAGGGAACAAAACGTTGTGTGAAATGTGCTCTTCGAAATTGATGAAAAGGTCATCGAAAAAAAAAGTTGTAGAACACGAGGAGGATGAGGGACTGGATTCAGAGGGTACTTCTATCCCTTTACTGCCGTGCCTCGAGTACCGGCGACATGATCCCTTGCAATCGCAATTTGTTTAATGATCCATTTCTATGTAGCCATTACTTTTGTTGCATGTGGCATGAAAGCACTCTTAGTATAGGTACTTAAGGTCTTTGTTATGATTCTTTAGATTAGTCCCTGTTTCCACACCCACTTGTGTCGAGTCTGGTCTGCAAAGTGTCCGTCCACGTTCGCAACTAAATTGATATCCACGAAATGCATAACGAATGATATTTTTGTTTTGGTTTTTGTAGCAGCACAAATTAAAATATCCATGGTAGTCACAATAGTACTGAAACAGTTTGTCCATCCAATGGGATTTGCTCACAAAATAGTATAACACTTTAATTGGCAATAGATCGCGATTTTACAGATAGTATGGACTGCGAACAATGCGCTGGAATATTGGAAGAGTTAGAGAACATCGATGATGATTGCGATAGACATGAAATCAAATTCGTTAAAACACAAGACTATTCTATAGCAGAATCTTATGGAGTAACAGATTTCCCAGTTCTGGTATACTTTGAAAATAATGTACCGAATGTGTATGAGGGATCTCTGGCTGAAGAAGAGGAAGTGCTTCAGTGGTTGATTACGCAGAAGACAGAGGATCGTATCGAACTTATTACTCGAGTTATGTTAGAAAACATGGTTGAAGAAACGCAGTATTTAGCTGTATATTTCTGTAAGTACAATAGACACGGGATAGGTTTTAGGATGGAAATTTGTTACAAGTCGCTATAAAATAACTTTACTTATTTTAGACAAATTGAACTGCCATATCTGCGACCATATTCTTGAAGGACTTGAGAGTATAGACGATGAGTGTGATGTCTACGGTATACACATGGTAAAGATTCAAGATCCGCAACTCGCAAAGAGATATTCAATCAAAACTTTCCCAGCAATGGTTTACTTCAGGTAATATTGCTTGTTAAGACAATCTGATACTTGTTGAAACGAAGAATGAAATGAATTTAACTTTAAAGCTGAAAAAAATACATTTCTTCCAGGAACGGCAACCCTCTTCTATTCGAAGGTGATTTGCAAAATGAAGAGTCCATTTTAGAATGGCTTATTGACGATGACAACAGAGAGTTAGCTGATGAAATTGAGTCAGTCAATGAAAGAATGTTAGAGAGATTACTTTATGAGTCACATCTTTTGGTCGTCTTCTTCTGTAAGTATGAGAAACAATAAAAACTGTAGAGTATGTTACTCTATACTGTACTGTAGAATACTGATCTTATAATAATTTATCTTTCAGATGACGACGAAGACTGTGCAGAATGTGAAGAAATTCTCGAATCTTTAGAACAAATTGATGGAGAAGTTGACCAATTTGGTATTGATTTCGTCAAAATCGCCAGCCAAGAAGCGGCTGCAACGTACAACATTGTTAACATACCTTCTCTAGTATACTTCCGTAAGCAAATACCGATGTTGTATGATGGAGACCTCCATCAAGTGGACAGGATCTTACAATGGTTGACATCTCAGGACGTCTTTGAAATAAAAAACGAAATTGAGGAAGTAAATCGTAAGATGTTGGACAAATTGTTAGAGGAGAACGAATTCTTGGCTGTATACTTCTGTAAGTAGTATAGGAGGCTTTAATGAAATCATATTGTTTCTAAAAAAATGAGATTAACTACTTGCTTGTTTTAGACGAAAAATCAGCTGAAAGTCGTGCTGTTTTGGACAAATTGGAAAATATTGACAGTGAAACTGATAACTTGGACATTACTTTCGTGAAGATGCAAGATCCACGATACGCTCGCAAGTGGGGAGTTACCAAGTTGCCGGCTATTGTGTACTTCAGGAAGAGATTCCCTAGTATATACAGAGGTATGAAAACTTCCGTTTAAACGTCTTTATTTTGTTAATGTAGAATCTTAATGTTTTTTTTTATATTTCAGGAGACCTCATGTCTGAAGACGAAGTACTGGAGTGGCTCCGAAAGAACAGGTTCCGGCAGCCTGAACTGAATATCTTTATGTACGCTCTGATAGCGCTGTCAATAGCGTTTGTGATGTACACGGCCTTCCTACTGCAGTGCTTCAAGCCTGCCCCGCCCACGCCCGCGCCGCATACGAAGCAGGCGTGAGCCCACAGACTTTTAGTCTTCTTCATAGATTGTGACTTATCGGCCTCACGGCTTAGACTATACCGACTTCGACACATGATCAGTTAGTCCTTGACGATCCACCGATGCAAACTTTCTTCAGACATGGACTAAGGATCAACTTATACGTTTACGTTCTTGGGATCAAACTTTTATAGAGATTTTTAGTGAACGACGAAAACACTGGATTGAAATAAACAAGTTTTTATAACTCTAATCTAGGATCGGTTTGATGGTGACCTTCATTTCTTGTTCAATGGCATTTTGAAGTACGATCGTTTCGTTAAGACTGTATTCTCGGTAGAAATCTGAATGGAAATATAGTGTGACATGTACCGTTTTCCATAATCCAATCCGTGTTTATGATACAGTGATTTTTTCACCGATAATGTCTTCTTGTTACTTAATGTCTATAGCCTTATAGGTTTCGTTGAGCCTTTGTTAAGTTTGTGTTTGAGTTTTTTGAGCTCTCGAACAATGTTACTTATTAATAGAAATCAATTGTAGGTACTTTAATTGTAGGTACTTTAATTGGAACATAAGATGTATAAGATGTAATCGTTATGTCCAATATGCTTATTTTTTGGAAATATTCCGATAGGTTCTTGTCGTGTGTTTCGTGCCGTCTCTTGAGTTAAGTTTTTGTAGCTTTTTGTTTTGTCAGTGATTTTGTTTTAGAGCTCATTTTTTTCGAGTGACTGTCCAATGGGCGGGAGCTGGACTGACGCCCGCATGGTACTACGATACTTCTTTATGGTCTAGTTCTTTGTTAATTACATTATATTCTTGTGCCAAACTAGTTTCTTCGATGTTACATTCTCGTATTATTGTTATGAAAACGTTGATGATTGTGTAGTTTACCTCCAAACCCATGAGAGTTAATTCTTCTAACGAATCATTATCAGATCTTTCTATTTCCTCCCTTATTTCATAAGTAATTAATGACACTTATTGCTTTACTTCTTCCATCTATGAATTACCTTCCAAATAAACATTTGCGTCTCTATTATTTAATTTATCGACAACTGCATCGTCATCAATGTTACAAGTAACGTAGTAACATGCCCGATAAACTGTATCATTCCCGCTCGTATTGTATATTATTGTGTATAATTATAATGATACCTTCAACCATGAAACGTAAGGGAGGCATGTTGGCTATAAACGCACAAATGTGAGGACGGACGAAGGAGGTATTGCGAAGGAAAAATCATGAAGATCGTACTTCAATAGAGAAGATTGAACAAGGACAGATATAGATGGAGGTGTATGAGAGAAAGAGAAGGTTGAAATCCGAGTAAGTATATGACTTATCTGAAATATAAGGAGATGGGATCGTCATGACCTTGAGTATTCTACAATGCACGTTATCTGCGATTCGTACCACGTTTGTGCGTAAATAGCCGAGTAAACAAAATATGCTCAAATGAGTCGTGCGCTAAGACATGCGCATTCGTTAATGTTAACGCTGTATATAAAATGTAAATAAAATATAAAATAAAATAAAAATAGTAAAATTATATCGTTTTCTTTTTATCCCAAACTTTATCCTGGGCGTGAGTAAAATAAAAATTTTGAACGTTAAAAAATATTTTATTTATCATTACCCTTTTTGTAACAAACTTAAAACTAATTAATAATTATTATTATAATATCAATCAGTCTATGATTCAAAGGCATTAGTAATTTTACTAAAGTATATAGGTTACTGATTTGCTTTAGGTATAAATTGCAAGACATTAAATAAAATTAATTAACATAATAAATTCGATGACGAAGCTTATGATATAATAGAAGATATGACAGAAGTAGGCACCTATTGGCTTCCCTATGAAATTGATTTAAAGTAAGAGGTTACTGAAATAACCATTAAACTCATAGAAGAATTATTTTTTACTCTGCTTTTCACTCAACACATTTAAACATGGAAATATGAGTTATGAACAAATAGAAAAAGTACTCAACAGTATAATATCGAGTTATCTTTAGTTACCACCCATTTTCAAACCGTAATAACTGTCTAACATGGCTGACCAATGACCGTAACTGGCGTCATTTATTCAGCCAATCACATTTGTGAAAAATTTTTAGGTTATTTTTTCTGTCTCTTGTACCTCTAAATGGGAAATTGTACATGTTGGAATTAAATAAAAATAAAACAGATTGCCTATGTGATAACTAGCCTCGCTTCCTCGTGATACTTCAGGTATTTCACCTTCTCCGTTTCAAAGAGAGTCTGGAGTCGCTGTGTGAACTCTGCATGCACGGCGTCTATCTCTTCGTTTGTAGGTTCCAAGTTCCTTTTCACTTCCATTGGAGCACCAACTGGAATAAAAACACGAAGACGATTAGGGGTATAGACACTAGAGATCAAACAGCATAAGCCCCCCTCTGATAAATCGGCAAATTAGTAGACGGATTATCTGAAGATAAGCAAGCGGCATCCGTTAGACGCTAGGGAGGACGAATGCGTTGCAAACCTTTTTAGAGATGTGGGGATTGAGTATTTAGAGTAATTGTGCCTATGTTTTTATAATAACTGTCATGAGACATTAACTAAAAATCGCCTTTCTCAGTATTTTCACGTGAGTAACCCGTAATTTTTAGTTTATTGAGCCTACTGTAGGGTCTACCTCAAATCTCTAATTCTCGCGTTTGGTGTAGGTAATGTGTTGGGATTGAGATTTATTTAAAGTTATTTAGCATCTGAACTGTAAGGTACATAAGCATTTCTTAAATATATGCAAGCAACTTACCAACAGTAGTGACAGGCGCCCTGATCGGCAGTACGCCATAAGAATACTGGAACAATCCACGCCCCATGGGAAACATCGGGGAGATACCGGTGATCTGACGCACTTTCTCCTGGAATCTACGGAGCAGGCTGTTCTCAGGGTTGTTCGGGGGACGGAACAAATCCGTCTCGCCGAAAGAAAACACTGGAACTAGAGCAGCCCTGAAAAAACGTAGAAAGATAACATAATATAATATTGAAAATACAAAGAAAAAGTTAGGGGAGTTAGATATGTGTGGCACGAACAAGACTTACCCAGACTTCATCGCAACACGAATGAATCCCTTCCTTCTACTGAGAATCACTTTATACTCTTTAGGATGAGCATCCAAAGCTTCAGCAGCACCTCCGATGATCATGCAAACGCAGTTCCCTTCATACTTCTTCTTATCTAACAGATACAGAAGACTTTGTTCCGAAGACGAGCATATTCCAAGTGCCAAAGCCAATTCTCTGAAGAAAGGAACTAGGAAATGTCCTCCTAAAGTGATGAGATGGCAAGTCATGCCAGGGAACAGTTTTTTGAAGTCTAAGGCGTTTGTGCAGAAACTGCCGAAGGCTCCAAGGGATATAACACCGTGGGGGAAGCATGCGAACATGTAGTTCTTAGAAGGATCCAAGTCGACAGTTTTTACTAGCTTGATTGGAAAGTAGTCGGCAAGGTACCGCCACCATATCCAATTTCTCACCCATTCTGACCTGGAATTATAAAATTCAGGACATTAGTATGATACCATTAAAAAAGGAAAGTAAGTAGGAAGATTTCATGAACATGGGCCCATTAACTATTAGTTGATGATGGTGATTAAGCGTGTTTTATAAGTATTTCGACTGTTTTCTTTAGTAGGGAAGAGAAATAAATTGAACGAACAGAAGTGACAACTTTTCGGATGCTTGACATTATTTTTTATTTAATTTCATTTAATTCAATTGCTCTATGTTTGTATTCCAAACATGTGATTGCTTTTAATTGAAGGATCACAAGGCTATTGTTTATCTGGTGGGTTATATTTTAGCATGTAAGTGTATCTTTTATTGGGAGTCCAAACTCCAGTATAAATAAATAAATGATAAGTCGTTATGCAGGTAGGTTAGGTTAGGTTAGGGTAGGCACTAGCAAAGAGTAAATAAAGCTGAAAAAAACTTACGATCGTCCACCACGGTTGCAAATTTCGATATCATTCAACATCCATACTCCATAAAGTATGGCCGCCCACCAATACTTGGAGTATACCAGTCGAATGAAGAGATATACAGCAAAGGCTTCTCCGAAGAGTATGAGGTAGATCCAGAGGAAAGCTGCAAAGGTCTGAAGGCGACGGGACATGGGGATGTCCATGGGAGCCCATTGTATGCCCAGCAGCTTCGACACTTGGCTGAAATTGAGACAAAAATTTCGTTAAAAGTTAACTAGGGTAAGGTGTATATTGATTGCTGGACTATAGATGAAAATAATATAGCAATCAATATAAAATTTGGTTTGCTGACGAATATCACAAAAGTTTTTTTTTATTTGCACGTTTCTGTTCCGTAACCTATAGGAAAACGTGGATTGTCGATCTCAGAGAAGATACGTACAGCACATTGGCTGCACATAGTGTAACATTAATTGTCATTAGCCTATACTCAGGGGTCTTAAAGATACTGTGGAAATCGTTTTGGTACTTTTTTTTAAGGGGGGAAAATCATCGAATGACTCCTCCCGCCTCACTGAGGCGGAGTGTCAGGCTCTTACTGACTATAAAAACCACCCCGTTCCTGCTCCTGCCCTTCGAGCCGGAGCTCCGGCAACCCGTTAAGTTCTCCGCGGTTCCATATCGGCATCAGCCTTATTGGGCCCCATCAGTGGTGGATCGTTTCAGTATTGTATTAGTATTTCGGTCTATAAAATCAATACTGCAAGACAGATACATAAATAATGTTGTTACCATGAGTAGAATTGTTATGAAATGATTCACGTCATATCTAATCTGGTTGGTTTATGTCCATATAGGTAGTAAAATTAATAATGTGCTTATTGCACCTATCTATTAATGTGAGCGATAAAGGTTTTAATATAGGATGTCATTATATTTTAATATTTTTACTACATAGGTACCTCGGTTTTAAGTATGTATTAAAGTTATGTGTAAAATGATTATGACTTTCTTTGTGATAACTTTTAGATATTGCAACCGCCTAGGTATAATAATTTACCTGATTATTGTACCTATCATTGTATATTATGTATTGCCATATCTTATAATAAGTAAATCCCCAGGAAAAAAAGTAATAGGATGAGATAGCGGTCAGTCGAACTGAACTAACTAAACTCCCGCGGATGCGCAGTCCACAGAAATAATATATCTGTGGCGCAGTCCCTAAGTTATAGTTTTGTATTGAGCCATATGTGTACAAAACACGATAACATTGTGTAGATTATATATGTTTCTCGAGTCTAGGTCAAAATTACAATCTATTGCAATTTATACGTTATCAGTATTGTTTTTAACAAGAATTTCTATTAATAAATAGCCATATACAATAAGACTGGCGCTTATAAATAGTACGTACTTAGTTGAACTTGTTTCTATCACAGTACAAAGTTGAACTGCCTTACAATAAGTTGGTAAATACGCACTTATTATAATACTCTGGACGTATTTATTTCTTCGAGTACATAGTTTAATAATCAGACGTAAACAAAATAGGATCATTAGTCATGTTTTACTCATCTATGTACCTTAAACCTTTGTTCCTTCCGTTCTGTTTGCCCTTTGTATTTAGTTAACAGAAACCGCGGAAGTAAAACAAAGAGTTGCACTTGATGACCCTTAAACATAAAGATATGAGATGATCACATGACTAAGACTTTTTCTGTGTCATAGATACGTTTATATTTTTACTGCGGTCTTTGCGCAGTTCCGAAAAAACCCTATTTTCGGGTGGTAAATTGCGTAACAATCGTAGCAGTGCTACGCCTCAACTACGCTTAAGTTTGCCAACTTTTTTTGACAGAAAAAGTATATTTGAATTAGGAAAAAAGTAATTTATAAGAAAAAAATGATTTACTTATATTTTTTTCAACTTCGGAATTACTCGGCATTATTAAGCATTAATTTTCACTTTAGTTACTTATTTACCTATGCAAAAACTACGGACTATTTTCATACAATTTCGTCTATAGTGAGGTCTGTGATAATTTGACTGGTCACTGTCATTTTTTGTTCAGTAATTATGAATCGTTTACTATCATCTTTTTTAACTTATAAGTATCGTTAAATAGTAAAGTACCTACTTTAAGTACCTACTTACTCATAAATTCCATAGTGAGTAGAATAATTTCTATGCATGCAGCAAAGGTTGAAAATAAAGTATTTTCATTTCAGTACCTACTTTATTGTATGCTATAGAGTAATTTAATTTACAAAGATTTTTTTTTCTACATTTGTTGGTCTGACGTTAGACCGCTATCTCGCTTTGTGGTAAGCTATGATGCGGTCTACGATGGAGCACGTCGATCCATAAGCAACCTTCACTCGGATACTTTCATATTAGGTTTTCATTTCGTGAATAAATAGGTACTATAGAGAATTTGTCTCCACAGAAACGAAAACTAAATACTTACGATTAGATTATTGGGTCCTCGTCGACCCAATAACTGGTATTATCAGTCATTACCTTGCACCGTTCACGTGTAAGAAGAGGTAAGAAAGTAACTACCTACAAAGTGCAGGTATACCGTATTCATCGTAATCGTAAGGCCGATAACGTTTTATCAGGTGTATCGAGGCGATATTACGAAATGTAGGTAAACTATTGCCTGTAATCTATGAAGAATGTTTCCTTTTAGTTTAAATGTGGAACAGTGATCAACATAATGTACCTTAATGTAGGATAACGAAGTATTGACATAGTTCTGATATTTGTATTACGCAAGTTTTAATTTTAAATTATCATAATTGAAATAAATTAGAATTTAATTTGGACCGATTGCTCAGTAGGCGCACTAAAGTCACTCGACCAGCGAGACAACGCAAAGCTTTATTATTTTCTAGGTTTTACTTTAAACTGTCAAATACCAAGCGGTCACCGGTGACCGCAACCTATTGTTCTATAATTGTGTCTGCAAAACCGGTACTCGACGAGTTAATGTAACTTCCCCGTATTAGGTTTATATCGCCGGACAGTTCAATGAAACTTTATTATAAAAATAAGTACATACCAAGGAAGGTCTGCACATTGATCTTACCAGTTATAAATCTAAGACACAAGGCTATAAACATCAACAGGATGACTTGCAATTTTATAATATTATAGGTACCTACCTGTGTAAGTACGTCATTAGATACCTACCAAATGTTGATGACGATGAGAATGCTTCCATGATCGAGTGATCACCAATTGCGACCACAGCCGTTCAATGCAAGGGACTTTTGAGTAAGATTTCTGTGGAGACCTAACTATCTATTGCGGTCTAACTGTTTTAGACTATTGAAAGGCGCCGTAATAGCGCGGTGTTCGAGTATGGGTGGAGAATGCATTTGTATATTCCTAGCAACTAAACCGAGTGTTTCTCCTCTGCTAAAAAAAAGCGTGACATCAAGTTAAACTGTCAAACACCAAGCGGTCACCGGTGACCGCAACCTATTGTTCTATAATTGTGTCTACAAAACCGGTACTCGACGAGTTAATTAATATTAGTAAGTTAAGAAGCAATTATGTTTTTTTGTTGTAACCAACTAGCGTTTATTATCCACTTCGCTGATTATTTTTTTGTGTCAGGAGTGCCAAGGTTGGTTTAAGGTAATAAGCATTAGACTTTCAAAGTATCTTTTAATGACTTTTGGACTTCAACAAGTCCTTTACGCATTATAGACTCGTAACACCATTACGTCAAGAAATAGATTTATGGAGCATATGGTATTATCCTTATGTTAGATATTTGTTTTCCCAGCAGGATACAGTAGAGGTAGATTACTACATATTTTATCTAAGATGCAGTCCATTTGGACAAGTTTAACTTACCAATTTCTTCAAAATTGTACCAGCTATAGATAAATAATTTTATACCTAGGTCGTAAACAGATACAGTGATCCTTAAAAGAGGTCAAGAACGAATAGCTCTCAACCGGTGCATCTGTATGATTGACGAGGGAGCGAAATGTGTTGCAGTCACAGGACAACGCTTTGTAGTTTCTGTACACTCCCATAGGACAAAATGTGTATGAATAACTTTACATATAGACTTGGTCATAGGACCAAGTCTTTTGTCACAACTAGACTACCACAAAAATTAGACAAATTGAACATGATTAAAATTAATAGCCTCGTTGGCCGAGTAGTCGCAAGTGCGACTGCCGGGCAAGGGGTCTCGGGTTCGATTCCCGGGTCGGGCAAAGTATTACTGGGTTTTTTAAAATTCTCAGTAGTAGCACGGAGTCTGGAAATGTGCCCGGTATATGGCAATAGGCTCACCCCCTATTACATGGGACTCATAACAACTAGTGAAAAGTGGGTGTTACATTGTACTGTGGTAGAATGTGCACCTCTGCCTACCCCTTCGGGGATAAAAGGCGTGATGTTATGTATGTAAAATTAATAGGTAACGTTTAGTTCGCTCTAAATTCTAGACGATTTTTTGTCTAAGTGTTGCATTCATTCAGTCCCGTGTGTTATTTTTAGTGCAGTGATGTATTATTCGAATTTGAATTTAAATTTATTTTAATTAAAAGTATCAATTGAAGGAAATGATAGTGATAGATGCTCAAAGAGGTAGTTGCGTCTACTCTTGTTCTAGATTTTTGTCAAAAACACCAGAAAGTCGTGAATTCTTTTTAAAATTCTGCATTCTTTGCAATAATTATCAAGCTTTATTTTGATACATATTCCTAACACCAACTTGACGTTTGAAAATTGGAACAGTTTAAAAATAAGTATCCACTGTTTTTGTTGCGAAGCGTTTAATACGAATCAGAACAATACAAGATGGAACGAATCATCAAGCCTGTTACTTTTTAATTAATTCATAGTCTTGTAGATAGTCGATAGGGGGGCAGTCACTTTGATTAATACAATAATCTTAAAGTTGAACAGTTTGTTCGTTTGAACGCGCTATCTCGTGAACTACGGGTCCGATTTGAAAAAATATTTTTGTGTTGGATCGCCCATTTATCGAGGAAGCCTATAGGCTATAAAACATCACGCTACGATCAATAGGCGCCGAGCAGAGCGGGTGAAACCACGCAGCAGTAGCTAGTACGAAATAATTATAACTCTGACTTAATATGTCCGTAGTCATATACCTACACCATGAATGGAATTACTAAGGATTCTTTTTAGTTTATAGACGACTGGGGGTACCCTCAATAAAACACATGTGTTTGCATTATTGGATTTTTTGTGCTAGGTAGTAGGTAGGTGGGTACTAGTAAGAGGTAGAACATTCCTGATGATAAAATACCAACACATTTTGTAAGATTACAAACTGATAAGCTTGCAGATGGCATTTTTTAAATATTCTGAAGTATGTAGGTATGTAGGCATACTTGCTTACATTGAAACATATCCATTCGTTTTCATCTTGTTTAAAAACCACGTATAAAAAATCGCACTTTGATACAAATATGAATATTTAATTTAACATATAGGATATATATTAAATACACAATGACTCGTGTACTTACAATAATAATTATCTAGAAGCAAACCAATTTTATATGTTTACATACTTATCAATGACTGCTACATATATTTAACCTTCTAATTTACAATAACTGAACAAAAAAATAATTTATGAATACATAAAAGGCTTACCTGAATGTTTTGCTTAACGTTTCGACGATTGACGATAAGTTCTCCATCATTTTTATTTCACTTTTCACGAAATCACTTTTTGTGTTAACACATGAATGAGACACGACCGCGCGCGTCAAGTTCAGCTTACAACTGAGTTAGATAGAATTAAGACGATTACAATCTGTTCGTCAATGTCAACTTCTTTTGTTATTGCCATCAAATAATGTTTAGTATAAACGATGTGTTCTTGTGTAAAGTATTAATTACCGAGTGGATTTGTCAACCATAAATTATTTGTTCAATAGGTTATTTTTTTTTCCTCGAACCTTGGCGGGAAGAGCCAACAGATAAAATGCCGTTGACCATTTATTTTTAGGAATGGAACGGATTTGAATGCAATTCGTCTAGGATGGGCAAAGGTACCTACTAGAATGATTTAGATTTTCCGAATTAAAAGAATGTTCAATACAGAAAACAACAATTAATAAACATTGTTTATTACGAAATAACAGAAAAATTAAATAACAAAACGAAAATAATAGTTCCTGTTCATACTTTGCAGGTAAATAATAATTAATACATTTTAAAAATATCCGGCAGGGGAGACGGCTACTCGGCTAGTTATATTAAGATCAAGTGGTATTTCACACGAACAGGCGGATAGACATGCATTTTCCTTAATGGCTTTAATTAAATACGTTTTCATTAAAATGTTTACAAAAAAACTCATAAATAGGTATCCACCAGTTAAAATATTTTTAATAGACAGTGACGTTTACACATCGGAACGTAGGTAGGTATCTTAGTACTTTGTTAAGTACCTAGATGTTTGTTATACACCTCCGAAATGAGTTTTATTATTAGGAGACACAAATCTTTTGATTACGTCACAGCTTTTAAGGTATGACCGTATGAGGTTCAAGCAGAGCGACATTATCCCTAAGGCAAGCTGGCTGGGGCAAGTGCCTACTGTCTAAGGCACCAGGATACAGATGGGTGTCGCGAGACGCGCGTGTCCTACAGCCTATAGAAAAAATTTGATGCGTCTGTGAGGTGCTTGCCCAGGTCGCTCTATAGGTTTAATCCGCCTCTGAGTTCAAGTAAGAAGGACCTAAGCACCTACCTAGGTTTAGCACGAGATGGTATACATGTTACTTAGTTAATTGTCATCACTATCAATAATACTCCTGAAGTGTTTGATCCTCTGCTCAGTCTCCTTGATGGAATCTTTCATGTCCTTGTGTATTTCACTGTATGCCTTGATCGACTGATTCGTTTCAGTGAATATGTTCTGCAGAATTTGTAGGTGGAGAATCCTGTAGGGACAAACATAAATTCTCTGTTATTTTTTGTAGAAGTCTTATGAAAATTTAACTGTGGGAGAGCCATACTTCGGCACGAATGGGTCGGTTCAACAGGAGTGATACCACGGCCTCAAAGAATACCGACGTGAAATAATTTCGTGTGTTGTGTTTTGTCGTGTGAGTGAGGGTACCGGAGACCCAATTCTCTCCACCTGCCCTAATCTGCCCACTTCCTTAATTTCCAACAATCCTCAAATTCCTAATCCCCAAAAGGCCGGTAACTCACTTGTAACACCTCTGGTGTTTCGGGACCCATGGACGACGCCGATTGCTTACATCAGGTGATCCGTCTACTCGTTTACCGGCTTATGCCATAAGAAATGTAGCTACATCTCGTAGGTACTTGTTTAGTTCAAATTTTCTTTCATTATTATGGCTGAAAGTCGCTACTAACCAGCCTATTTGGAAATCACTGAGCCTATGTTCAGCGATGGACATCCTGTGGTTGATATGATGATGAATTGGTCTAACATCATAAAATGCGAGTGCAAGCAGCCAGCAAAATGTCATAAACTCGATTCGTGTTGAAAGAAATTGGTGAAGATTATGATTTTTAATTCATCAGTCATTTGTTTCAATAGAGTCTGGACTGAAGTTATGTCTAGGTAGTCTAATATTTGGAAAAAGACTCATCTGAGGATTACAACATAATAACCCACATAACTATTTGCTTATAAACTATCGAACTTCTTTAGGCGCCTAACAAAAAGTACTGAGCAGTAACAATGTGTTAGCTACACATTCAATTTAAAAAGTAGTTTTGGTCACACAATAGTGGCTTTTAATGTTCAATGGTAATGTTCTTGTGATTTTTTTACAAACCAGATCATAGTTCAATCCTACATTATCAAAAGTTAGCAAGGTAACTTATGTTTATTTTGGCCATGCCCATGACCCATCCATGAGTAGGTAAGTCTATTGAGTTGTGATGAACAAACAAAAACAATAAGAAGTCATTAGTAAAGTTGTCATATCGTAATTATTGATTATAATGTCTCCTCGATACTACCACAGACTAGTCAAATTCAATACTTTTATCGAAACGTCAAAAACTATACTGTTCTATGAATTTTGTACGAAATACCATCTTATGACGTCATCATATATTCGCATCAAATAGCACATGTATGTCTAAAAAAAAATTAGATTAAATAGAAAATTTAATATATCGGCAAATCAATGAATGAAAGTGTAACTATTATGAATACTTAATTGGACCGAAATAACAAAATAATCTACACAATTGAGAGGTCTGTCTGCCAAATCAGGAGTTTTGGGTTCATTTAGAGAATTCAGAAAGAAGATCAGTCAAGTTAAGGAAAGTAAGGATCAGTTAGGTGTCACTAAGAGTAAGACCTATTTATAAAACAAGAGAACCTACACAAACATACTAAATTGTACACTAGTCTGGGAATGGACTCAAGGATTGCTATCATACTTAGACCACTCAACAATGGGGCAATCAAATTAAAAAGCAATTTTGTTATAACTAGCACAGTGAAGCTTTTGGGATTCTTTCTTAGTATTTGGCAAGTAAAATACTTACAACATAGCATTTTAAGTAGGTAAATGACATGATTGGACCAAAATGGGTGTAAGACTCTATGTCAGTATCACAGTAGTATTTTTTTCACATTGGCTGACAATCGACATATGAAGATATGTTCTAGGTATTTTTTATTCATAGCAATAAAGTTCAAAATCTGTTAATGAATTTTAAAAGATATGCTAGTAGTCTCAAAACAAAATGATTATATGGCTTTGTTAACAAGAATCTAAGACTATGCTCAGCTACCATAACTAGCACTGACATCCACGACTATAAATAAAAACATATACTCACTTCGACTTCAAATCCAAGATCTTAGTCTTCAGAGTCAGCAGCTCACTTGAATCATGACTGAACTTGGTAACATCCCGCAGCCTATGATTCAGCCACTCCATCATCAGCTCCACTTTCTCACTCTCCTGTTCTTCAAGAGTGCTCAGTTTATTATCAATACTGTTCTGAAGTTCCTTCTTCTCATCCTTCAGTGGCTTAATGGTGCTAGTTGACTGTTTAAGATGTTCGAGTTCTGCAGTAAAGGCTGGCAACTTTGTTTGTATCTTTTGAAGAACTGCCTGGTTAAATTCAGACTGTTCATCAAATGTTAGCTCGGCTGCGGACTGGTGCATGAACCCTGGAAGGAAATAGGTTCTGTTTAAGAATTGGTAGGCAATAGCTAGTGTGTTCTGTAGTTGATAGTGCAATCTTTGATTGTTAGTGTTGTATTTGACTTGATTCAGTGCTTGCTTTGAATGAGTGAGCATAAAGAGCAAATAGTGATTATAGGAAACACAGTGTAGTTATTTTGTACCACAATGAGGATAAAGAAGATCAGTGTATAGAATATTATTGTTTAGTGACTATTCTTGGGCTGAGTATTTTTTAATAACAACTTACAGCAACTACCTAATCATAAAATGAATAAATTCTTACCCAGAACAGTAGCAGTGCTTTCATCTCCAGTACTGAGCTTGTGCAGGCTCGAGTAATACGACAGGTCACAGTCGGCAATAATCCGGTTCACTTTGCCTTTCAATTTGTCTGGCAATTTATTATTTTCACTACAAACTTCCCTGATAATCTCAAGCAGAATATTTTCTTGGGTCATTTTAATATCCATGCAAACATTCTCTGTGCTCGTTACAGAATCCATTGCGGAAAACTAACGATAATTACTTGAGTACTTTACTGTAGGATAAATAAAACACGGAGCTTTGTAATATTTTAATCGTAAACAAATCTGTTTCCACGACAACCGTTTGTGATTTGATTTTGAAGTTTTGAACGTTGCGATGATCGATGATTGATTGATGAACGCATTGCATTTCGTGTATGTTATTAGAATAAAACTATGTAATGTTATTTTGGATTTATTTTCGTTTAAAAGTGTGGTTTTAAAAAAATCATATTTATATTTAAATTATTGTAGTAAAATTACGATTATCGTAAAATGTTTTGTGACATTTTGAACTGCAAAGAGGTAGCGTTCTTTTCTTTTGTTCGTAGTTTCATTTCTGAACTGATTTTATCCAGCCAATTGTGATATAGTTTTGTTTTCCTGTCAACCATATGCCAACATACTTCATCTCTTTCTATCATATGTAAACGCGCGCAACACTAGCGCTCCTACCTACTAATTATTAGTTCATCTATTCATATTTAATTTTCCAAGATATAAACCATACCTACCTTGAATTTTGATGCTTGATCGTTGTTGTTCTTGCATGCATCTTGCAGTCCAAATTTATTTATTTTAGAAAGTTTACGTAGCTTTATTCGTAAAATGTGAGTAATTGTCACATTTTCATTTGCTAGATTTGTTTATTATTGAAAAATGTCGTCAAATAATACGGATTCTTTCAAGAAGTCGACGGAGTCGGAAAGTGGATCCAACAATGCTCACCATCAAAGTGAATCTCAAAAGCCGGGAGAAAATGCAGACAGAAACAAGTCGAATAAAACCTCTAATGAATCTCAAGGGAACTGTTACTGGTCGGTAAAACTCTGTATTCATTTTCATTTAAAAATGGAATGCAGTTTCATCAATAACCTTTTTCTGATTTTAGCGGGAAAGATCGAAATCTAAATATTGCAGAGTTGCTGTGTGCTTCTTGTAATCGATGGTTTCATGAATCTTGCATTGGTTACCAGCTTGGCAAGCTGGTACCATTCATGACAAACTATTTGTTTATTTGCAAGAACTGCTCTCCGACTGGACTGGAAACATTTAAAAAGAATCAAGCTCGTAAGTAAACAAATAATAAGACTTATCAAACAAGAAGTATTTTATCTTTGCTTTTTGCAATGCTAATATATTTAGGTGTCAATCAATGAATGTGTGGTACCTTCAGGGTAAATGGCACCCTAATCAGTGTAATGAGATAGTTGTGTTAGTGTTTACAGTTATTTATCTCATTACCAACCTTCAATGGTTCTCTAGATCTAAATAAGTGCTAAATATTAAGTTATTCAAAGTAAAATATGATTTTTTCAGTTTAGAAAGTTTTTGTTATGGTGTGTGTCACTCATAAAGTTATAACTGACTTTCGAAAAGGACTCTTAAAAGCTATTATACAAATCTACTTATATTTGTTTAAAGTTGAATGTTCTAAATACCTATACCGTTTTATTAGGAGTTTAATATTAAGATAATCCAGTTAATACCATCCATTATGTTACAGCATTCCCGCAGATGTGTCTGACAGCCATTGCAAACTTGCGTCAGGAGTCAGCGAAGGAAGGCACCAACAGACTCCTGTTCAGCAAAGACCGGGAGATCATACCGTACATAGACCAGTATTGGGAAGCTATGACCACCATGCCAAGGAGGTAAAATTTGTTTTTCCTTTAAAAAAACCTGACCCAAAATTTTATTTGCTTTTGTATCATGAGGGCATTACAAATAGAATAATTGACATATAAATCACTCTCAGGTGTGAAATAACAATTAGTGAATTACACAAAGACTTGTTCCATGTGGCAATCGAAGCTGTGACCCAAGCATAGGGTTGGGAATTTAACCCAATACCACATGTTTGGCAGTTGCTATTAAGTATGTAGTCAGACAATTTATTTACACTACCAAGTAGTATTTAATTTGTCTTTTTATCAGATTTTAGTTAGTATCAATTTCAATTTAAGACTGTAGAAAAAAGGTTTTATTCTGGTTTAGTCAGTAAAACTGCCAGTAAAAAGTTGATTATCTATTAAAAAACAAAAGTGTCAAGAAAAGTGCAGATTTTGGAAAATCACAGGTAAAAGCGTAACTTATTAAAAATATTTACTTTTTACTTTTTAATATTGCTTACTGTAACAACACTATAAAACAATTTTGTTTAATGTAAGTAATAGTTTTATCAAACACTAGCTACTTCCGTGTGGGTCACCTGCTCTGCTCGGCTGCTATTGATCATAGTGTGACGTCTTTCCTAAGATTTGCGTGTTAAAAGAAACAAACTTTACAGGTTTATATGAATAATAGTATAAGTTTAATTTTATAGATGTTCATCTCTGTAACAACAACATAAAGTTAGAATTTTTATACCAAATACCTACAAATTAATGATGGTATATCCCCCACATGCCAGCAACATACTTGTAACTCCTTTAGGACTACAGGGCCTTTAGCCAAACGCCACTTTAGCGCTTGTCTACAGAGAGAGTAGAAAACTAAATGTATAGGAATGATGCTGAGAAGTGTCAAAATTTACGGCAATTTCATATAATTTGGTTTTCTAATCTACATGTAGACAAGCGCAAATTTGCGTTTGGCTACAGCTGCAGGTATCCCATGAGTTAAACTAATTACTTACCAACCATTTGGCCATTTTTACAACCAAAATTGTCTAAATTATTACGGATTACACACAACTGTTTGATGAGAAACTCAAATAGCAAGCTAAAAACATAATAATATAGTATGTATCATGAAAATTGCAATAATATAAATAAAATTGTCTTTTCTAAACCAGACTTTAATTCCAGAGTGACCCAATCCTGGTATGCAACAGTTCAGAGAGCACTTATAAAAGACATTCAAGTGCTGTTTACTTATGAAGAAGACCCTAATCAAGGTCCTATGTTTGGCTTGTACAATATGGAACTAACAGCTATCAAACCTAATTATGAAGCTATGATAAAACAAGGGCAGCTCAAAGTTACTGATATGGGAATAGCTACAAGTAAGTTAATTTTCTATTTTATAAGATCACATCATCAACTGCTTGGCCGAGTGGTCGTAAGTGCGACTGCCGGGCAAGGAGTCTCGGGTTCGATTCCCGGGTCGGGCAAAGCATTACTGGGTTTTTAAAAATCTCAGTAGTAGCACGGAGTCTGGAAATGTGCCCGGTATATGGCAATAGGCTCACCCCCTATTACATGGGAACACATAACATCACGTCTTTTATCCCCGAAGGGGTAGGCAGAGGTGCACACAGAAGTAACACCCACTTTTCACTATTTATGTTACATAACATCACGCCTTTTATCCCCGAAGGGGTAGGCAGAGGTGCACACAGAAGTAACACCCACTTTTCACTATTTATGTTATGAGTCCCATGTAATAGGGGGTGAGCCTATTGCCATATACCGGGCACATTTCCAGACTCCGTGCTACTACTGAGAATTTTTTGTGGGTTGTTACATTGTAGCATTAAGTGGCATTAAACTGTCAAATACCAAGCGGTCACCGGTGACCGCAACCTATTGTTCTATAATTGTGTCTGCAAAACCGGTACTCGACGAGTTAAGTGCTGTAATGTGCACCTCTGCCTAATCCTTGGGGGATAAAAAGGCGTGATGTTATGTTATATTATAACAGCACATCAACTATGAATAAAATAAATTTTCCATAATCTCCATGCTTGGCTGACGGGTTGGAGATACTGTCTTAAAAATTCAAAAGGTTCAAGTTTATTTATTAGAGATTGTTGATATAGATTTTGCCATAATATAATAGTTATACCTCTGCTAAAATACCGATTTTATTGATTTGGTGTGGCAATCTTAGGCAAAATTTGTTATGTTCACGCTTCATTAAACCTCTTTTGTTGTGAAAAGTTACAATTCGGTTTGTTTCCCACAAGCTAGAAACTTTTTGTATTTATTAACTGATTGCTAATGTAAATAAAAGAAATATCAATCAAATGTGGTACCTATATTCCAAACAAGTATTATCTAACATGAGATGTCATAATTTCCAATATTAATATTTAAAGGAAATCATTAACTAAATTATATCCTTGAAATTATGTATAGCATCCATCTGTTAAACTCCACTTATTTATATTCAACAGAAAAACTGAACACACATTAATTTCATAATATTTATCAAGAAGATTCCAACTTTAATATGTACAATAACAATTCAATGACAATTCTCTTAAGACCAATCAAGTACTTGAAATAAATTAATATTTATTGTTGTTATAAATCATAAGTTAATCGCGGTAGAATATTATTTACAGTCGCAGGAAAGAGTATTGTGACGAGCGCGACCTACTAATCTGACCTCAATAAAATAACGTCAGGTTAGAATTGTTGAGTAGTATAAACACCATAATTGACCGACTAACATGTCGCTTTGGAAACTGTCCAAAACACTGAAAAACTTATAGACGTTCGTAACGCGCGTTGCATACTCACAGTAAAGTGTAGAGCCCACCACAAAGACATGTTATTGAATAATGACATTGTTCTTTATGCATTGGTGTATGTAAACACCAACTCCGCGACGCACACAGCGGCGGCATTAAAACACTATATTCTACATTAGTGTGTCCGTATATTCGCCGATAAGTACACATAGGACCGTCGCGTTAGCCGCGCGATTTCTCCTTTATTGATTTTAGATTTAAATAGTTCACTTCATAATCACCTTGAACTTTATGGCTGGTAAGTTATGTCAGATTATTTTTATTTTCTCTCTTCGAATTCACTGTCGCACCGTAGAATGTTATGTGCATACATAATTAGTTTACACGGCTATCTGTTATCAGAATCGTAATTTGCCTTGAACAAATGTTTACATATAGGTAGCTACGTCTATGTACTGGCGTCGTGTTTTTATCTCGTTAAAGTAACGTTATGTATAAGGTTAAAAGTATTTTTATTCCATATACCTATGCGAGGTAGGCGGGTTGTTGATGTAGGGTGTTCCACATTGTTGTGCTGTTTGTCACGTAAGACCCGATAGGATCGCGTTGGTTCGTCTCGATACCCGGACTTTATCTTATCATCACTTGCACTAAATATATGACAAGTTTGTCAGTTAGTCAAGTTATCGGTGTTGACGACATGGATAGTAAGTTGTAAAGATTTTAATTGATTTTAGTATATTTAAATGGTTGGTCTCTGTGGAATGGTGTTACATCCTTTTGCATAAATAATTGTTTCCTGCTGTTATGCCATTGGTATGGCTGGCGTGCACAATACGAGTCGCTATTATTCGTTTATTCAATTAGGAGTTGATCGTCGTCTTTGCAATAAAGCTGCATTTATTTTAGCCCGTTAATATCGTAAAATCGCATGTTGTTACGTTGTTTATTGCCGTCATAAAGATATTTTTCTCGTATTAAACCACAGTTTAATGAGGAAGTTGTAAGCGTGGCCGTGCCGCGACCGTTATCTTCCGTAGGTATTTTATACAAATATCGGTGTTTGTGACGGATAATATTATAATTAATAAGTAGGTATGTCGATTTTTCTCTTACTAAAACCTGCTCTATTCTAAGGTTTGGTTTGGGTCGATTTGACATGGATAACTACAAGTCAGTGCTACCAACTAGTTAGTATAATTGGAAATAACGCGCTCAATAAGTCTCATCATATCCATTATGCGACTAGTTAGTTATAAATAATTTCGTCCACGGAGCTTTTCTTAGAAAGTCATACCGTGACGCACGCTGAGCTTTGTCCTTGTTTCACCCCATTGCGAACAGAAAACCTTCATAAATAATGCCTACTCCAAATTACTCTCTCTTCGTCATTTGAATGAGGGGACAAAATGAATAACAAAACGTAGGTAATTGATTAGTTAGTTACCTTAATTTTTTAGTATGTTATCGGGACAGTGCTGTTTGTCAATCTCTTTCATATTTTAGAGATCTTTAACTGGGTAAATTGAATATTGCACATCATTTATGGCAACGACGAACAAGCCAATAAATTGCTTCGATGTAAAATGAGGTCACGCATAATGTTTGATCTAAAAGGCAGCATCTGTCACCGTTTGCTTACAATACACGTTCGCAAAGTTATTGTTACTCCTATATTCATTAAACAATATCATCATCGCGTATGATCACTTATACGCTATTTTAGTCGAGTTATAAATAGAATGACTTGAGGTTATAAAATGTATTTGAGTGCGCATGTGAATGTTAATACATATAAATCCATTACATATTGTGGTCATTTTGTCATAAGTATCGTACTAGCTTTCAAATATTTACTAATTTATAAACACACTTCAAAACCTATCAACTTACTTCAGAAACTTCAAATGTTTTGGACTACGTCGAGAATAGACAGACACGCTGAGAGAGTTTATTAAAACATTCCATTATACCTCTTGGTATTGTAGAGGTATTATCTCTTGGCTCATAATACAGGTAGTTTGTATCGTCACGAAAGTTCTAACATTGTTAACACTTACCGCATGTTTTGCTCGGAAGTAGAGTTAGTAATTTTAGTTTTATCTTTTTAGTTCACACTTGACAGAACATGTTTGCTTGTACCTAATACCATTGCGAGTATAAATACTCCTTATTATTCCAAATTATTCGAAAAATGTCCGTTAAGTCCGCGACTGTTCTGTACGAACGGAGCGGCTGTTTTAAACTGGTCACGAATCAACGCCATTATCATTTTAAAAACGACTGATATTCTCCTTCTCCGAATTTCCATAGAAATATTTCTAATACATCCTTATTATATCATTATAAAAGTTGATAAATTAACTACCTTATGTATGTATTATTTCAATCCCTAAACGAGGAATTAGTATTAAAATTTCCCTGTATAAATGTACCTAATAGGCTACAGTATGTATATACGTACGTCACATAGCAATGCAATCAAGTTTGGAGCGAGCCGCTAATTGCATAGGTGTTCATTATGACCGGTGCTAATTTTCTTCCAACTCATAGCTGATGAAAATGTATTTGTTTATTTAATGATTTCACCACGTGCGCTCTTGTTTCGAAACGTTTATTTAATTTGCAGGTTTGATAAAACATAAAATAATATTTTAGAATGCACTTTTTGTGATTTTGTTGTCTCCCTATATTTTTATTACCATGTTAAATAGATGTTTTATTACCTACACAAAAATTCGTTTGTTTCTTCAATTTTTTTTAATAAATGCGTCTTACGATTTAAATTTTCTTACGCTTCGCTGTGAGGCCATCGCAAATGTAGGGGATGTCTTTCAATGGGTATCTATCAGGAATATCAATAATTGGGTCATTGTCAATTGTCAGGATTAATGAATGAATTTATGAGCAATAACTATGAGCATTAATATAACTACCTTCCTTTTTTAAGTAGTGTATAAAATATGTTTACCTGCGATTGAACCAATTTCATAAGTAGTTTGACTGGCCACTGTTCAGATGTTTTTATTTGTATTTTGTTGTTTTGTTCTTTTTTGTACATATTATTATTTTAGTGTTTGTGGTGAGTGCTGTGTTGGCCACTATTTTATAGTGTTTGTTTTTTAAGTGACGACTTGTTAGTGGCCTACAATTTTTACTTTCAGGGTGCTTACTCTTGAAACCAATCTTAATTTCAATCCAATAAAATCTCAATAATTATTCAATGTCAAAACTATACAAACCGTATCTTACCTGTTAAAATAGCATTCAGAGTACGGAATATAAAGTCAAACTCAATATAATTTAGTTCATTAAATATCCATGCAATACGGATGCAATGGGCGCTATGTTGCAACTCAAGAAAGAGCACGAAATTTAACAATACCAATGTCCATCAATCGGAATTGGATTCAAGAGTAATCCCCTGTTTTGTAAGCTGTTTAGATTAAAGGCATTATTATATTAATTTTCATGCATTCAAAAAAGCATTATAATTATTTTTTCAGTTCCGTTGGCAGGTAATGTGAAGGGTAGACAGGGGAAGCGCCGGCCGGCTGTGGGCGGGGCTACTGACACAGGTGCTACAGTCGGAAAGAAGGGTCGCACTGCTGACTTAGGCGCTTTGAAGCTACCTTCACATGGCTACCCTACAGAACATCCATTCAACAAAGATGGCTACCGTTATATTCTGGCTGAACCTGATCCACATGCACCTTTTAGACAGGTGAGATCAACAAATACCATAAAATCTATCTCTTTCTTCCCATAAAGTCAATGATAGAACAATGTTGTTTTCAAAGTACCTTCAGGGTTTGCGAAACGTAGTTTGAAAACATCCTTGAAATTCACAGAATTTAAATAATGGATTCGCTTGTGATTCATTGTGGGTATTGTTTATCATCATTTTATTAGACGTATGCGACGTATAGGGCTCCCTTCTGTACAATTGGTCATAGGTAGTTTTTATAATACATCTATTTAGTATCCACTGCACTGTCTCTCTTTAATTAGAAGTCTCAACGATGCCCCATTATTAGGACACTTACCATACTTCATACAAAATTGAATACACCGACTTACTTGATTCACACCTTTGTCCTATTGATAAGAATGTAAAAGTTCAAAGCGACTATGACCCTTACATACTTCTTTCTACTATAAAATCTATAATGAATTGCTTACAGGAGTTCGATGAGAGCAACGAATGGAGTGGCAAACCGATCCCCGGTTGGTTGTACCGGTCACTATGTCCTGGTATAGTACTACTGGCACTGCACGATCGCGCGCCGCAGCTCAAGATATCCGAGGACAGACTAGCGGTCACTGGGGATAGAGGATACTGCATGGTGCGAGCGACACATGGTAAGATATTGCACGGAACATGTACTAAATCACATTACAATATCCCAAACACAAAGAGAAACCTGAAACTCTTTAAAGTGTATGATATAAATATGTTTTTTGATGTCTATATTACTTGTAGAGCCTCATACTTAATCTCTAAAATGCCAGCAACGCATTTGTAATTCCTCTCGGGCAGCGCCAATTACTTACCATCGAGTGGATCCGTTGGCTCGATTGGCGCCTGTCTCAAACAACGTTTATTTTTGTACGTTCTGTAAATACATTAAATAAGTTTCATTCCAGGTGTATCTCGCGGCAGTTGGTACTGGGAGGTGTGTGTGGAGGAGATGCCGGAGGGCGCGGCCACTCGGCTCGGCTGGGGACGACGGTATGCCAACCTGCAAGCACCGCTAGGATACGACAAGTTCGGGTATTCATGGCGTAGTCGGAAGGGGACTAGGTACGTATATCTGTTCATTGGACGTTTAAAATTTTGCTATGTCAATTATTTCCTATGTCGTGGTTGGGTTTACCAATCCATTATTTCACATTCGCATCACACCCAAACCCAGAACAACATGTTAATCAATACAACAAAATCAAATGGTGAATGATGCTTGTTCAGGACTTCTATTTAAAAAAAATAATACTTTGGTTTGGTGTTGTAACTGACTCTGAAAATTAACATCTAAACAGACTATGTTATGCACAGTCATGTATCAGATAAAAATTTGTGAGTGACTTACATACAACTGCCTCGTTGGCCGAGTGGTCGTAAGTGCGACTGCCGGGCAAGGGGTCTCGGGTTCGATTCCCGGGTCGGGCAAAGTATTACTGGGTTTTGATCAAAATTTTCAGTAGTAGCACGGAGTCTGGAATTGTGCCCGGTATATGGCAATAGGCTCACCCCCTATTACATGGGACTAATAACATAAATAGTGAAAAGTGGGTGTTACGTTGTAGAGTGGCATTAAGTGCCGTAATGTGCACCTCTGCCTATCCCTTCGGGGAAGAAAGGCGTGATGTTATGTTATATATACAATAAAATTTTAAAACTGTCCAGGTTTCACGAGTCTAGAGGCAAGCACTACAGCAATGGGTACGGCGAGGGCGACACGCTAGGTTTCCTTATTGTTTTGCCACAGAGTGCCACCACTAAATATACGCCCAATACTTATAAGGACAGGGTAAGTGTATGACAGCATGATTTATTTTTTAAGCATGTCAGTGTGCATATTTTTCATGTTTATAAAACAAAAAGCTTATGCCTAGTTCTGAAATCTTGCTTCTAAGAGATTGATGTTGTTGTTCGTTATCTAATTGCCTTATGTTTGCTTCTTTTCAGCCACTAGTAAAGTTCAAGAGCCATCTCTATTACGAAGATAAGGATAACATACAAGAATCTCTAAACAATCTCAAACCTTTACCTGGGAGTAAGATCTATTACTTCAAGAACGGAGAATGTCAGGGCGAAGCATTCCTGGACATTTACGAAGGCTGCTACTATCCTACTGTGTCACTGTTTAGGAATGTCACAGTCAGCGTGAACTTTGGACCTAATTTTAAACATGCACCGTCTAGCGAGTTTACGTATAGACCGGTAAGTGTATGACCAATATTCGTTTTACCTGTTTTTGTATAACGGAGTTAGAATTAGAACGAAATTAGAGTTGATGTCAGTTTGGTTGTGACTGACCATATAAGGGCGAAATAACAAATTTCTAAAAAGACGAAACTACCAGGGCCTAGTCCCACCCTGTTCTTATTCATGTGAATGGTTTCATTTATATTCCAAAATACTAAGATGGCTATTTTTTTTTAGATGTCAGAAAAAGCAGAAGAAGCTATCTGCGAGCAGACCATGGCAGACTTGCTCTACCTGACTGAAAATGAGGGCAAGCTACGACTGGATAATTTCAACCTCTGATACAACTAACACCGTTAATCGCGGTGTGAAATGAATGAATGAAATGAGTGCAGTGAAAGTGATCAAAGTGAACTATTTGAAACCCACTGTACAACATAGTACTCCAAGACAATACTAATTAAACTGTCAAACACCAAGCGGTCACCGGTGACCGCAACCTATTGTTCTATAATTGTGTCTATAATGACGGTACTCGACGAGTTAAAAATATATCATTATAATCAATGAGTATTTAAGGCTCATAAAAGTTTGCTAGCTTTTTGCTGTTGTAAAATTAGGCCTCTAAGATTATAAATTCTTTAGACAATTAAATGTAAATCAAGTAACAAAATTATTGAACAAAATGTTGATCAAAAAAATATTTTTAGGAGAAAAAATATTAATATTATACAATTTATCCTATAAAATTATAATGTGAAGTACAATATTTTGCCATTAAAATTATGGCGCATTCAACATGTTATGAATGGATATCTCGAATTTTAATATTGTAAATCATTCTTGAAATATTGTTTATCCTTTAAAAGTACATGATGTACAGTTTTCAAATAATATCATTGTTGTTAATTGGAATGGCTAGTATTGTAAGAAACTGAATGTGTATGATAAGTTGAACATGGAGTTAAGTTGTATTAAATGAGTATTACATAATTGCATTAATATTTGTATGGAATTGTCATCTATGATAGTAATATTGATCTGTTGAAAGTCCAATTAGAATTATAAGAAATAGTATTAAAAATAAAGCTTTTGTCATCATATTTTTTTGTTTTTGTTCTATATGGAATGGTTTTGTGATCAATAACTGATGTTATTCCATTCCATAAATAATCATATTTTTCCCAACAATAAACATAGACACACCTGTGCAGCTGGGTATTATTTTTGTAAGTATATATATTATACATCCTTGATATACAACAATCCTTATAAAAAGACATAACTTCATTTGGACCTGGTATCTATTTGGGGTAAGCAGGCATCTTTGTACTGAAGCATATGTTAGCTCAAGAACTATTTTACTAATGGATCCACAAAATTAAATGCTATTGGTCCGATAGGTGATAATTAGTTTTACTTTGGAATTTTAGATAAGTACTCTTATTTTACTAGTCCTAACCTTACCTAATCAGTATGCTTGGTAGCTGACCGCAGGAACCATATCTTCAGAGATTGAAGAGATTTTAGCCAACATAATAAAATAAGAAGAATTAAAATCAACATTTATTCTAAGTAAAACAGTAACATTTATTATATTTTATTATTAAAAAGAAACTACTTTCCAAACCCACCTTTGCAAGTAGGGCTACTTTCAACAACTTGGTCACTACAATCCCATTGTTGGGGAGTTTTAGCTATTATGGATAAGGCATGGACTCCACTCTGAAGTTCATCTTTCAGAATGTCATTGACTAAGCGATGTCTCTGAAAAATAGACAAGGTATAGATAAAAATATTGCATTCTTTCAAATATAATCGAGTTAAAATGGTCATCATTTTTAATTATCATTCCTGCACATATCTAATATGGTAAACAGATGCCTAGAACTATCTAGTTAAATAATTATAGGTAAATGGGTTTAATTTTTATGAACTATATGAGGTACATATATATATGTGCCTAAATGTGAATCCACACGAGACACAATGTTTTTCTATTGTGTCTCATATTGGTAGATTCAAGCGGTTAAACAAAGATAGAAGACAAGAGGTAGCAAAAGTAATAAGACAGTAGGTACCTGTTACACCAATCATAGACACAGGTAATCATGTTAGTTCTAGATTATTATTTTTTCTTATATTGATATTAAACCAAGACTTGCTGTTGCTACAGCTAGTTTACTTACCTTGATTAATGGCAATCCTTCAAACTTATCAGAAACAACTACTACTTTAAAGTGCGTCTCGGCTCCTTTCGGCACATTATGCATATGGGATTCATTGATCACATCCAAATGTTTAGTGTCAAGTAAAGATTGCAATTTGTTCCGTATAGTGTATTCAACGATTCCTACCATTTCGGACATATTTCTATGGATGTTGAAAACACCTGAGACAATTATTACAAAGAATTAATTTGAAGAAAACTAGAACTTTCGAATTTGTTCAGTCAGAATATAACCTCTTAAAACTCACCAGGCCTTAAAATGATATTCATATGGTGTGTATGTAGTTTTATTACTTTGAATATAGTACTATAATTGCTAATTACGTTGGTTTAATATTTTTGTAAAACTACGTTTACGCTAAACAGCTGAAACAAACATGAAACAACACAACGTCAAACGTTAATCGTCAATGTCAACTTGACATAAAATTTACACTTATAGCTATGACATTTTTTTTTCGTTTTGAAATATTAAAACCTATACCTATATTTATTTAGGTATTCTATAGATTTGTCGTTAATTAATGTTGATAAAATGAAGTGTTGGTAGGTGAATACCAGGGAACCACTTAATTTACTTAAGAAGACTGCCTCGCTGGCAGAGTGGTCGCAAGTGCGACTGGCGGGCAAGGGGTCTCGGGTTCGATTCCCGGGTCGGCCAAGTACTACCGAGTTGTAGCACGGAGGCTGAAATTGTGGCATTAAGAGCCGTAACGTGCACCTCTGCTCACCCCTTCGGGAATAAAATGCTTGATATTTTGGCATTGTGCGCCGAGTAATTTCGAGGCAAGCTTATAAATAAAACTCGTGTTAAATTGGCAAAACTTGTATACGACTTCTTCTCTGTCCAAAAAGTGTAACGGCATAAAATGTCACCCAGTTAATTATCAAACCATAGACGGTCAATGGGAGTTTCATGAAATTAAAATTAAGACTTGAGTAATAAAATCGTTTACAATCGTTTATTCATATTAGTAATCGTTCTGACTAATTTTGGATGACATAGCTAAGGTTTTGTATATAAAAAAAATAATAACAAAGATTACACTTACTTACATCACAAATTTAAAATGTCTCTGAATTTAACTCGTCTACCAGCTCTGGTAGTGGCAGGGGTTGGAGGTAATGTATGGTCTGGAGGAGGTGTTGTCTGTGTTGGTGGCAGTACAGGTTGATGTATGAGTGGGGTTGGTGATGTGATAGGTGCTGGGATAGGAGGTGATGGGGGTTGGTGAGATGGAACGTGGTGTTTATTAGTTAATACTCCAGTATCTGGGGTTAAGTATGCTGGCTTAATACGGTCTCCCTGCCATTTACATCTAAGGTGAAGGTTTTATCCCTTCTCCTTAGGATACGGTGTGGTCCAGGATAGGGAGGTTGTAGTGGGCGTCGAACAGTGTCGTCACGGAGCATGGCGTGAGTCGCCGTAGGCAGGTCCTTGAAAATGAAAAAAGAGGATGGATGCGCATGGGAAGCTGGTGTTGGACGAAGGGCTTCCATGCGGCTTTTAAGTTCCGTGACGAAATCCAGTGCGTCACTTGGACTCCTGGGATCCCCTGACGGTATGATTAGTTCTCCAGGTAAACGGAGCGGCTCTCCATAGACAAGCTCAGCAGACGAGGTGCTTAAGTCCTCTTTAAGTGCTGTCCTCATGCCCAGGAGTACTATGGGAAGTGCCTTAGACCACGAGTGGGAGTGGCATATTAAAGAAGCTTTGAGTTGGCGGTGCATGCGTTCTACCATGCCATTAGCATACGGGTGGTAACTGGTTGTACGAACTCGTTTTGTTGCGCACACATTCATGAGGCGCTGAAACAAAGCGGATTCGAATTGACGTCCCTAATCGGTCGTCACAGTGCTTGGTACTCTTGGAAAAACTGGAGTAAGATAAGGGCGAGGCTTACCCGTTGAAATGTCGCAAAAAATGTGGGTATTGGTCCCGGGAATATTGACCTTCGCCATTTTTAGGGAAAACGAAGAAGGAGAAGACGTGAACTCTTTCAACTCATCGTCTTGTTCTTGGGATTCCGCCAGGGCTTCGTAATCGGGCTCTAATGATATCGAATCAATGCGAGACATAGCGTCTGCAACTATATTGTCAGTAGGTACCCTTAACATATTCAACGTCATTTGGATCATATACGGAGCAACCTACCTAGGATGCGTGTGCTACGGGGCACCTGTCTGGGCTGATAGGGCCACAATAGGCGCGGTACGGCGAAAACTTCTCCAAGGCCCAGCGTCTAGCCTTGATTATCCTGTGTAAGGCCTATAGGACGGTTAGCACTGAGGCCCTACCTGTGCTCGCAGGCGTCCTTCCGGTAGATCTTGAGGTGCAGCGACGTGCTGCTATGTACTACAGTGCGAGGCCTAATTTGTCAGCAAGCTTTCTAGCACAACGTGATAGAAATAAAATTGATAGATTGTTTAAGCCAGTGACGGACGTTTGGGGCGAGCTTATAACCGAATGGCAGTGTAGATGGGCATCTTCTATAAGGGCCGCCACCTGTATCAGTTCTTCCCATCCGTGCATGAGCGGCTGGAGAGGACATGGTTGGAGGTGGATCACTGTGTTGCCCAATTTCTTACTGGCCACGGCAACTTTAAAAGCAAATTGTTCTCATTTAAACTTATTGATTCACCATGGTGCCAATGTTCGACAGAGGAGTTGCGATACGAGCAGTCGGCCCATCACATACTCTGGGAGTGTGATCTCTGGCAATATGAACGTAACACTATGTTAAATAATTTAATTGCTTCGTCAGGTGTAGTTTATTATACGGACCTTGTGGAATCTAGAACGAATTTCCGTGCGTTTAGGCGTTTTTGCCATACCTATTATTGGAAGCAAGTATCTATAACAGCTCACACATAGGACCCACTTAGTTTTTAGTCAAATTTCCGTGGTGCTTGGCGACTGGGCTTCACCCAGTTGTACAGTCTCTTCTTTGTGCCTTTAGGCTTAATTCATTCTGTCTCCTGCAGTACCTCACCGAGGGAAGTGAAAACCATAGTTTTTTCTTCTTCTCTTCTTATAATATCTTCTGATTCACTTCGTTGCGGGAACCAAGTCATGTCCCTGGGACGCGCCGGACTTCAGTGTTCCGGTATTTTCATGGTTGTATCTACTGAAGATCCTGGCTTACAGGAGTTGCAGCGGTTTTGGGAGGTTGTGGCGGGCTTGTCCCATTTAAAAAAAAAAACATATTTAACGTCTGTAGTGAACTGACTTATGAATGTAAGTTGGTTGAGTTGAATGGGTGGCAATTTTTCACGGCGCTGAGCGAATGCATAAACGAGAGGCTTATGGTCGGTGTAAATCGTGGCGTGTTGAACCTCTAGGATGTGTCTAAAATGTTGGACGCTTTCGTACACAGCCAGGAGTTCTCGGTAGTGTGTCGGCCACCCCGCCTGCTTCGTCGTGAGTTTCTTGCTAAAGTAAGCAAGGGGTTGCCAAGCATCGCCAACTTTTTGTTGCAGACACGCGCCGATATGTACACTTGATGCATCAGTGAACAGGCCCAAGTGGGCCTCGGATGCTGGATGGGATAAGAGCGTGGCGTCAGACAGACTTTTCTTGCAGCTCTCAAAACATTGATGGAGTTTAGGTGTCCAGGGGAACGGTTTGGCGCCCTTGCTATTTGTCGCGGCCACTGCATCAATAAGGGGTGCTTGGTACCTGGCGGCACTGGGCAAGAATCTACGATAGTAGTTTATCATGCCTATGAATCTACGCACACCTTGTACCGTCTCAGGTAGAGGGAAATCGCACAAGGCACGGATGCGGTCCTCGGGAGGATAGGTGCCCGTAGCGTTAATGCGGTACCCTAAAAAGGACACCTCAGTTGCCCCGAAAACGCATTTTGCGGGGTTGATGACTACTCCGTACTCCTGAAGGCGGCTAAGCAAGAGCCTGAGGTGTCCAGCGTGCTCTTTGGCATCCTTGGAATATACGAGAATGACATCGACGTATGCAAAACAGAAATCTAAACCTCGCACCACTTCGTCTATGAATCGCTGAAAGGTTTGCCCAGCGTTCCGGAGGCCGAAGGTCATGTAGGGGAACTCATATAGTCCGAAGGGCGTTATAATAGCTGTTTTGCAAATATCTGCTGGATTAACGGGAATTTGTTGGTAAGCTTTTACGAGATCTAAAGTACTAAATATTGTGCAGCCGGAGAGGTTATGACTAAAATCCCCTACGTGACGGACCGGATAGCGGTCCGGAATGGTGCGGGAGTTAAGAGCCCTGTAGTCACCGCAGGGGCGGTAGGTTTCGTCCTTTTTGAGCGCTAAATGTAAGGGAGAAGACCAAGGGCTGCTAGAGGGCCTGGCCGTACCTACTCGTACCATCTCCTCAAATTATTTTTGAGCGGCCCGAAGTTTTTGAGGAGCTAGACGACGAGGACATGCTGAAATCGGTGGTCCCTCGGTGGTTTTAATGTAATGCACTGTGGTGTTCTTAGGATCTTTGGGCGCCCCAGGGGGTCTTGAGACACTAGGGAATTCAGCCAATATGTGCGCGAAGGGGGAGGCAGGTGAGTGGATCAATTTAATACTGGGCTGGCTGAAAGAAACGATTTCAGTGTCAGTACATAGGCCGGTTATGTCGTCTCGCAATTTTTCTCCGGCACAATCGGGCAATAAATTGTAGTGGGCCAGAAAATCTGAGCCGATAATGGGGGTGCCTACTTCAGCCACAACAAATTTCCAATCGAAATCACGACGTAACCCCAAATTTAATTTTAATTGGACGAGGCCGAATGTACTGATTTTAGTGCCGTTGGCCGCGATTAATTCGTATGGAAGGGGCTCAGTTTTGCCTTTGTGATGATGACGCGGTAGGCAGGAAAGGTCGGAGCCAGTATCGACAAGAAATCGACGATTTGAGTAACGGTCCGTAACGAACAAACGGCGACTCACCTGTGAGCAATCAGATGTCGCCATCACTGATTGCTGTTGGTGTTTCCCGGGTTGTTAGTGGAAGTTGCCGTATTATTGGGCCAACTACATGGTGAAATGCATTTCGAGGTTTTCGCTCCAAAACTGGTGATACCAGCAAGGCTGAGAAAGAGAGCGTGAACGACTGCGAGAACGGCTGAAAGGGCGTCTATGGCCACTACTTGTGGTGAGGGAGGAAACCGCGAGTGTCAGGTTGGCCACCTGCTGTTGCAATGCCCGCAGCTGCTCTCCCATGCCGTCGTTCACTGTACCGGACTTTTCTGCGCTATGGATGCTTGCAGGTTGTGGGCCAATTTCACTCAGTTTATCGGCTAATTCACCAAGATCCTGGAGAGAGGCCTGTTTTTGGGCTATCAGTATTCCTTGATATGTACTAGGAAACCTAGAGGTATTTAGCCAAATAGTTTGTATGAGTTGTTCTGGGACAGAGTTGCCAGCTAAAGGTATAAGGTGCCTAAGAAAAGATGATGGTCTCCGATCACCAATGTCTTCTTTTTCTAAAACGTTTTTTATTTTTTCCTCATAAGAATCTGAGAAACGGTTAATTAAAGCTGTTTTTAATGTGGTGTATGGTTGGTGAGAAGGTGGAGCTGTAATAATATCTTCCACTTCACCAGCAGATTTAGTGTCAAGTTGGCTGACAGCATAATAATATTTAGTTAATTGTTTTGTTATCCTGTTAATGTGGAATTGTGCCTCGAGGCTGGCAAACCACAAACTGGGCTTGTCCGGCCAGAACGGAGGGACACGGATAGTCACTCTGTTGATGATAGGTGGGTGTGTAGGTGATGTTTCCTGCTCACTGCCAGAGTCAGCTGGATCATGGAATATTTCCTGAGTTTTATCAGTCATTTTTGTACAATTAAAAATAAGTAAAGGAAGTAAGTACACACAGAAATTACTCCAATACAGAAATCAATTGTTGTAAAGACAAAAAATTAATAATAAGTAGTATTAACAATAATATGCATTAAAAAATGCAAAAATTAAGCCACACAAAATGCAATATTTATGCCACACAAAATGCAATATTTATTAGTGTTTTTTAGCGACCCACACCCATGTTATTGGATGAGTAATTATTATGTCCAATGCGATATGCAAGCTATGGCATGCAATGTCCAGTATTGTAACTTGTATAAGCCGCCCTTTGAACACACACTGTTGATATACCTTAGTATTTAGTGTAAAATATATGGTACAAAAATACAAATACAAATACAAATATTGTTTATTTCGTCAATGTAGGTATGTTACAATAGATGATAGATAATAATAATATTACCATAAGGTAGTTCGCTACATTGTGTCTGTACAGACATACAAAATTTTTATAGTATGTTCTTAATCTAGTGTGTTTACAGACAATAATCTTCCCTGTCTACATTATGGAACATAATACACCTAATTACAACTAAATTAATATTAACATCAAGTTTTAATAAAACTATTCTTTGTGTTGAAAATTTACTCTATCAGCCGTATACTCAATTAAACTATAATAACATTAAAGTAACTAAATGACTAGGTTTACATTAACTTACGGAAACAATAAAAATCTTCATTGTTAACATTATAAATTTCCTCTGTCATCAATCATAAATTCGGTTAAATTATAATAACATTTAGTTATTAAAAACTGCCTTAGTTTTTTTTTAAAAGAGGTAAGTCTAGTGCTTTGATTTCCTTAGGTAATCCATTATATATTTGTGTAGCAAGCCTGAAAATACTCTTACTAAAAAGCGCTGTATTACCGTGTACTACTTGAAGGTCACCAGTATCCTTTTGCCTCAGCCTGGAATCGCGTGGGGGCTTTAATTCAAATAGACATCTGTTACATTTAACGAAGGTGGCTACTTCGTAAATAAATAAACATGGAAACGTTAACAGTTTTAAGTCTTGAAAATGTGGCTTACAACTGTCCCTAGGACGTAGGCCACGTATAGCGCGTACACATCTTTTTTGTGCTATGAATACGTCATTTTTATCGGTGGAGTTACCCCAAAAAATCAGCCCATACCTTAGTATAGATTCCACGTAACTATGATAAGCGGTGACCACTGTCTCCTGGTTAGCTGAACGTGATAATTTATAAAGAGCATATGCAAAACTGTTTATTTTCTTACAAACCGATTCGATATGCGGTTTCCAAGTTAAATTGCTATCGATCACTAAACCCAAGAATCTAGTAGTATTCACTTCTGTAATCGTCGAGCCATTGTAATTAATATTTAGTTGTGGTGGTAATTGTCGCTGATAGAAATGCATTAAATATGTTTTTCCTAGATTTATATGTAAATTATTAGATTCTAACCACGTTATTGTCTGTTTTAGAATATTGTTTACTTCTTGTTCATAATTGTAAGATTTATCTGACTTAATAATTATCGTTATCAGCAAACAGTACAGTTGGGTGACTAAGGTGTTTTGGAAGGTCATTAATGTAAATTAAAAATATTAAAGGCCCTAGTACACTTTCTTGTGGAGCCCCGTACTTAATCTTTCTTGATTGAGAACAGTATTTAATTTATTTTTTGGCTTTTATGTCAATATTTACTATTTCAGTGTATTGTTGCCGGTTATTTAAGTAAGATGCCAATAGTGTCCGACCGAAATTTCGGTTTCGGTTTCGGTTTCGGCCGAGTTTCGGCCAAAAATCAAGTTTCGGCGGCAGTTTCGGTTTCGGCCAAAATCGGCCGAAACTTTTGCCGAAACCGAAACTTATGTCGCTAGTTCACACACGTTCACGCTCGCATAACTCTGTTTCCCGCGGCACTGTACGATTGTCATTATATGACAAATAAAATGTCACCGCCAACCTGTACCTCTATAAAACTTTTTACTCAGGCCATACAAGAAAAAAAAGACTTTTTAACTTGGTCGTATAATTACTAATTGACAATTAGATATTATCTATAAAGGCATTAAAGGGAATCTCTGAAAATGCATAAAGTTGTGAGAAATTACATAAGTATTCAGTACAGAGAATAGAGGTATAATAAAATACCAATAGGTAATTAGTATTTAATGAAACAGTAACAATTACTGATTTGATTAGTGTTAACTGATAAACATTATGCTATGAGAACTTAATTTGAAAATGTTATTAATATTTTTTTTTAATTATTATATAAAATAAATGATTACAACAAACTTAATACACTGTTTTTCCATTTCATGCCCTAATTAATGCAAAATAATAGGTAAAATGCACCAAATTTCAGTATCTTAAGAAATTTTATACTTGACTACGTAAGTTTCGGTTTCGGTTTCGGTTTCGGCCGGATATCCAGTTTCGGTCGGACACTAGATGCCAATAGTTCCAACCCCTTTCCGCGTACCCCGTACTTTTCCAATTTATCTATTAATATATTATGATCGACATAATCAAATGCCCTGGTCATGTCCATATATAGAGCGCAAATAGGTATTTTATTGTCAACACAATTCATAATTATTTTGAGAAAATCATATATGGCCAGATTGATAGATTTGTTCTTCCTGAAACCTTTTTGCTCATCTACCAATATGTTCTTCTTTTCGAAGAAAATATATAGTCGCGAATGAATGGATTTTTCAATGATTTTGGAAAAAATTGGTATCAATGCTACCGGACGATAGCTTTTGACTTCTTCTTTATCTCCTTTTTTATATAATGGTTTTATAATTGAAGTTTTCAGTTTATCCGGGAACGTTCCTGTTTCAAAACATAAATTTATTATGTATGATAATGGATAACTGATATATTTGTGAACTTTTTTAATTATGTTTGTTGCCAGGCCGTTATTTCCTGTACTTTTAGTATTCTTTAGGGATTGTATAATAATTGCAACTTCATTTGGCGTACTTGGATTAAGAAAAAGTGTATCGTAAATACGTTCAATTGGTGGGGCTTGCCCTTTATTACCCATACTAAGACGGTCTATATAAAAATCGTTGAACACGTTGCAAATATTTATGGTGTCCGTTATTTCTACACCATTATGAATGACTTTAGTTATTCGTTCACGAGGAAATTCCACTTTATTGTTATTGATAACGGACCAAGTGGCTTTACTTTTACTTTTAGCATTATGAATAAAATAATTATTTTGCGCGAGCTTTGTAAGCCCTTACTGTTGTTTTCCAAGAATGTATAACACACGTTTTGTTTACATTACATCTTAGTATTTGTGCGGTATGATCTGAAAGAGCAGTTTCTATTACTTCACCAATATTACCACGATCATTATGGAATATATTATCAATACATGTGCCGCTAGATAGGCGAGTGGGTGACTTCACTAGTACCTTTAAATTATATCCTGCAATTATATTTAAGAATTTTTTAGTACTCAGATCATTATTTAATAGGTTTATGTTGTAGTCTCCGCAAAGTATCGTAGTTTTGATCTTTTTCCCGCTATTAATATGATACAATAAGTTATCCAGTGTTTCAAAGAAAAGTTCTAAATAGAGAAGTTTATGTTGGTTCTTAGGGACCTTGTACACACAAACTACAATCACGTCATGTTGTATTAATTTTATACCGCAAAATTCGAATATATTTGGTTTTGAAAATTGTTTGACTTCATTTAATTTTTCATAATCATGAATATTTTTAACTATTATACACGTACCACCCTTTCTTTTGTCCCTATAGAAACAATCGGCTAATTTATAGTTGGGTAGCGTAAGCAGGTTTTGGTCATCAAATATCATATTATGTTCCGAGATACATATAACATCAACTAGTTTATTTGAATCATCAAGCTCATTTAGTTGCACGGTTAACATATCGGATTTACTAATTAGACCCGCTATGTTTTGGTGCATTATGTAGATACTATTATAAACGAAAAAAATTTTTATGTGTTTCAAATTTTGTATCTATGGATAATATTCAGAAGTATTATTTCTTCTGTTTGAGTTTTTTGCTTTAGAGAAGTATTCAGGTATGGTTTTTTGTATAATTCTTTTGGTTTTTATATATCTAGGGTTAGGTTCATGATTGCTGTTATTATAACAATATGTATCAGATGCACCATATAAGGTATACCAGAAGAAATTGACTTTTTTGGCGGAATAAACCTAGCGCTATAATCAACCGAATCTATGACAAGATTTATCCTATAACAAATGTTCATTACATGGTTAAAATTATTGTTATACATATCTGAATTTATAAATTGGTATTTCCGAAACTTATTGGACACACTGCGAATTAAAGTGTTAAGCATTACTTCGTTAAGATGTCTACTTTTACTCACTGAAAGTGTTATGACCGATGCTTTTGTGTTTTTGATTATATGATATAGCTCATGGCCTACTTTTTGTGGATCTTCTTCCCCTATACAGAGGATCAACTTATCTTCGTGACTGAGATGGAGAGTCTCGCTGATGTTAGATAGCTTCTCTATTGGTGCTCCAGGATATATATGTCCTACTATGTTGTATTTCTCATATTTGTTATTTATTCTGGATCGAATTAATTGCGATGATAAGCCCCTGCATTGCATACCGCCAAGAATAACAATATTTTTGACGTGTTGTTCCGGATGGAATGTAGGTTTTTGTTGTTGTTGTGCCTCATTCAACCGTAATGCAATTTGAGGTTCGTCAGCTTGTAAGTGCTCCATGGATCTCATATCGATGCTTGGCAATTTATCAAAAGTCGATCCTGTACCTAGGCTAACTGTTCTAGACTGATATTTTGTTGGTGTTGAGGAATTGTTTATAATATTGTTGTTGTTATTAGCTTTTTCTTTTTGACATTCCGTAACTAGGGTTTTATTCGCATTATTTTTCGATTTACTTGTTTTAGGACTTGGTGTACACATTCTCTTTATGTTATCAATGGTTTTCTCGTTATCAAGTATAATTTTCTTTAGTGAAGCATTTTCGATAGTGATATTTTCTATTTTGTTTTCCGCTGTTGCTAATTTTCCTTGAAGTAAAACTATTAACGCATTTAACTCCTCAACAGTTTCTGTATCTGTGGTTCGAATGTCATAACAACTTCTATTAAATCGTGTAGTTCTGGTAGAAATAAACGAAAGATCCTCCTCCCTATCCGAAAGATAGTCGAAATTAAATGAATTCTCCGTATTGACATTTACTTTGTATCCAGTGACCGTCCCAACCATACTACTAGATGATTTGTTAGGAGTAGTTGTTCGTAATTGTGAATTCTCTGCTGACGACAATTCAATATCGCAGTGTGAGCTTTGCAATTGGGGTTCCAAATCCAGTAGCTTAGGTTTTAGTAAATTAAGCTGTTCATTTTTATCTTGAGATAATTCTGGTGCACTATTGACAGTGGATTCAAATATGTCGGATATTATATCGCTGTCATTAAGCACTATTTCCGAGCAAGCCCTCTTGCGGTTGTTTCAGAAAGTAATATTTTCTAGAAAATTCATTTTGGCTTGTATTCTTAATTATATATCACACTAAAGTCTGATTTTTAATTCGAGTCAGTAAAATGACAGGGGCAACTGTCAATTTCACAAAAAAGGGTGACCCACTACAATAGTGATGTTCCACAATCGACCGACTTAGAAGTTTAGTCATGATTTATTTTATTAGGTATCAGAGCGCTGTTTTTATTGTAAATATTTAAAGCATAACGTATTAAGTAATACAATTTTAGAAATATGAACCTTCCCAGCATATTAAAACTTCTCACTACAACATTATTACAAAAGATGGGGGGATTCAGAGGAATCAATAATGGAAAGTAAGAATAATACAAGTAATTTTATAGGTTTTTATTCATAATGGTTGCGATTCCGAATCCGATTCTGAATCAGTATATTCAGAATCGGAATCGGAATCAGTTACATTTATTATAAATGAATCCACACATTCGTCTATGATGTGGTCGAGTTGGCACATTTTGTCTTCGACTTTTATTGCATGGTTGATGCACTGTCGCCAATTTTCAGGTGTCACTTCTTTCACACCTTCTTCAAACAACTTTTTTACGTCTTTTATTTTAAAAGTTTTATTGTTCCTGGCGACATACCCCTTTGTTTGAGCCCAAACTAACTCTATTGGGTTGAGCTCACAGTGATAAGGGGGCAGCCGCAGGATTGTGACACCATATTCAGCAGCCAACTCTACCACAGCATAGCGTTAGTAATTCGATTTGTGGGATTTTACCTCTACAATCTCTATTAATTCAGCTTATAAAAGCTGAATTAATAGAGATGATAACATCCTAGGTTGAAATTGAATATTTTTTTCATTCAACCATTGAATTATATCATCTTTCCGCCAGTTTGAAGTGGGGATACGCTCGACTTTTCTAGAATGATACGGTGCGTTATCTAGTACCAGCACCGCATTTGGCCTTAAATTTGGCAAAATAGTTTTAAGCCAGTCCTCGAAACACTTTGAGTTCATTTCTTCATGATAGTCACCGGTATTTTTCTTGGATTCAAAAATTAATAACCCGTCTTCTAAAAATCCTTCATCACTGTCTATGTGGGAAATTATTAGGCGTCGACCTTTGCCGGTTGGGCCCTTTAGGCCTGTACCTAGTTAAACCTTTTGAAAAGGCTTGTTTGGAAGATTCTATCGTTGTATCCACCCAAACTTTACCAGTTGTATGACCTGTTAATATACAAAATTCATATAAATAATACAATACTGACACAAATACATTTTGAAACTGAAAAACTATGCACTTAATATAGTTGTAAATAAAAATATACAATTACCTTCATTAATCCACGTCTCGTCTTGATAATAAATTACTCTTTCTTGTCTCCGATATTCTTTGATTGTCCCCAAGTACCGTGCACGCCACAGAATTAAATCTTGACGATCCATCAAGCAGCTGCGTCGGTTGCGTCTCGCATATTTAAAATTCAAATGTTTTAAAACTGCTCGCATGGTACTCTTTGACATATTTGGTAGGTCAGGATCATCACTTACAGCCAGATGAACCTGTAAAGTATTACAAGTATTTAATTTTTGTAAACTTCAGCGAGTCAATGAAAATGTGTGTTAATTACTACCTATTCAGAATCAGAAATATTTATTTGTTAAACATAGGTATTACATGAGGATCTTATCAATAAACGCAGTGCGCTATGTTTTGCCGTGAAGGCATACACATGTTAAAATGAGAGATACTTATACTACAAAACAAAAAATTAAAAACTTATGAAAAAAACTGAAGAATTGACAATTTATACAAGAAAAGAACACAATCAAGTTAAAAAATATTCTATATAACTAATAAATATTAAATTTCACTATCATATATTATGTATGATGTGCAATTATGTATTTTGTATCGTATTATAATTTTACATACCTTTGCAATAGTTGGTGGGTCCTTCTCATAAAAGAATTGGTGAACTTTACGTCGTATCGCCGAAAAGTCAAAATCATCAATTTTATCTTTGAATGTCAGTTTGGGTCCGGATTTTTTCTGATTTGTTAACTGAACGTTCTCCTTTTGTTCTTTCAGTATCCGATACACAGACCTAGTCGAAATTCCCAATATTTCAGATACTGTCTTCACACACTCATCTTTCTTTGGAACTTCAAAAGATTTTGCTGTATTTTGATTCCATACATAATTATATGCATTGAGAATCATTTGTTTCTCACTCACAACAAATGATCGACGCTTTCTTTTTGGAGGGAGACATCCATCTTTAGAGGTGGACGGTTGGGCATCCATCTCAATCACCAACGTAACAAAAAACTCAACAAATAAATAACAAGTAAGAATATAAA
Source organism: Spodoptera picta (assembly GCA_038387885.1). Classification (NCBI taxonomy): domain Eukaryota; kingdom Metazoa; phylum Arthropoda; class Insecta; order Lepidoptera; family Noctuidae; genus Spodoptera; species Spodoptera picta. The sequence goes on from JAZHFQ010000484.1 coordinate 2,809,073, forward strand.
ATAAACAAGAAACTGCAGAGGACACTAAACACTTCTGACACCGTCGGAATTCGGGAGCAGAATGAAAAACAAAATGGCGTCCATGGCGTCATAAGTGATAGTCCTGCCAATAACAAAAAAAAAAATATAACAACAGTATTTTATGTAATATATTATTACATGTCTTCAGTTTAATTTCCGTAAATTGCATATTTATAATGTATGTACAAATAAATAAATGAATGTAATCTAGACTAACTTTTAATTCTCGATTTAAAAATCTCGATTTTCCACATCACTATTTATTTGAGACCCTATTTTTTTTAAAACCGTGCAACACTGGAAATGTCATTTTACTGACTCGAATTAAAAATCAGACTTTAAAATAGTTTTTGAAATAATGTTTGGATAAATTGGTACAAACATTCACAAAAAGAGTCGAATGTACCCGTCTTTTTTTTTTTTTTTTTTTTAAGGGGGGAAAATCATCGAATGACTTCTCCCGCCTGGCTGAGGCGGGAGGGAGTGTCAGACTCTTACTGACTAAAAACCACGCCGTTCCTTCTCCTGCACGTCGAGCCGGAGCCCCGGTTACCCGTTAGGTTCTCCGCGACTCCGAATCGGCATCGGCCGTATTGGGCCCCATCTGTGGTGGTCGGTCTGATGGCTCTTTGAGGCGCGCGCGGAACGCGACGCGCCGTACGCTCGGGTCTGTTTCTGGTCGGACGGGGAGCCACCCATGCTCGCCGTCCGCAGGCCCGCGCTTACGGTGGCCGGAGATCGTGCCGCGATCCCCGACGCCCGGTGTGTCCTTCGCGATGGCTGGGTTGCGAGGAGGCAGCGCTTCGCTGCCTCACGCGTCCCGCCTCCTCCTTAGCTAGCATGACTGCTTCGCAAAAGGAGGAGACGGCATCCCAATCCCCCTCGCTCCGCATCATGGCCTGCACTAGGCCCGGACGCGAGAGGTCGCCATCGCCGATCACTTCCCTGAGGACACGGCGGTGCTCAGCCCACGCAGGGCATTCTCCCACCGTGTGTTGCACCGTGTCCTCAGGGCGGTCCTCGCAGTGATGACACCCGGGCGTTTCCTCCCGCCCCATCAGACACAGGTACCTCCCGAAACTCCCATGTCCGGTGAGGACCTGCGTCAGGCGGTAGGTGAGGACGCCGTAGCGTCTCTCAAGCCACTCCTCAAAGAGGGGACTTACCGCTGCGATGGCAGCGAGCCCAGCCCTCGGTTGCGACAGTCGTTGCTGCCATTCCGCCATGAGATCGCGCCGGAGCTCATCCCGCCACGCACTTATTTGGCGCGGCAGCGGAGTTTCGCCCCGGCGACGTGCCTCCGCGCGCATGCTGTGCACGCGCGCGAGCACCTTCGCCTCCAGATCCCACGGCGGTAACCCGGCAAGGAGGTTCGCCGACTCCCCGGAGATCGCGCGGTATCCGCGGATCATTCGGATCGCCATGACCCTCTGTGCCATGAGCAGCGTCCGAGCGGGACGCCGCAACAGGTTTGGCGCCCAAACAGGGGCGCCGTAGAGGGCCATGGACCGCACGACCCCGGCGTATAACCTCCGGCAGGAGGCGTTTGGCCCCCCGAGGTTGGGGAGGATGCGTTTAAACGCAGCCCCCGTCCTCTCCAACTTTGGAGCCAAACGTCGGAAGTGCTCAATGAAGTTCCACCGACTGTCGAGGACGAGTCCTAGGTACTTCATCGTCGTCTCGACGCCGATGGTAACTCCTCCCGCCGTTATTTGGGACCCACCCGGAGGTGGCGCGTTCCCGCGGCCATGAAAACACATGGCCTCGGACTTGTGGAGCGCCACCTCGAGTCCCAATTGCCGGATTCTCTCAACGACTGTTGCAACCGCTGTCGCCATTAGATCGGCCGCCGCCTGGTGCGACCTCCCGTACGCTAGCACCAGCGTATCGTCGGCGTAGCATATTGTGCTAACGCCGTTCGGGAGGTCGGTGCGCAGCACCCAGTCATAACCGATGTTCCACAGGAGCGGCCCCAGAACCGAACCCTGTGGAACACCGCGTGACATCTCTCGCCGATTCCACTCACCCCGGTGACCGGGGTAAATGACGGACCTGTCCGTCAGGTATGCCTCGATTACACGACGGAGGTAGGTAGGCACCCGATGATATCGGAGTGCCTCCAAGATGCAGCTCCAGGGCAGGGAGTTGAAGGCGTTGGCGATGTCCAGAGACACCGCCACTACGACCTTACCCCTGGACACTGCAGTCCCCGTCGTCCGGTCCCTAACGCGCATGATGGCGTCCACCGTGGAGCGCCCTCTGCGGAAGCCGAACTGGCCGTCCGATAGGTCCGGCCCAATGTCCGTCAAGTGCGCGACGAGGCGGTTCGAAATGATTCTTTCGAAGACTTTCCCCACCTCGTCGAGCAGCACTATGGGCCGGTATGCGGACGGAGCATGCGCTGTAGAGACCGATTAATCGAGGCCCGAGAGCCTCTGAGGCCAGGACCCATGCTTTGCCATGCAAGCCGTCGGGTCCTGGGGCGGTGTTCTTGGCGCCCATCCGGCGCACCGCCGCTCTCAGTTCTGCCTCGGTCACCTCTGGGACGATGTCGTCGTCGTCGTCGCTGTAGCCCGCGTCGGGCACCGCAGGGGGCGGAGTCATATACGGAGGGGTGAAGCCCCTCCACAGTCGGGGGAACAGGGCGCCAATCACCTCCTCTATGACCTCTGGCCGGAGACTCTGGGTGAGCGGGGGAGCCCAAGCGCGGAGCTTGTCGCGTACCATGCGGTACGGGCGTCCCCACGGATCTCTGTCCAGAGTCCCCAGCATCTCTCGGCGGGCCTCCTCCTTGGCCCGCAGGATTTCCGCCTTGAGGACGGCTTTCGCCGCCCTGTATCCCTCATACAACTCCGCCTCTCTCGCATCCGCATTCGGAGGACGGATACGGCGCCTGCGGTACCTAGTGTACTGGCGTCGCGCAGTAGTGCACGCCTTGCGCAGAGCTGCCAGCTCCTGCGACCACCAGTACACCTGGCGCTTTTGTTGGCTCGACCGGATCCGGGGCATCGCCACGTCACAAATCCTGGACATGGCGTCCTGGAGCCACTTAGCCTCCTCGTCCATGTCGGCAGGCCTGACCGGTGGTAACACCCAGGCCTGCACGATGGCGGCTTCCAGGAGCAGCTCCCGGTCCAGCTGTTTCAGCGCCCAACGCGGGCCACATGGGGCCTGTCTGACCGGCGGGTCCGCGGACTCGGCGGAGACGTCGAACCGGATATACCGGTGGTCGGAGTACGTCTCTACCTCCTCCATGACGCGCCAGCCAACTATATGTGGTGCCAGAGCAGGGCTGGCGAACGAAATGTCCACCACCGACTCGCCCTGCATCCGCACGCACGTGGGGACAGAACCCCGGTTCAGGACGACTAGGCCTGTCTCAAGGGCCCAGTCTTCCACCATCCTACCCCGGACGTCGGTGAACCGGGAACCCCAAGCCAAGTTTTTGGCATTGAAGTCCCCGAGGACGAGCACGGGGAGGGAACGAAACCCGACGACGACTGTGACCAACTCCCTCAAGGAGTTGTGGAACTCGGCGAGAGTTCGGTTCGGAGAGAAGTACACGCCCACCACAGCGAGCTCTCCGAACCGTGCTGCGACACAACCCCGGCCTCTTTGAGCAGCCTCAAGAGTCGGGGTACCGGCGGCGGCCGACGAGATGATGGTCACCGAGCCGTCCAGGTCCGCCACCCAGTGATCCCTGGGCGGGACAAAATACGGCTCGGAGACCACGGCGACATTGATCGACCACTGCGCCATGCTCTGGAGCAGGAGATCCTGAGCAGCGGCGCAGTGGTTGATATTCGCCTGGAGGAGGCGGAATGGAGCCATTATTGGCAGTCCATTCCGATCTCCTCAGAGGCGGCAGCGGCGACTGCGGTGGCAGCGGCGGCGGCGGCGGAAACGGCAGGGGCGGCGGAGGGCCTACCTTTGCCCTTGGGTTTGGCAGGAGGGGAGCAGCCCTTGCTCCCGACCCGGTGATTGGCCGGCTTGCCAGCCGCCGCACATGCGTTGCAGTGCAGCGGGGCATTGCAGGAGCCGGCCCTGTGACCGGGCCGACCGCAGCGGAAGCAACAGTCGCTGCGGTCCACCTCCGAGGTGCATTTGGCGCTCACGTGCTCCCCCACGTGACAACGGTAGCACCTCAGAGGCCGGGCCTCGAGCAGCTTTATCTGCGCCGAGACCCATCCCACCAAGAGCCTTTTGCCCTCCTTTAGCTTTTTGGCCGCTGTGACGGGGCAGCTGACCACCACCGTGCGCAGCCCCGAGTTATCCGGACGGATGGCGCCCACCCTGACCTGGTCAGCAGGGCACCCTCCCGTCCTGGCCACAGCGGCCACCACCTCACTCTCCGTTACGGAGTCGTCCAGGCCCAAGATCCTGACATCCAGGCATTTGGTGGGCCTGGACACGCGGGCCTCGTCCGCACCGAGGCACGCCCTAAGCCTCTCGGCCAGGGCGTCGGCCGATGGGCCACTGGCCGCGCCGGGGACCTCCAAAAGACGGGCTCCGGTAGCGGTCACCTTGACCGCGAACCCGTTTGGCGCCCCGAACTCCGCAGGAGTTACCGCCCCCTTCAGTTTGGCGAGGACGTCGCCATATGTTACGCCCCTATTGACCGCTTCAGGCTGTAGGGTGATGACCACAGCCGCGGTCTTAGGGGCGAGGAGCAGGGCAGCAGCGCGTTTCTCTCTGCGCTGCTGCTGCCGTCGCTGCCGCTGCGCCTTTTGCGGCGCTTTCGGCCCTCCCTGGCGACTCTCCTCGCCTCGCCGGCGATCTGCCAACCGCCGCCGTCCTCCACTCGCGGGGCGGATTCCGCCGCCGCTGTTGCAACTCCAGCTTGCTGGGCTGGAGTGCCCCTCCTCTTTTGCACCTCGCGGGCGCAGGCGCTGTCGCCGCAGCCGGGGTCTGCGCCGGCGGGGGCACCGAGGGCCTCGCGGAAGGAGGCGCTCGTACTTTTGCCGGCGATTGGGGGCCGCGGCCAGCCTGACCAGTGGAGGTCGGCGGCTTGGCCGCAGCAGCCGCGTATGAGCCCGACGTCGCGGGCGGGGAGGCCCGGCTCGATGCAAGCGGGGGCGCAAGAGCCTGCCCTCCAGCACGTCAAAACGTCGCTGGAAGGCGGCCATCTCCCTTCGCAACATCCCGACTACGTCGGCATCCACTGAGGGCTGGGGCTGGGGATGACTACTCCGGGCCGCGGCGAGCTCGGCCCTGGCCGACCGCAGTTCAGCCTCCAGAGCGGCGTTGGAGGCCGTCAAGCGCGCCAACTCCCGCCGCATCTCAGCCAGCTCCTCGTGTACCCCGCCAGCGGTGGGCAGCGTGCACTGCTCCAAGGCCGCCGACAAGATGCTGGCCCCCGCTTTTTTCATGAGGGCTTGCCTGGCCTGCTGGGACTTCTTCCCAGCCACCCTGCGAAGCTCCTCCTGAACGGTCTGGCAAAGGCCCTCGGAGCCGCGCTCACTCTCGGAGCCGTGCTCGCCCTCCGACACCTCAACGCCGGATATCTCTGCTGCAGAGGACTCTGAACGGGCAGCGCTCGAAAGGGCCCTGCCCTCCGCAGCCAGTTGTCCGGCTGGCTCCGCGCAGGCAGCGGTCCCCGCTTTTCGGCGACCTCTGCCCCTGCCGCCCCTACCCCGCGCCGCCGTGGGGACTTTAGGGGAGGCGCCTCCTGCGCGCCGGAGGACGGGGACAAAGTGTCCTCCTCCAGCCTGGGACGCTTAAACGTCCCCGTCGCGCGGCGGCGTGAGCCTTTCGAGCTCACGCTCAACCGCTCCGCTAATGACGTGTCGGACTCGGAGTCCGACCCCGTCTGAACTGATGCCCGTGTGTGGGGCTCGCTGGACAACTCCAGCGTCTCCCCACGGGCGCCAGAGCCCCTTGGGCTCTCTCCTACCGCCTCTGCAGGTGAGCCAAGCTCACCCGCACTCTTCTCCTCCGTCTCTGTGGTTTTTTTTTTGTTTTTTAAATTTGACAACTCCATACAGTTCCCACGAGTATGGGGGAAATATTCGGTCCACCCAGGCAGTGCCCCCTGTACCTGGGTAAGTGTTCATTTGTTTCCCAACTAGAGGTTCCACTGGTCCCCTAGCTGGGGGTGCGCTCGCGACTGACACCACTCCTCAGCCATGCATACTCTCGCCGCGCACCAGAACTTAGTATTGGAGGAATTTTTTATAGAGGTTATCTTCCTCGCGGTCCGGGCGACCAAGCCAAGACCCTCGTCCCGTTCAGAGTCACAAAACGTGACCGTGACCTCCTTACGGATTACGATATCGACGGCTGCAATCGGGGACAGCTTGTGTCCCGATGCTGCTCGCTGGCAGGGTGAGTGCACAACGAGCACCGCCCTTGCCTCTCCGCCACGCTCTCTGCTACGTTCAGAGAGACAGGCGGAGAAACGCCCCACGGAAGCGCGGGCCATGAGCACACAGCCCGCCGCCTCCAGAACCCTATCGGGTTCGCCCGCCCAGTCCAGAAGTCTGCTGCGGGCGACAGTCACTCCAACTCTATCACCCCCGCTAGGGAGACTGTCGCCCGCACCCAGGGTGCACCACGGGGAGGTCTTCTGGCACCGCACCCCGAATGTACCCGTCTAGGTTTGAACCCGTGACTCGTCGTTCTCAGTGGGCGTTCATAGTGACTAGGCTAATTGTACATTAACATTTGTGACAAAATAGTAGTTCTTATTATGGTTGACGATATTTTTTGTACGTTAGAACGCGGTAGTTTGAAATTTAGAAAACTAATTTTAGTTTTTTATAATACTTTTGTTATTTCAATTACGTATTACTTTGTACACTATTAACACTATTAATTGTTTCAAAACACTATTGTTGGCGTCGAAGATCACTTGTTAGAAGTTATATGTTTATTTCTTTGTTTATAAATCTTTTTCACACAGACACTTCGTTTTCTTGTAATATATAAGTTTTTACTGATGTTTTTTTGCTGTCCATAATCACACTACTTTATTGCTTGTAGATTTACACTTTAAAACTATTATTGTATCGAAATTATTCCTATAACTATTTATTTAATATTTTTATACACGGAGCAGAAACGAACGGTGACGGTGGCGCCACGCAATTCAGTGCGCAATGCAGTGCCCAAGTGCCCAAACAAACACACACTGACCGGTTATCTTTATGTAGAGTAGGTGTACCCACTGACCAACGGGCAGCACTTTGACCGATGCCACGTAGACGCCAGCAAGGTTTCCTTATTGACGACCAGCGACAGGACAAGTAGTGACGAACAGCGACAGGTGAGGCCGGGCACAGACAGGCATCAACTTGCGCGTAGGTTCTGTGAAGCCAGGTCGTCGTCGAAAATGTCTCGTTGGCGTTGGCGACTCCAGTAACTTCTAAGTCTGAAGTTTTCGTTGGATCGCCTCAAATTGTCACGCGGTGTGAATTGGCGGTATAGCTTTTGTACCAGCTAGTCGAAGATTGCCGAACACGATGCCTAGTTCGTTCGTGATTTTTGATCACGTCGGGGTCACCAATTTGGCGTTGTGTGCCGAGTAATTTCGAGGCAAGCTTATAAATAAAACTCGTGTTAAATTGGCAAAACTTGTATTCGACTTCTTCTCTGTCCAAAAAGTGTAACGGCATAAAATGTCACCCAGTTAATTATCAAACCATAGACGGTCAATGGCGACCATAAACAATATCAATATTCTCGCCTTATATACTAAAAGTGGGTCCCATACATATCTCTGTTATTGGGACGCCACAATATTATGTAGAAGATGTTGAAGGAAAAATATAGAACCATAGTTCATACAAGTTTGCAGGTCGAAATAAATGTAATAAGAATCAACAAATAGTCAAACTATCGAAAACTGTGATCATGGAAGATACATCTATTAATATTCATTGCTATAATCATGTTTATATAAGTACTTAATTACGTCTGAATACAAATAAAACTGTATAGATGAAGTGGTAAGGGGAAATAAATAAACCATAATATAATTGAGATACTTTATTCGTATTATGGACAACTGACGCATGCTTATACTAGATACCTAATTCTGCGCAGTTTTAATTCCGTTTCACCCGCTCTGCTTGGCTCTTATTGAATCTAGCTTCATGTTTAATAGTCTTATGTTTTATAAACAGCACCTATTCTTCGATAAATGCTCTATCCAACACAAAATAAATCTAGTAGTTTGGGAGAGTAGCGTGTTCAAAGAAACAAACAAACATTTCAGTTTTAATAATAAAAAAACAATAGGTAATAAAAAGTATAAGGACTTCCTATAAGATTATAGGTAGAAAGGACCTACACATACCTATGTAGAACTATAAATAGTATCTACCACAGTATAAAATCCGAAATATTAACTTGCTCTAGATTTTTTATTGGATTTCATGGATTGATTTTTCATTTGATATTGGGAACGGAGTTTATTTTCGCACTCCCCATTCCTATTCCGTGATATATCGTACGATCAAATAATATCCGTTTTTCTTTTTCACTTTAACACTCAATTTTTGTTGCGTCACAGATTTTGTTATTAATGTTATGTTTTTGTTTGAAATATTGATTATTGATTTTCAATTGTTACTTTAGTATTATTGTTTTGTATATAGCGTGAGTTTTGTTTGAATAAATTTGTTCTAAGAGATTTGTCAATTGATAATTGATATCAATCGCTTAGATATAGTATATACCTTCGGAAACTACACTTTAGTTTTTAATGGAAGTATGTATGTACCTATGTTAAGAACATTGTTACTAACAATCAGACCCAGTCCTGAAATAAAGTCATTATGTTGTATGAAAGATAGAAGTTCAGTGACTAAATAAGATACAGACATAGAATTAACTAAATTTAATAAATAATAATACTGCCTGGATTAAATAAATAATAATAAATAAATCTACAGTACAGAAGTCGTCATCAGTAATCAACAACTTTTTCGTAGCACCTAGACTAAGTATTTTCAAGAGTCGTTACGATTGCGAAGCAACAGTAGCGTATTGGCATAACAACGTAGCAGAATATACTAAAGTAGGTACCTACATATATGTACTTATTTACTAAGTATGGAATTATAGATTCTGGAAACTCACAAAGGACTATTAGCTCATAGTTCTTACACAGTTTAGGCACGTTATAGGCGCAATACGGCCTTTAAGTGTCGATAAAACTATACCTATGTTGAACCTAGATAAGCAACAAAAAAATCTTAAAACGCTATTCGTTTCTTACAACAATTATAACACTGGTTGTATTGCACACGAATAGTTCGTGCTATTGCGCTTTTAACGCTAAGGCTTATCGACTAGAGATCTCAACGGTTCATTGCAGCAAAAGTAATGTTTATACGCTGGCAACACTAGCGAGCAATGTTGCAATACTTAACTATTATTACGGTGCTGTTTTAGACCCGAAACATTAATTAATGTTATTGCGTACAAATTTTTATTACTCTCTCATTTTCGGTGGAATACTTAATTTTAATGTTTATATTCATGTGGGTAGGGGCGTTTTAGCTATTTTCTGTCTTAATTTCTTCGTCAAAGTTAGTGTACTTAAATGATGAGTTTGGGAGAATTGGCTGCAATTCTGAACTACATGTTTTTCTAGCGTGGACTACTAGAGCCATCACACGAGTAATAAGACTATGTATCTAAACACGACCTCGTAACTCTTCAAAGAGTGATTATAGAAGCGTATAACGCTAGGAAATTTTGTCTAAGAATACGGGTTATAGGTATTCATGGTCCCATAACAAAACATATTCTTCGTTTTCTAAAGTATTCGGGTCTCACTTATTCGTACTGAAGTTTCTACGACAAAACACCAACTTAACTGACTAAGTTGCTCCCCTTTCAATTACTTATAAGTAACAGCTATTAACATCATGTATGGCCCACGTTTGCAGATTACCACAAGCTACCCCTTTTATCCCCTACAATAACTCAACTTCCCGGTAAACCTTCAACTTTTTGCATCCCTTTTTCTTTGAACTCCCCTTTCCCGGCATTCACCATTGACGCTATTAGCACTTCCCCTTAGTAAAAAAACGTTAATGATGGGAAAATGCCTGCAGCTGAATAAAACCTTTTTTAAGGACAATCAGTTAACTAAAGTATTTTTCGTTGCGAAGTTGACGTTTTTTAGTTCATAATCTTTGAGTGGTTTGTTTTAAATAGACGGACCTCCGTCTATTTAAAACAAACCACTCAGAACCTTCTGAGTAAATGTTTTGGATTTTTTATGGCCATTTTTCGTGTTGCAGCCATTATTATTGTATTTTTTAAAATTAATATATTGTTATAGAGCATTTTTTATATGCATAAGTTTAATAAAATGATCTGTAGACCAATCAAAGTTTAATGGCATCCACTAACGTGTCGCGAGCAATGTATGGGCATCGAATATTTATGCATTGTGGATTCATACGTCAGGTAACAATAACTGGTCATTAATATTAACTGCATTGTACTGTAGATATAATACTTTAATTAAAGTTTCGTGTTGCGTATACAAACACTATTATATTTTATATGAAATTGAGCCATTTTTAAACATTGTAATGTGAAATAATTCATGTTAATTCTCATTTGTATAAATAGCTGGCAGATGCATACGTACAATGGGGTAGGCAGAGATGCGCATGTATAATGTAATACGCAACACACTATTTTACTTATACAAGGTGTTGTTTTCTAGCCGCATCATTTTCTAGGAGGTAGCTCGGCTATCGATTCTGAGTCTGAGAAAAAAAATTGTAGGTAAATATTTTTCATTTTTCTGTAAATTACGGAAATCCGTTAGTGTGAACTACACGCCGCCGTCTTGTTTTATAAGGGGTTTAACACACACATACTCAAACACGTAATTGATATTATTCCTAATTCCATATAACTCCTATAAGAACAATTTCTGTCGCTTATTCTGAAACACTGTTGAACTTAAACGGTTTATTATAGCCGTATTTTTAACTATTGGCCCGCATCTTTTACTTCCATTGAACCTTTATGACTTCTGTGACATGCCCCCGAGAAATGACACGGTTTCAAAACTACACCTTGTATACTAGGGCCTATTGTCGTATACCGGATTCGATTTCAGACTCAGTGCCATACGTATCATAGAGATTTAAAAAAAAACGGACTCAATGCTTATGATCACGACTACTTACTTTCGATTGGAATTTAATTTGTTTAATAGTCAAACGTGTGAAATAAAAAATCTTTTTAAAATGGTTAATTAATCAAATCCTGGACTGAAATTTATTAGCCAACTTATCTGCGATATATTTATTGAATATCTATAATAATATATTATCATATTAAATTGAATATAAAATCATCATCATCATCATCATCGTCAACAGCCGGAAGAGGTCCACTGCTGGACAAAGGCCTCCCTTAGTCCTCCACGTCAAACGACAACTCGCCACCCGCATGCACTGGCTCCCAAGTCCCAACAACTCTGGCAATGTCGTCGGTCCACCTAGCGGGAGGCCTGTCCACGCTTCGTCTTCCGGTCCGGAATATAAAATAAGTTTCATCAAATAAGCATCTGGGTGAAGGTCATTAAAAGCGGGATCTTGTGCTATTATTAGTCATTCCGAAACTGTCAATAGTACCTGTGACATTCAACAAACACTTTCCAAACAAAAAGAGAGCGACAGCGAACAAACCATGCGGTTAGTTTGTATAGTATACAGCCAACTATCAAACACTGCAACTCGTGTAACAGAGTCATGTCAAACGGTCGCGGCGTTTGACGCCGACCAAAGCTTCCGGCAGTACTGCAGGGTTGCCATTCTGAATAATAATATTAATGAGCTCGAATTAACTTGATACTGTTCAAGAACTTTATTCGACTGTGCCTTCTCATGGCGTATGGTAATAGCCCCATTAAAGAAACTTTTGTTTCAAAATTCGAATCTTTGTTTTATTGTCGGTTTGTTTAAGGTCATTGGGATTGAAATTGTTTGAATGTTTATAATGTTTTAATAGTAAACGGAAACAAAGATGGCAGGACTGTTATTGTTTTTGTGTGCAAAGCCCAACTATTGTAGATGTGTGGATGCAAGATTTTAGAAAGTGTAGGTGGTGTAATCACATTTAAGACTAAAACAATAAGAAGCCGATATCATATTATTCATATAGAGCTTGTGCCTTAATAGTAAATATTATATTCCCTACCACTCATAACAAGAAACCTCCAACAAATATCAATTAAATCACTAATAAACAAATCACTAACTTCCAAAACCATAGATGTCAATACAAAATACACATGCCACTTAACGGAAAATTGATTCGAAATTCGAATGTATAAATTCAAATAATTATTTTTATTTAACTGGGGCAACACTGGTATTCCATATTCCAAGTGCAACGTCGCAGTGTAGAGTGACAGGCGGATATTGGAAGCACAGCACACACTCTTTGCTGCAGTCGGTTTGACGCTTTCGCTTGACGGCTGTAGATACCATCTTCTTGTCTTGGATGTGGTGGACTCGTTGCATACGTGATTATGCTTTAGTGGTACGTGATATCTATGCATGTTACGGATCAGGTTCTTTTGTAGAGGTTTTGTTTTATTACAACTTAGGTAACTTAGTGCAATGACTATCGACATAGTACATTAATTTAAAATTACGGATTATTTACGTAAATGACGGGCTGCGTCCATGCACGCTGCTCCTGAATAAGAGGCTCGTTGTGACTTGAAACTAGTAGGGCTTTTCTCTATAATTTACGTGAATAAATTGTTCATTTGTCGATGTCTTGTGCTACATACGATAAGTAAGCACTAGAGCACAACGATCTCCGACCACCGTAAGCACCGGCCTGCAGACGACGAGCACGGGTAGCTTGCTGTCCAGAACTAGACATAAGCGTACGTAGACCACTACAGATGGGGCTAGTATGTCTGATGTCGATATAGTGCCGCGGAGGACTTAACTGGTTGCCGGGGCTCCGACTCCCTCTCGTCTTCACCCAAGGCGGGAGTAGTTATTCAGCTTTTCTGTCCTAAAAAATAACACAATTTTTTGGTCTAACACTAACTGACCTTTGGTTACCTTACTCACACGGCAATACACTACGCAGGCGTCAGATTCGTATACGGAGCCGAGGAAGACTTAAGGGGTTGCCGGGGCTCCGGTTCGAAGTGTAGGAGTAGGAACGGGGTGGTTTTTAGTCAGTAAGAGCCTGACACTCCCTCTCGCCTCACCCGGGCGGGAGAAGACATTGGATGATTTTCCCCCCTCAAAAACTACTTTACCCTACTTTATTTATTCACAAACTAAAAAGTATACTTATACAAAATGCAAGCAACACAAAAATAATTTGAACAAACATTGTTCAGTTTGTGTTCAAATAACGAGTAACATGAAGTAACATCTAACAATTAAAGTTTATCGTCTGTATTCGTTGCTTCGAAGTTGAGCGTTGCATGATCTTTGCTCATTAGTAGCTTGGTGAATATTATCTGTATTACGGACTTTATAATACAACGATAAAGATTTAGGTTCTTGGTTGAAAGATATTTTTTAACAGACTTCAAAAATAATAAAAAGGGAATGTTTTCAATTTGTCAAAATGAACATATTACATGTGCGCCATTATCTTGCGATTGACTGAACCGATTTTGACGCGGTTTTCAGATAAGATTTTACTAGAGAAGTTAATCAATATGTTAAAACCTTTTCCTAAGTGTTCCACTTCAAAAGTGTTCCACTTTGTGATTGAACATGATGTCTTTTTTTTAATAAGCGATAATGCATGTCGTGGCAGCCTTTAATTAAGGCTATAGAGTGTTAAAATATTATATAAAAGACCTATCATGTATTTTGGTGTATGCTTTGTTGGATGTCCTTAAATAAATAAATAAAAAAAAGGGGACTAAGTCGGTTTTTCCAAACGTAGTTTATTAAAGAGTTAAATTCGTCTGCTTTAGAAGTGGGTTGATCTATCGTGTACCCTCTTACATACTTGTTTATTTTGTTGACTGAGTGGTCGATAGTCTGATAATGTTTCAAATATCCAGTTCTATCGTTAGGGTTACGTAGATTTAGATTATTGAGATAATAATTATAGGTACCTATATTTGAAAATTCTATGGACCTAACAACAGTAGCAACACATCTTGAATTATGCTCAATGTTTTCGCAATTGAAATATTGAAATATTTTGTAAAAAAATATTATGTTTCAGATTCTCGAGGAGTATAATAATACAATGCACAGAAAAGATGAATTAAGCAACCACTTAACAATTAAAACGACTAACAACACAACAAAGAATTTAAATAGTATTTATCTTTAGCACGTTTTAATTAAAATTATAAACCTACACACACACTAATGATGCTATCTAAAAATAATTTTACATCCACACTAATTTACGCGCAGGCTAACATTTGAATCGCGGTACGCCTACGTGACTAAAAACGGAACCAAATAATATAATAATAATTAGCATTTATACCTCGTTAACAAACAGGTACAAAGGTTGAGCAGAATTTGGATTTTTTTGTATGACATTAGCCGGTAAACGAGCAGACGGATCACCCGATTGTAAGCAATCGGTGTCGCCTATGGACACCCGGAACACCAGAGTTGTTACAAGTGCGTTACCGGCCTTTTGGGAATAAGGAATTTGAGGAGTATTGGGGCTTCAGGTATTGGGGAGATTGGGAAAAGGGGGATACTTAGGTTTGTCCTAACACCGCATTTTCACGTATTATGGCGTCTAAGTTGTAGGTAATCCTTGCTTTGAAGGTTGAGAACATAGGCCACAAATTGTATATATAAATAATATATTGACACTGGGAGGACAAGTCTGCCTAAATAATATGGGACCAGTCCGCCACAGCCTCCCAAAACCGCTGCAACTCCTGTAAGCCAGAATCTACAGAAGATACAACCATTAAAACACCGGAACACTGAAGTCCAGCGTGTCTCAAGGACATGAATCACTGCCTTGGTTCCTGTAACGAAGTGCATCAGAAGAATTATAAGAGGAGAAGAAAAATAGATCTTGTCTACGTATAAAGTTTTTCTATAATCTCCACTCTTAACGAAATTGATCTAAAACGCAGTTATAAGCATGTACTTATAGCATGTAAGCGCACCCACGACCTACAAAATTAGGTACATCAATTTGTCCAAAAAAAAAACTTAGACTGTTCCAATTCCAATGCTCTCACAAAGATAACTAAAGCAAAAAATCAAATCAAATCGAGACACAAATAATTTAACACTTCAAATAAAATATCCAAAAGCTACTCTTGATCACTCAATAGAATATATCGATAGCAAAAACAGAATGGTAGATCATTATTTATCAACCTGTCACAATGAACTGAAAAGTTTACGCCTCTAAATCCATTTGGCAAATAAACATGCGACCCGCAGTTGAACCGAAAAGGCTTTGCGATATAAATCTTCAATGAAAGCTACTAATACCGTGTTTGCTTCATACCATGCGGAAAATTTACAACGAAACGTAATTAGACTAATCTTTTCAACGATGGAGTTTGGTTCTGTCGCTTGTTTTTCAATTCTGGATTTTGGACTTTGAATTCTTTAGATATTCTGTGTCTCTATCACTATAACTATCTATCTCTCTATCACTATAATTATTTCACACACACACACACACACACACACACACAGTAACTAACTGCTCTATCTTTGTCGTAGTTATTATTTTTATTATGTTATTTGTTGTTGTTTTCCAAAAATAGTACCTAAGGAAATGCGTTTAGCTCGTATAAATTGTACCTAAAATTATTAAGTTTCATAATGAATTGGGTTGTTCATCATCACTACATGCTTTGTTATATCTACAACCAGTACGACCTGCATTGTCTAATAATTTTTATTTCTTACTCAACATTTGTTTATTTTATAATCGTTGCAATGTGTCATAACCATGATGCGAGAACTATGCAACTAGTCTAAACCTTTTAACACGGCCATCAAGATAAAGGCTGTGCCTATTTTGGGGCCTACGGTCACCTCCGTCTTGTGTATGCAAATAAATATATTAATTATAATATCAATTTAAATATAATATTAATTTTTATTCGTAAGAGTATTTAGGTAATAGAAAACGGCATGTTTCACCAGTAGCCACTGACTCGACTGCTAAGCAAGAACTAGATGGTCGAGTCGAGAAAATATTATATAGCAGTATTTTGGATAGTTGGGATGTTTTCCGTTGTTTATAAACACACCTGAAACGCAGGAGAAAGCCCTAGCGAGGTGGCGCCGCAAATTAAAAAATGAACTATTTGGTATACCGCTAAGGAACGTCTACAAAAAAAAATGTAGTTAACCTCATTATCACACACTAATATACCAATACAAATAGTATATGCTTGTAGGAACATGATCCGAACATCATCATCATCAACAGCTCATAAGTATCTTCTACTGACCAACGGTCTCTTCACACACAGGCTGACGTTTGGCGGCAAGCTATCCAATAAACATTCGTTATTTAAAATATGATACACCTATTATATTTCTTCATTATAATTATTAAATTGTGTAGCGCGCGGTCGTTAGGTGGGTTAAAGGAGTGGATACAATATACGTGCGCGGCCGCACGGTTAAAAGCCGTTACGAGCGCGGGGCTCCGCTGAGCTCCGGCGCCGGCCGCCGGTCACGTAGGCGCGCGAACTCGACAGTCGCGCGGACGCCGCAGTGCGGAACACATGCGTTATACTTTCGTCCACCGCGGCTCTCGCTCGCTCCCGTTATCGTGTTTGTTCTAGCATTTTATGTCCTAGTATTGTATAGTATGTTAAGTGTCTATAATATCCTGACGCATTGGCGTCAGGATATTATAGACATTATTACGAGTCTGTGTATTGACACAGACTCGTAATAATTATAAAGTTCGTTCGTATTCTTTCATCTCCGTTTCGCGCCAATACCTACCCCACGCATCTGCAATCCAAGCTAGTTATAATTGTTATTTTAACAACGTGTTCGAGTTATACCAATCATATCGCGTTATAAGTACAAATAATAACGATAAGATCATAATATTGAGCATTTATTAATTGCAGATATAAAATTAAGTTATCCGGTTACACACCACGGCCATGCTTTGCAATATGATACTTCTTATTCGGGTTATTTTCACAAAAATGGTCAGTTTCTGTATGCTATAGATATCAAAAATGCAAACTATAGTTGCTCTTTGTTGATGCCTAGATTTCGGGTTATTTCTTTATCTTACTAAAACCACCCCAACAGCCAGCAAGATTATATAAAAATACTGACGGACCCGACAGACGTTGTCCTGCATATCCACTTTTGAATGTATAAAAAAAATTCATTCAAATTAGTTCAGCCGTTTAGGATAATATAAGACACCGACTGCGGCGCCATTTGCCGGGCTGATTTGTGAATCTAAACCATACACGCGTACAGAAAAATTCATTTAAATCCGTCAAGTCGTTTAGGAGGAGTTTATTGACCTACACACGTACAGCAAAATTACATATATAAAGATGGGACACCAAGTCATTCATTTCTTTTTGTGGGATAAGCCGGTAAACGAGCAGACGGATCACCTGATGGTAAGCAATCGGCGTCGCCCATGGACTCTTGGAACGCCAGAGGCGTTACAATTGCGTTACCAGCCTTTTGGGGATTAGGAGTTTGAGGATTCATGGATTGGAGAGATTGGGGAAGGAAGGAAGGAAGGGGATAATTGGGCCGCCGGTAACCTCACTCACGTGATGCAAGGACAATGCAAGGATTGGTTCACGTCAGTTTTCTGTGAGTCCGTGGTATAACTCCGGTCGAGCCGGCCTATTCGTACCGAAGCATGGCTCTTCAAAATAGATACATTTCGTGAGTTATTACAAATGACCTAAGTACAACTCAACACTCACTTATTAAGAACAATGTCGACCAAAATCACTTATGTTACTTTGTGCGACTTGAAATATGTATGTTCTTTCCTACATTTTTTTATGGAAGAGGAGGCAAACGAGCAAACTGGTCACCCGATGGTAAGCGATCAACGCCGCCTATGTCGCCCGCAACTCTAGAAGAGTCACAGGTACGTTGCCGGACTTCTGAAAAGGTGTACGCTCTTTTCTTCAAGGTTTCAAGATCGTATCGGTTCGGAGATACCGCCAACAACATATCAGACACTTACATATTTTCTCCTAGGTCAAGTGTGTTTACAAATACTAAAATATATATTTGTAAATGCTAAAAACTATCTATACGTCACTGGTAACCCACAGCTGTTCGTTAGAGTGCATCTAGTAATGAATTAAGACTATCGATCTAGTTCCAAGATAGCTTTGTGCTGCTCTCCAACTAATGCGCTTTGTGGCTTGAAGGAAAAGACGCACTGATTCCCGGAATGTGGTCGAAGTTCTACGGGCTTAGCTCTTAATTAACGGGAAGATCAAGTTTCTATAAATAATTAATGTTATCCAGTTGTATAATTACTTTTGTTTGTGTATATAATCATTATTAAGCCTTTAAGTACCGTCATTATAGACACAATTAAAGAACAATAGGTTGTGGTGTCAAACACCAAGCGGTCACCGGTGACCGCAACCTATTGTTCTCTAATTGTGTCTATAATGACGGTACTTAAAGGGTTAAAACAAATCATGTCTGTATTGTTTACTTTTCATCACATATAGGTACAACTTTTTATTCTCTCTTATTTATGCAACAGGTGTGAGTGATATAATGAACACATTTTAGCAAAAACTCATTAAAAAGACAATTAGGTATTTTTATTTTAATAGCGCTGTATAAAATTAAGTAGCACTCTAAAAGTGACACAAAAATCCATCAGGAACGTCTCTTCAAAGCGAGCCTCCATTACAGATTTCTGTCCAAGCTGCTAATTTAAAACAAGGAAGCACCATTAAAAGCATACCTTTCCATATCGTGTAAACCACTTGCAAATTTATTCAGGACACTCATTCCCCACTCATCAAATAATATGATGGCAACATTTTCATTTAAACACTAATATTTCATTACAATCCTTAGCGTAATAGATTTAGAGTTGAGAATGATTTGTTTGTGTCCTCGAAATATTTCAATTTAAGTATTATTCTAGCAATTTGCATTGCAGTGGAGGTTATTGTATTGGTGTTTGTGAGGTGCGCTGTTCCTGTAATTTAGAATGGTACGTATCCCGCATTAGACGAGATGCATTTGCCGAGTTAAGTAAACATTTCTGTGGGCTAACCCCTGCTGATTATTTATAAATGGCGGGTCTCACATTACCTTATTACTTGGCTTGAAGCTAAATAATTTATTACGGACACTTAAATTGTTTTTGTGAAATTAATTTCGCTGATGGAGTGGCCCTTTTTGAAATTACGTGCCGTCGGTGATTCTTGATAAAGGTGTTTTGGAGTTACGCTTTTAGATAAGGGCACCTAAACAATTTTGGTGGTTTCTAAATTAAGTTCTTCACAATTTATTCTTGAGTCTCTTTAAGTTATTTCTTTTAGTTTGAAAGCTACGTGGTGTTGTAAATTTGATTGTAGATATCTAAGGTTACGAATTTCAAAAGAGTTCTTGTTTATTATTTTTTTCTTGTACCTTAACCAAACTCTGTGGAAAATTATGTTGAATGATTTCGGTTGAAATATTTAGCTTAGAAGTCGATACTTCACCTGTTAATCCTGTAGATGTTAACCTGTTTAGGGTAAGCTGTGGTCTGCATACAGCACGAGACACTATTTCTTATACTATTATTTAACAAAAAAGTTAAATAAATCCAATGTAAAGAGAAATAAATATATATTGAGACAGATTTAAGTATATATTGTTATATATTCTTCTTTCTTCAATATCATTTATATTACAGCCAGTATATATATATTTGTGTATATTATCGAAATATGTACATATTTCGATAATATGTATCGTATTCTCTTTTAAATAGAAAATTCAATGCATGCTTCTTCTTTTTTATCATCCAAAGGGCAGACTTGTGGAAAATGCCTGCGGCATTAAGTTCACCCACGTGCTTCTTAATGTGCATAAAGATTTAAATAAATAAGATATAGGAATTAATTAATAAAGATAGACTTGCAATTTTTCTGGTGACCACTGCGGTGATGACAGTTTACCAACCCCTGATGATGAAAATAACACACAATAATTCTATCGACCCTCAATGTCTTCAATAATAGCTCATCATACCAAGACTAAAAACAGTGCGTAAAGGTATCAATAAAGTCAGACAGAAGGCAGTCTATTTATTTACAAATTGAGCGTTCCAGTCCAATTTGTAAGTGGAAACCTTACCGTCCACATTAAGAGAGTAATGATGATATTCCAACGATCTCGTCTTACTGTTCTGATGTTAAGGTAAGCATGTATTGAAGTGTATCTGGTTGTGAGGTATGTATGTACATAATAATCTATACATAGATTAGGCGATAAAATTCTATGAATCTATATTAATAATTTCTCGATCGAAACATTATCTGAACAACAAAACATAAAAAAATATCGATTTCGAGTCGACAACATATGTCCGCAAAATTCGGATTACGGAGATTATTTCGTTTTATTAATTCATTTTAATGACACTGACTGACAAACCGCAGTCGCCATCTTGAGTAGACAATAAACGTTCCGTTTAATACTATAGTCAGTTAGATTCCAGATTTGACAATAGCTACTGTCATTTTGTGAAATAATGATACCACATATAATAGTGTAGTGATGCACACAAAAATCGATAAACAATCAGTGTGTATGTTTTATAATGAATGTTACAGAAAGTGACAGGATAGCGATAGCGATGACGGCGACAATTTATAAAATAACTTATTACCATAATACATCTATCTGTTTTATTTGTCGTGTTCCTTCATGGTTAATGAATGAATGAATGAATGAATGAATGAATGAATGAATGTCATTTATTTCCAAGTATATGGTACATTGAGGTTTTACATTAAATATTGTTTCACATACACTACCATTGCTGGTGTAGAAATATTATGTTAACCATGCTTTATAAAATAAAATAAAATAATAATAAAAAAAACTAGTAATTACAATAATGCCAAGTAAATTGAATAACACATTATAAGAATTTGGTTGGTACATGTCATTAAATAGCAGTAACAATGTTATTTCCATCAAAATATTTCATAAAATGTTTAAATGCTAAATACAATGTCAATATGTCAAAACGTAAATTGTCAAAATACTGTAAAAAAAAAAAATTAAATTCAATGTCAAAATACTAAATACAATGTCATAATATTATATATTATAATGTCGAAATATTAAATAATGTCAAAACTTGTGATTTAAAAATTCATTAATAGAATAGAAGCTCATGTCGAGAAGCCAAGTGAACATACGATATTTAAATTTACTTATTGGTAACATTTTCAGGTCAGGTGATAATTTATTATAAATTTTAATTGCCATGCAATGTACATTATTACTGTATAAATGTAATCTTTGTCTAGGTACCAGTAGTTTTCCAGGATTTTTATTATTTAATCTAGCAGAGATCTGTTCATTTAATGGAAATAAATGTGAGTACTTTTTTACAAAAACACAAATTTCATAAATGTAAAGGCATGGTAAAGCAAGTACTTTTAGTTCCTTGAATAATGGTCTGCAATGATCCAAATATTCAGCGCCACCTATGGCTCTGATACATTTTTTTTGCACTATAAAAGCTCTTTGCACATCTACTGAGTTGCCCCATATCACTAAACCGTAACGCAACACCGATGAAACATAACCGTGATAGGCATTTAGACTTGTTTCTTTACTGGATACTAACCTAAGTTTTTTCAAGGCATACACAAACTTATCTAACTTGTTGCACACTCTTTCTATATGTTCTTTCCAATCGAGTTTGTTGTCAATTACAATACCTAAAAATAAAGCCGACTGTACTGGTTGTAAAATTGTATTTTTGTGTTGTATTGCTGTCGGTATAATTGTTGAGTTATATGTTTGAAATTTAACTAATTTTGTTTTATTAATATTTACTTGCAGATTATTGTCTTCTAACCATTTCATTACATTTGTTAATTCAGTATTAGTTTCAGTTTCCATATCCGTTTTTTCCAAACATCCTATCGTCAATGTAGTGTCATCCGCAAATTGAATACAGTTATGTTTAAGACATTGTGATAGGTCATTTATATATATTATGAACAGCTGCGGGCCCAGTACACTCCCCTGTGGTACGCCAGAGTTGTTATTTTTTAATTCGGAGCTATATGTTATTCTAGTACTATTTACAATTTTAGAGATAACAGTCCTTTGTTGGCGGTTGGACAAATAGCTTTTGAACCAATCGTGAGATTTACCTCTTATACCATATTTTTCTAGCTTGTAAAGTAGACGTTTATGTGAGACAAAGTCAAATGCTTTGCTCATATCTAGAAAAACTGATAAAGTTGACATTTTATTATTAAGAGCTTCACTAATTCGTTTTACTAAAGAATAACTGGCTAATGTTGTTGAACTCAGTTTTCTGAAACCAAACTGATTCTCCACAATTAGATTATGTTTGTTTAGGAAACTGGACATTTTAACATGCATGGCTTTCTCAAAAATTTTTGCAAATACTGGTATCAATGTAATAGGTCTATAGTTATTTAGATCGTTGTGTTTGCCCTTTTTGTATAATGGTTTTATTATGGACTCTTTCAGTCTAGTTGGAAATACACCTTGTTCAAACGAGAGGTTAATCAAGTAGCTAAGCGGCTGTGCTATGATTTTCGCGCTTAACTTTATTGTTTTTGTGTCAATTTCATCATATCCCGTAGAATTTGTGTTGTTTAGGGAATTAATAATTTTTATTATGTCAGATTCGTTCACTGGTGTCAAAAACAATGTGTTTATATTAGTGGTCATGTTAATATTATTTACATCTAAATTATTGTTGAAATTATTTGTTTTCGTGAGTTCAATGAAAAAGTTATTAAAATTATTAGATATGTCAGTGGGATCAGTAATTACTTTATCATTAATTTTTATATCGCTTATGTCATTTTTGTTAACATGTTTGTTTAGGTTATTTTTTATTATAGACCACGTGGCTTTACATTTATTTTTAGAATGTAAGAAATAATTATTATTGTTTATTTGTTGTGATTTTATTATACATTTCTTCAAAATATTTGTATAATGGCGGTATTTTTTTTTATGGTAGACTTTGTTTACAGCGTTGTGTTGGTATTCATAATATAGCATTCGTTTTCTGATGCAAGATACCCTTAAGCCCTTACTAAGCCATTTATTTTTTATTAATTTGTTGTTTGATCTAACTCGTATTTCTGGAAAACATAATTTGTGAAATAAAATAAATAGGTCGTGAAATTCCCTGAATGCATTGTCGCAGTCTGTCTCTTTATACACCTCATCAAAACTTAGTGATTCTAAACATTGTAAAAATTTATTTATGTTATCCACACTAAAATCTCTTTTGGTGTCATACCAAAATTTACAATCTTTTGATATATTTTTCACAATATTATGTAGGCGGAATGTTAATGTTTGGCCGGTATCATGATCAGAAAGTGCCAACCCATGAATATTGCTTTTTAAATCGAGTGTGGGCAAGTTACTGGCTATTTGATCTATACTTGCATTTTTCCTGGTAGGCATTTTAATATGTGCCGTAATGTTGTAATTATTTAGAATTGATATTAATTCTCTTGAATATTTATTGTTTTTCAATATGTCTATGTTCCAATCACCAGACAAGATTATATGATTTTTACTTTTATGCGTTAGTTTTCCTAACAATAATTCAAGTTTTCTAAAAAATATAGATAAATCAGAATCTGGAATTCTATAAATACATACTATAATAAGATTATAGTTCAAAATTTCAACGGCACAACATTCAAAACAAAAATCAGTGGCCAGTTCATCTACTATTGTTAACGTATTAAAACTATAACCTTTTTTCACTAAAACACATGTACCCCCTCGTTTTTGTCTTTGTCTTGAATAACTAGCCGCTAAAGTGTAGTTTGGGAGTACATTTTTTTATTTATTACACACACAATTATAAAAGAAAGTCTCAGATCGTTAATTAATCGTCAAAACTAAATTATCGGTTCAGAAATATTTAATTTCCTGATATACTTAGTTTACGAGAGTAAAATTATAAACGAGAAGAATCGATCCAGAAATATTGCATTTTCATATCGAATAATTTCGCAACGTCACTATTTAGTACTTGTCATAACGTTGCAACACTGAAATTGTCAAATCTGGAATCGAATTAAAATTCCGAGTATAGCTCTCAAATACGCCTCGCCAATGAACACGTTGTCGCGTCAAAAAGTATAAATTAACAAGAAATATGAATAATTTCACGCGAAAGAAGTCGCGGGTATCAACTACTTAGTTATAAATAAAATAAAAATGAATTTCCGTTCGTTAGTCTCGCTAGAACTCGAGAACGGCTGAACCGATTTGGCTAATTTTGGTCTTGAAACGTTCGTGGAAGTTCAGGGAAGGTTTAACTTTTAAAATTTTAGGCAGTACGAAGTTTGCCGGGTCAGATAGTTAATATATGAAAAATCTCTTGCTAAAAAAATCTACTGTCTAGTGTCTTATAAGATAGATATACATACATTACCTCATATCTGTCTCCCAGGCAGAGACTATGGAACTTTAATAGATTCTTACACACCTCTTTCGCTTCCTCAACAGTTATCAGTCTTTTTATGCATGCTCGTCGGTTAAGGGTACTTATAATTTATATTTTGTAGTTATTTTTGCAGTTACTCATATGCGTATTTATGTACCTGTATTTTTTTTTTTTTTTTTTAAGGGGGGAAAATCATCGAATGACTGCCCCCGCCTGGGTGAGGCGGGAGGGAGTGTCAGACTCTTACTGACTAAAAACCACCCCGTTCCTTCTCCTGCACGTCGAGCCGGATCCCCGGTTACCCGTTAGGTTCTCCGCGACTCCGAATCGGCATCGGCCCTATTGGGCCCCATCTGTGGTGGTCTGATGGCTCTTTGAGGCGCGCGCGGAACGCGACGCGCCGTACGCTCGGGTCTGTTTCTGGTCGGACGGGGAGCCACCCATGCTCTCCGTCCGCAGGCCCGCGCTTACGGTGGCCGGAGATCGTCCCGCGATCCCCGACGGCCGGTGTGTCCTTCGCGATGGCTGGGTTGCGAGGAGGCAGCGCTTCGCTGCCTCACGCGTCCCGCCTCCTCCTTAGCTAGCATGACTGCTTCGCAAAAGGAGGAGACGGCATCCCAATCCCCCTCGCTCCGCATCATGGCCTGCACTAGGCCCGGACGCGAGAGGTCGCCATCGCCGATCACTTCCCTGAGGACACGGCGGTGCTCAGCCCACGAAGGGCATTCTCCCACCGTGTGTTCCACCGTGTCCTCAGGGCGGTCCTCGCAGTGATGACACCCGGCCGTTTCCTCCCGCCCCATCAGACACAGGTACCTCCCGAAACTTCCATGTCCGGTGAGGACCTGCGTCAGGCGGTAGGTGAGGACGCCGTAGCGTCTCTCAAGCCACTCCTCAAAGAGCGGACTTACCGCTGCGATGGCAGCGAGCCCAATGTACCTGTATTTAAGTCGTACCTGTTGAGGCATCAATAAGTAGAGAAATTCAAATTGATTTTGTTAAAAAAAAAAAAAAAGTAACTAGGTAGGTGTATGGCAAAATACTCATTAAAAAATTGTTTTTTTTTTAAAACGATGCCCTACACTATGATTTTTTCCTGTGTCACGCACGCAAAACGCACAAAACGCACCCATGCGTTTACAAACACAATTCAACATACACATGACACCCAGACCCGAAATAACAATTTGTGGATCTCACAGAGTTGCTCCGTGCGGCAATTGAGCCCACTACACGTTGCGTGGCAACCGCGCCAACTGTACAGTCAAATCCAACCTATTCATAGAGTCTTCAATAAAATCTATATACATATATAAAAATGAAAACAGAAAAAAGTCCTGAAAATTATACGGGAACGGGAGAAAATGGGATTGCGCGTACGAAGTCGCGGGCTGAAGCTAGTGTGAGATAAAAATATGAAACACAGAATTTGTTAGATATTTACTTAGAAATACAAATACTAGTATGTAGTACAAATACAACTAGAATTTCGGTATCACGAAATTGTAGTTCTTTGTCGAACACGATACTGTGTCAAGTGCTCCAGTTAGTGTTCACCTTTAAGAAAATTTTATCAAAATATTCAGACTGTAGCTCGCTTATATTTGCAAGCGAGAATAAATTTAATGGAACAAAGAAAAGGAACGCTAGTAAATAATTTGCAACTACTCTCTGGAACGATGTTTTAATATAAGTGTAGCTTTTTTTGGATTCCGCGTACTTAATAATCAAGAAGGTTCTTGTAGCTTTTGAAATATTTTCATCATCATCATCAATAGCCTATTAATGCTCACTGCTGAGCAAAGCCTCTTCTCACATGGAGAAAGTTAGAGCATTAATCACCACGCTTGCTCAATGCAGGTTGGCGATTCCAAACTAATAGGTAATTAGAAATTATGTATAAGCTCAGGTTTCCTCACGATGTTTTCCGTCACCGTTTGTCAGTGGTGTCTAAATAATCTTAGGAAGTATTTATAACTCGGAAAAAGTCACATTGGTACTTGCCGTTGGTACCCGCACTCTCATGCATGAGAAGCGGGCGTCTTAAACCTCCGGCCACCACGACACATTTTAATTTCTAAAACCGAATTATCGGGGCACTGTACCTGTCAAGCATAGAATACCTTTTTGGTTTGATTTTTAATTTGTGAAATAAAAGTTTTACTATGAATTCTCTAATCTATATAGAGGTAGATAAGTGTGGGAGAGCCATGGTTCGGCACGAATGGGCCGGCTCGACCGGAGTGATACCACGGCCTCACAGAAAACCGACGTGAAGCAACGCTTGCGTTGTGTTTCGTTACCGGAGGCCCAATTATCCTCCCCTTCCCCAATCTCCCCAATCCCTGAATCCCCAACGATCCTCAAACTCCTAATCCCCAAAATAACCGGTAACGCACTTGTAATGCCTCTGGTGTTCCAGGTGTCCATGTGCGACACCGATTGCTTACCATCAGGCGATCTGTCAGCTCGTTTACCGGGTTATGCCATAAAAAAATCTCTGTGATTAATTATTTATTGAATGCTTAATAGTCATAAAAGTGTAGTGCTTAGGGTATATTTATATGAGACAAGTGATACAACCGAGTGTTGGAAGCTGACTGGCACATATTTATTACACATTCACAATCGACATTGCAGAGCGCATCTGATACCACTATGCGTAGGTAGATATATATCACACACACACGCATCAGTATGTCATGTCATGTCAAAAAATTACGGATATAATTATAATATCTGTAAAATATTGTATTCTATATTCTGTGGTAAAATATGTGTTAGTTAGGTAGAGGGCGCCCTAGACGGACATTTTAAAGAAGGGCCAAAATAAGAGTCACCGACGAGCAGGTATAAAAAGATTGATGACTGTTGATGAAGTGAAAGAGGTATGTAGGAATCGTAGTAATTGGCGTTCCCTAGTCTCTGCCTACCCCCATGGGAGACAGGCGTGAAGTTATGTATTTATGTTAGACATCTGCTTAGATAATACATACATAATAGAACATCACGTCTTTTATCCCCGAAGGAGTAGGCAGTAGGTAGCACATTATGGCACTTAATGCCACTGTACAACGTAACACCCACTTTTCACTATTTATGTTATGAGTCCCATGTAATAGGGGGTGAGCCTATTGCCATATACCGGGCACAATTGCAGACTCCGTGCTACTATCTACTGAGAATTTTGAACAAAACCCAGTAATACTTTGCCCGACCCGGGAATCGAACCCGAGACGCCTTGCCCGGCAGTCGCGCCTGCGACCACTCGGCCAACGAGGCAGTATGTATATAATACATACATACGGAACAATTCACCTTCACACTGCGTGCACTTCACCAACTTATCATTTAAACAGATGATATCGCAGAACTGTGTCTGAATGAGTTTCTATTGTAGTTCTAGTTACTTCATTTTATTTGTTCTCTTCTTTCTGAAGTTGGCTTTGTGACAATAATTATACACTTAATTAAATTGTTTCTTTGCCCTGGCTAAAGGTCAAAACTGCATGGAAAATGAGTTAATGTAATATTTTAAAAATTAGTTAACGTAGGTATCATATTTCCTCTTCGTCATAGCTACTGATGCCGATTTGGACTTCATAAGAGTTTTCTAGTGGTCGATGTTATAAGTGAAGCTTAACAAACATCATAAAAATTTACTTCTTACTCGCTGAAAACATGGATTTGTAAAGTGTTAAAATTCATTACGATCTTTAAAAAAAAAGAAAATATTTTATAAATATTTCAACAATGGATAATAACAATGGCAGTATGTTCAAGCCAAAATCCATTACAGCAATACTTGGCACGGAACAAAAACTTGCCACAATAGTTTTCTTTACCGAACCATGCACTCGCCATCTTGAAAAACAAAACATAAGGCTCACGTTCACAAAACGAATCACAGCTCCAAACTCTTAAGAGGGGGAAGGGAAATGAATAAAGGCTAGTTGGACACCTCTTGGCGTCGAAAAAGACGTGTCGCGGGTGGCGGCCTCTCGCGGGAACGCCGGCAATTTCACGGTATTCTGCCGCCGCGTTTTATAACGTGAGACGTGTATTTTTTACTAGATGCCTCGACTTTAATAGGCAAGTCTTGGAAGGTAGTTCTATAATGATCTGTTTTAGATTTACAAGAGGGTTTAAGTTTGAAATTGCTTAATGTTTTCCGAGCTCCTGCTGTTTTTATAAATAAATTACTTTGAATTGGTTTATTTTTTGCGTTGGACTTTATAAGCAGGAACCTTTATTTACCATTGTGTGGGTTAGTGTTTACTTTGTCATTTTAGGGTACTTTTACCTCAGGAGAAAAGTCCTGTTCCTTCAACTATCTATCAAGTTCTATTGGTCTCCGCACTACTTATTCTGAACTTTGACATTTAGTTGGAAGTTTACTACAACCGCGTATTATTTCTATTCTTTTGCGAAAGATAAAACAAATAGCCTTAAAATTCGGTTGGCACACCTTCAAAGGAGATCTCTCGAAAAAACGGTCACAAAAACAGATTCTAATGTATTTCCTGTTTTCACTCCAAACACTGTGAGACCTCAAGCTCTCCAAACATTCTCAGCCACCATTTTTATTTGTATTCGTTCCCCTTCACTTGTTTTTGTGGAGTAATCCGTCTTCATTACTGCTTCCATTTTGTCAGCTCCGGAGTCGAGCGCTGTTGAAGGCTCAGTAAGCCCTCCAGTGCCCAATTGCCGACTAATTGAATTGTTGTCAATGTACTGATTCGTATTGTTGGGCCCTGTAATTATGGTTCCTCTTCGAAAGATGTTTTAAGTGCATCTTGCTTTTGTCGACAAAAATAATTATTT
This sequence comes from Spodoptera picta, assembly GCA_038387885.1. Taxonomy (NCBI): domain Eukaryota; kingdom Metazoa; phylum Arthropoda; class Insecta; order Lepidoptera; family Noctuidae; genus Spodoptera; species Spodoptera picta. Next base: position 2,838,554 of record JAZHFQ010000484.1, read on the forward strand.
ATTTGTCTAAAAAGTGCTTTTCCTTTTCTTTGGTGAATTGTAGATACTTAAGTTTATTTTTGATGGTGTAATGAAATTGAATTCTTTGATATCAAGATTAGAAATCATAAAGGTCAGTATTTCTTTGATGAACAAATACTTTTTGTTATAAGTCATCGTCTAAAAAGTAATCCTCAATCTAAAGTCACGTAAAGTCGAATGCAATTAAAACTGCGACACAAAATCAGGATAAAAACTTTAGAAATTGATTCCAATTTTCCGATATTCCTTTGTGGCTCGTCCATTCATTGAAGAGGCTCAGTGTCGATCATCGACAGGCTTTTTATCGCCCTTATCTGTTTCAAACTGCCAATACGGGCTGTTTGTGAGGTTAGATAATGCTCCCGCCATATGATCTTTTGAATTTTTCATTTGTGCGGTAAATTTTCCCTCTTTTTGTTTGCCACGCTCGTGTACGTAATGATTTTGTTATTTTGTTTCATTACGGATGTATCAAAAAGGATTGTTCATTGTGCTCAGTAGGTTTGTTTTGTTTTTTATTTTCGCGTTCGTTGTTTTTTTTATTTAAACCTATTTTCTTCATGATTTGTTATTTTTATTGTTTAGCGTGTGTGTGTGTGTGTTTGCAAATGATTTGGTGAATCATTTCTTTTTAGTTGTCGATCATCATTTTACCTACAAATAGTAATTTTAACTAACATAGCGCTAGCTTAGTTTGTGTCTAAGCACACTCTTAATGGGGACGAACCAGACATTGCAGTAAAATTATTGAATATTGCAGAAAAAATATATTAATTGTTAATTACAGTACAAGGCATTTTAATCACCCATTAATCTCCCCCATCACAAAGATTACTGTTAATCAGCATAATACAACACAGCAACTGTTTATCCAGCAAATGAATATTTTATAACTGTCATTAACGCAAATGAAAGAACGTTACGTGTATTTGCTGGTGATTTTAAAATGGCTGACGTATCAATATGTTTCATTAAGTGCAGACGCATTGCGCGGTGCCGAGCTTTCGATTAATAAAAATTGGTTTTTGATTAGTATTCCCGGATTTATGGAAAAACATTTTACTGTCTGTTTTTTTTGGTTCTTTTGATTTTTGTATCTCGTTGATGATTGGTGCTCATTTTAATAATTAATATTGCGGAATTGCGAAATTTTCCGGAAATTATTAGGATTAATATTACGATTAATAATGATGACAGCGTATGAAAATTTAACATCTAATTAGTCCATAAGTTAGGTAATGATAAATATTAGACACGATTTTTTTTATTTCGTCGTATTTGAAAATATTACTTAGATATAACAAATCAAAGTTTAGCAGTGGGAGTAAAAACGTCATTTCTACGTATAAAACGTCTCTGGAAGTGACGTCACGCGACATTTCAAATCAATATATCGTCGAAAGTATGGGGTGCGGTGCCAGAAGACCTCCCCGTGGTGCATCCTGGGTGCGGGCGACAGTCTCCCTAGCGGGGGTGATAGGGTTGGAGTGACTGTCGCCCGCGGCAGACTTCTGGACTGGGCGGGCGAACCCGATAGGGTTCTGGAGGCGGCGGGCTGTGTGCTCATGGCCCGCGCTTCCGTGGGGCGTTTCTCCGTCTCTCTCTCTGAACTTAGCAGAGAGCGTGGCGGAGAGGCAAGGGCGGTGCTCGTTGTGCACTCACCCTGCCAGCGAGCAGCATCGGGACACAAGCTGTCCCCGATTGCAGCCGTCGATATCGTAATCCGTAAGGAGGTCACGGTCATGTTTTGTGACTCTGAACGGGACGAGGGTCTTGGCTTGGTCGCCCGGACCGCGAGGAAGATAACCTCTATAAAAAATTCCTTCAATACTAAGTTCTGGTGCGCGGCGAGAGTATGCATGGCTGAGGAGTAGTGCCAGTCGTGAGCGCACCCCCAGCTAGGGGACCAGTGGACCCTCTAGTTGGGAAACAAATTTTAACCCAGGTACAGGGGGCACTGCCTGGGTGGCCCGAATATTTCCCCCATACTCGTGGGAACTTTATGGAGTTGAACTTAAACAAAAATAAAAAACCACATTTTGAGTGGAGGTCTCGGAGGGCGGGCGCGGCTCTGAGAGCGAGAGCGGCTCCGGGGGCCTCCAACAGGCCAGAGGAGCACCACGGAGGAGCTCCAAAAACTGGCTATGGGGAAATCCCAGCCGGTTAGGCTCTCCCTCCTCAGGGCGGCGGTGGCCAACATAACGGAGGCGGCCTTGGAGCAGTGTGCGGTACCCACTGCAGAAAAGGTGCGCTCCGAGCTGGCCGAGATGCGGCGGGAGCTAGCGCGCTTGGCGGCCTCTAATGCGGCTCTGGAGGCCGAGCTGCGGACGGCCAGGGCCGAGCTCGCAGCTGCCCGCGGCAGTCGCCCCCAGCCCCCGGCGGAGGCCGACGTGGTCGGACTGCTGCGGGCGGAGATGGCTGCCTTCCAGCGACGTTTTGACGTGCTGGAGGCTGTTGCGCCCCCCGCTCGCATTGAGCCGGGCCTCCCCGCCCACGACCTCGGGCTCATACGCGGCTGCTGCGGCCAAGCCTCCGACCTCAGGTCAGACTAGCCGCGGCCCCCAACCGCCGGCAAAGGCACAAGCGCCTCCTCCCGCGAGGCCCTCGGTGCCCCCGCCGGCGCAGACCCCAGCTGCGCCGACGGCGCCTGCGGCTACCGCCCCGCGGGTAGAGGACGGTGGCGGTTGGCAAATCGCCGGCGTGGCGAGGAGAGTCGCCAGGGAGGGCCGAAAGCGCCGCAAAAAGGCGCAGCGGCAGCGCAGGGAGAAACGCGCTGCTGCCTTGCTCCTCGTCCCTAAGACCGCGGCTGTGGTCATCACCCTACAGCCGGAAGCGGTCAATAGGGGCGTTACCTACGGCGACGTCCTCGCCAAGCTCAAGGGGGCGGTGACTCCTGCGGAGTTCGGGGCCCCGGACGGGTTTGCAGTCAAAGTGACTGCCACTGGAACCCGTCTCTTGGAGGTCCCCGGCGCGACCAGCGGCCCATCGGCCGACGCCCTGGCCGACAGGCTCAGGGCGTGCCTCGGTGCGGACGAGGCCCGCGTGTCCAGGCCCACCACATGCCTGGATGTCAGGATTTTGGGCCTGGACGACTCCGTAACGGAGAGCGAGGTGGTGGCCGTTGTGGCCAGGACGGGAGGGTGCCCTGCTGACCAGGTCAGGGTGGTTTTTAGTCAGTAAGAGTCTGACACTCCCTCCCGACTCACCCAGGCGGGAGCAGTCAATCGATGATTTTCCCCCCTTAAAAAAAAAAAAATCGTCGAAAGTATTCGTTTCTGTAAGAAAATCAAAAATACGTTTCTAATGTTTCAAAATAATCTACCAGACGGACATTAAAATAAAATATATATAATAAATAGTCATCTACCCTATTACATGGTTTGTGACACAGAGACTGGTGCAAATTGCACTCCTCTCTACACATTATCATCCCACATCAACAGCCTATAAATGCCCACTGCTGACCAAAGGCCTCGCACGGAGAAGGTTTGACCATAAATCACTACGCTTGCTCGGTGCGGGTTGGCGATTTGAAACTCATAATCAGATATTACCTCTATAATCCGGGCAAGGGGTCTTGGGTTCAATTCCCGGGTATTACTGGGTTTTAGAAAAAAATCTCAATAGTAACACGGAGTCTGGAATTGATGATCTGAATAAGAATGTTAATCCCAGGTATCCTCATGATGTTTTCTTTCACCGTTTGTCAGTGGTGTCTAAATAATAATAATCTTAGAAAGTACATAATTATAACTCAGAAAAAGTCACATTAGTACTTGCCTTTAAGTTTCGAACCCGCAACCTCACGCATGAGAAGCGGGCGTGTTAAATTTCCGAGCCAGCTCTCTACACTCCTTTTGATTTAAAATCGGATGTTTAATCAGTTGCTATAGTGTCAGATTGGGCTTAGTAAAGCAACAAGAATTAAGCTGTTACGACTTTAATTTTTAATTTAATGTCCGTCTGGTAGATTATTTTAAATCATTAAACACGAATTTTTTATTTTCTTACAGAAACGAATACTTTCGACGATATATTGATCTGAAATGTCTCATGACGTCACTTCTATGTACATTTTATACCTACATATGTAGAAATGACTCCACTCCTAAACTTTGATTTGTTATATCTAGGTAAGTATTGTTTTATTATACGACAAAATAAAAACATACGTGTCTTATATTTTTAAATAACTAACTTACGGACTAATATATGTTTAATTTTCATACCCCGTCATCATCCCAATTATGGTGTACCGTAATTTTCAGAAAGACTGTGCGTCATCGAAGTAACCCATCCATATTTTTACATACTAAATCGGATTAGCTAATTTAATACTAGATGGCGCGCGCATTTCATTGATTTAGAAACAAAATGGCGAATATTTGAAGTACAAACGGTCCTTGTTCGATATTTTTCCGTGCATTAATGAATCCTCACATATGTCGTTTGGAAATCGGTTCGTTAGTACGTATGGATGGAAAAAAAGATTATTATCAATCGGGGAATATTTTTAATTCGTTGATGCGGATTTATAGGAGTGGTAGCGGAGTAGTGGTAGAAAAAAATAATATTTATATAGTACAAGTCATAATTTCCTTAACAAAGAGTAGATTTTAGGAGTTTTGAGCGAATAACATCTCACGACCTTTTTACATGTGACTTATACTAAATCATTAAAAATTAAAATTACTTATCAGTAGCCGCAAATAAAAAATCTATAGGTACTTAACATTATAAAGCTGAAGCGTTTGTTTGCTGATTGCCATTAGTCATTAGTCCATTTGTAAGTCCATTTTATCGAAGAAGGTTTTTTTGGTGTTACGGCAGTCCATGGACGACGCTAATCACGTAACCACCAGGTGATACATCTGCTTGCTATCCTACAAAATACTCAAAAAATTAAGCGAGCCAAATCTGACTGTTACGGTTTTTAGAACACACACAATACCCACAATTTCCTCCGAAAACCTTGAAACCTAGGTGTGTTGCTGTCGCTACCGGCCGGTGGTCAAACATTCGCAATCAGTGAAAATTGGTGTTTGCTGTGTGCGCGAATAAATTGGGAGGCGCACAGTTCAAACCGACTCACGAACACGGTCGCTGGGAGAATCGGTGTAATTGTAGCGTCACGATTTCGTTTATTAATAATACTTAATTTCAATAACACTATTAAGAAGAGAAGTGAGAAGTTATTTTTTTTACGCGGAAAAGGTTTAATTTTATCATAGAACGCTGCTGCCTAGTGCATCATAAACATGTAGTCAAGTAATTCTCCAATTTATTCCATTGCGCCTGCCGCCATGGTGAAGGCGGAATTTTCGAAATTCCGGAGACTGCAGTTTTCTGCGATCCCGCAGCTACTGCGGTTGCGATTTTTCGCCCGCAAACCTGGCGGTTAAATATCGCAAGGAAGGCATTCATCGCAAGGAAGGTTTAACATTCAGTCGAGTTCTCGACCGGCCGTCTCATTGCGATCGCCCGCCAACCGATCGCAGAGCGCACGGGTGCTAGCCGCCACGGCCTCGGGACCGCGGTTGTGCCTGCCGGTGTAGCGGGAGCCGCAAACAATTTTTTTATGGCATAAGCCGGTAGACGAGCGTACGGATCACCTGATGGTAAGCAATCGGCGTCGCCCTTAGACACATGGAACACCAGAGCCGTTACAAGTGCGTTACCAGCCTTTTAGGAATTAGGAGTTGGCGGATCGTTAGGGATTCAGGAATTGGGGAGATTGGGGAAGGGGAGGGTAATTGGGCCACCGGTAACCTCACTCACACGACGAAATACAACGCAAGCGTTGCTTCACGTCGGTTTTCTGTGAGGCCGTGGTATCACTCCGGTCAGGATGCAACCGCCGCGGGCGTAAAACGCGTCGTGAAAAAGTGCTGATTTTTTACATACATATCTCTATTCTACAAAGGCTGCGGGCCCGCACCCGCGGGAGGCGCGGGAGAAATTCGCGCCGTGATTCCTTAGCCTTTATACACCTGTAATGGTAAAAACCTGGGCAATATCTCACCAGTACCCACTAGTCTTTCCAATTTAAATTTACGTGACGTAACATAAACGTGAAATCCTCTCAATATTCAATTTCGACGTCAAAACTTAAAAAGTAAATTGACAACGATTGGCAAGTCGCTTTAAAAAAGACAAATTAACGTTGGTAGAAACGATTTTACGGGAAAAGAGGATTATGTCTGCGAGGTCGATGCAAGTGGATGTATTCCGAGATTTGTAGGTCGATGGCGATATAGTGAGGACGGAATACAGATTGAACAATTTTGTTCAATCTATACCTTTTGAACGTTAATTGGGTGCTTTCCTTAATAAAAAATGAATTATTTCGACTATTCAATACAATAAAACTTTAAAAAATAATCATACTTTCGCTAATTGATTTTATGATCGATTTAATTTTAGTGCTTTTCCAGCAATTTTTTAAGTACGCTATTTGACGCTAAATAAATGTGACGTCACATTTCACAATTTTCGTTCACAATTCAAAACCGTCGTTTTTGACAGTTCGAAAAAAGTATTGAATTTGACTAGTTGGCAAGTACCGTATTGTAAAAGAGGTATTATAAATGCGAAAGTTTGTCTTTGTTTGTTACTTCTTTACGAGAAAACGGATGAACGGATCGAGATGAAGTTTGGAACAGGGATAGATTTTTGGACCATGGTATTGCTGGCAAGGCTACTGGCCGAAGTTATTGTAGTAAATGATATTCTCTTAAATTCACTTTGGTTCTACTATGCCACTCCTAAAGTGTGTTAATGTATGCACTTATGTTACTTAGGCTACGGACCTTTTAGTACCAGACCAACCATAAGCTTTGTTGCTATTACAATTTTTATGAATAGCATAAAAACATAACATAACGTACATAACATCACGCCTTTTATCCCCTCAGGGGTAGGCAGAGGTGCACGTTATGCCACTGTACAATATAACACCCACTTTTCACTATACATGTTAAAAATCTATATAAAAATCTCGTAACTCACCCCATACCATTTTATTTATAAAAGATAAATGATTCATTCTTTAATTTAACCTACAACTATCCCAAAAGAAAACAAAAAATGCTGGTGGGTATATCGATATACCTCTAGAATGCTGTGGTCAGCATTCTATATCGAAAGAAAACCAAAACCGGTTACGTTAACAAATAAATTTTACCAATCACCTAATTCCACTCGATTCCCTTCAAGCCGAGCCTACTCAATAATTTCAGAGACACAGCATCTCGCTCGCGTTCCAACTATCGCCGCGCCGTGTTGTAACACCCACTTTTGTACCTCGATACCAAACCGATGGTCGACTAAAACCCAAGAGAGTCAAGTTATGGAGGGAGGCAGGATTCAATAAAGAATTGAAATGTATTTTCTGTTAGAATTGTTTCTTGCGTGCTGGGAATACGGGCGTGTGATTACAGTGCTGAATGAGCGATTGTTTTCTTAATATCCTTCCAATATTGCTCCTGTATTGGTAGGGTATGGAATAAATAATTTAATACTGTGTGTCGTATTAATTTCGCTTGTTTCCCTTTACCCGTTCCTCCTCGGAATTTGATTGATTGATATATTTCTGACGTTTATGATTACACGAATCCCTTCTCAATAATTTAATCGTAATAAATTCTATATTTAATGTTTAATATGAGGTTGGTACTCTTGGTTATGTTTGTGTTAATCAGTTCAGTTCTCCTAAGTTGTCTTTTTTGTTGGCCAAATGGTCGCAAGTGCGACTGCCGGGCAAGGAGTCTCGGGTTCGATTCCCGAGTCGGGCAAAGTATTAGTGAGTTTATTAAAAAATATGTCAGTAGTATCACGGAGTCTGGAATTGAACCCGGTATATGGCAATAGACTCATAACATAAATAGTGAAAAGTGGGTGTTACATTGTAGAGGTACAGTGGCATTAAGTGCCGTAATGTGCACCTCTGCCTACCTCTTCGGGGATAAAAGGCGTGATGTTATGTTAAATCTCTTAATTTCGAATACAGAAGTACATATTCTCTTCCATGTATGGGAGCGGTTTGTTTTAAGCTTTGCTTAACTTGTGTTGAACTAACGGCCAGTACAAATATTTGTGCATAGAAGTTAATTGCGAATAAGTAGTTGAATATTGAAACTATTGAGTAACATTTCACATTAATAGCACGGAATCGGACCTAAATATTTTGTGCTTATTTGGTGAAAAGTGAGTACATAACATAACATCACGCCTTTTATCCCCGAAAGGGTAGGCAGAGGTACACATTATGCCACTGTACAATGTAACACCTACTTTTCACTATTTACATATGTTATGAGTCCCATGTATTAGGGGGCGAGCCTATTGACATATATCGGGCGCAATTCCAGACTCCGTGCTACTACTGAGATTTTTTTAAAAACCGAGTAATACTTTGCCCGACCCGGGAATCAAACCCGAGACCCCTTGCCCAGCTGTCGCACTTACGACCACTCGGCCAACGAGGCAGTCAAAAATGAGTACCTACTCATTTAATATATCCTCCTATGCATAACCCGGGATACATATTAGGTGTGACGTCATATTACGTTTTATTCGCACAAGTACCAGCAAACCATTTAAGATAACGCAGCTTCATTTAATGGCTTGGTCACATTGTTGGGGAAGCCACAAGATTATCCAAGACAGAAATACTTTCATCCCCTTAAGACCCTGTGGTTTGCCCAAGATGTACTGATTGATGTGAATTATATCCAACGAGCTAGGCACATGGATTACGAAATAATGTATGAAAATTAATCATAGCGGCTTAAAAGCCAGATCTAATTACTTCTTAAGTCTGTGTCTAGCTTAGAATATAATTACATGCCAGTCATAATGTTAGACAAATTAATTTATTTGTAAAGAAACTACAAGCTTTTGTGATTTTTTTGTTATGTAAAGTCATCTTGTTTATGTAATTTGTTATTATTAATTGAAAATTAATTTTATTAATTGTATTTTAGGACGTGTAAATAACGTTTTTTTTAATTGTTTGTAGATAATGTTTTAAAAAGTTTTTGTAATAACTATCGTGAGAGCTAGCAAAATATGGAGAAACTGTAAATTTTGTTAACACCTACATATTTTGTACCCATGTTTGCAAATGATTAAATGAATTTGCATGAACTTGAATTTAAAAAAAGGTTGTTGCGAGCCACCGAGCGGCTCTTCATCGTTCAATTGTTTTAGTGAATCATGTAATTTTTGGGAATAACTGAGAAATAGTTGCTACAGAGTAAGATTTTTATAAGTTAATGTTTATCGTACGTCTGAGTAAATAACGAACCCACTCCACAGCATCCAGTCCTAGCATTTCACGAAAAGTTCGTGTAACCAGATAGGTACAATATTATTTATTTTCAGATGAAGTTTATTAATTATTTAACACGGCAGGTATAAAAAGCGAACTTTATAAATTCACAGAAACTTTTATGTACCTAATCATATAGTATAAAAAAATTATTCAAATCAACTAGCTTTACTTAAAACATGATATTCGTTCTCTTATAAAGTCGTAAAAAGCCTGCTATTTACCTTACCTTAAAACCCACAAAATGTCTGCCGAAATTACATATATTCTTTTTATCCAAAAAGGAAATTTTTAAAACTACCTTTCCAACTTCCCACTTTTAAAATTAAATAATAAACATAAAAATGTAAAGAGAAATGAGGGAAACCAATAAAAATGTTGCCAGAGCGAATATTACATGTAGAATTAAAATGCGAACTAATTAAAGTGGTTAGGCTGGCAACCGTAAAGAATTGGATTGCATTAAGGATTCATGTTACGTCTGTACTCATAAATTGTGTATTGGCATTAACATGCTGTGTGTACGTAATGAACCAGGCGAGCCGTGGTTTGTTGTTTAGGTTTAACTTGTTTTGTACCACAAACATGTAGAGATAAAGCAGCATAATAATAATATAATATGCAGAAAGCAGTACTTGTGGACACGTCACGTATTGTCCGGAAATTCCTTTCTCTGGAGCCCTGACCACCGATAGCTGGATTTCTCCCGTTACTGGTGGGCTACTGCTTTTTATATTTTTAAATGTTTTTTTTTATATAATAAAATATTTAAAAATATATAAATCAAGTATAGAAATAAATAAAGGAAATATAATATTATGTGGGAGAGCCATGCTTCGTCACGAATGGGCCGTCTCGACCGCAGTGATGTCACGGTCGAGCAGAAAACCAGCGAAAAACAACGTTTTGTTATTTCCCTGTGTGAGTGAGGTTTTCTAGGCCTAATTCCTTCTCTCCTCAATTTTTCCAATCCTAAATATAACTCCTCTAGTCTAGCGGGTATCCTTGGGCAGCGCCGATTGCTTACCATCAGGTGATTCGTTTGTTCGTTTGCAGTCTTTCCCCATAAAAAATATTATGTAAAAATGTAAAAGTATGTTAATTTTATTTTTAACCAGGTATTTTATAAATATGTTTAAAGTTAAATGAGCTTCACTGTCATATAATCGGAACTATTTCTGACTCAGATTAAGACTGAGAACATTTCAGTGATAGATTTAGTAAAATTTGAATAAAATAAAGCCGATATTTTTTCAAATAAAACGCCTCTTAGTCGATGTCGATGAAGAATATTTTATCAAAAAGAAAAAAGCGAGAACACATCAGACAATTTAATTTCATAATTGATAACGCTTCAATGAACATAAAAGGAGACTTCTAAGAAAAATATTCTCTTAATTTTCAGGCTTTCGTAATATGTTTTAGTCAGTTTGTTTTCAATAGAAAAATATAAAGGTTACGTAAGTAGAATTGAAATTATTCATTCAGTGAATATCTATTGTTTTTTTTGTAATGTGTTTATTCACAAAGAGAATACATTTTATTGATGAGTCACAGAGTATCTGTTAACATTTTTTATTATGTAGTCCTTATTTCGTGTGATGAGAGGTGAATATTGATGAGAGGTGAAGTTTGATTTATTATAATATTATAAGGATTTTAGAGATGTCTTACTGAAGTTTTTCAAAACAAATGTGATTAAAGCGTAAACTTATTAATGAGGTTTCGTCCTTTATCAGCAATGTTAAAGTATGTACTGAAATATAGAGGTAAATGTGAAAAGTTACTTCTAGCAAAATCACATGTGATATCATAGCACCACGTTCCAAAATATATTTAAGACCAAAAGTGCATCGAAACGGCTGCATTTGGGACGTGCTTTAGCCTCAATGTGTGCACATCCTTATGGACAAAGGATAGCAAAGACATACATACTTCATGTGGCGTGGACAACAAAATGTACCAATTGTTTTACCTCAACGGCTCTTTTGTAGGCACAAACAAACAGTGGTCAGTTTTCTGGGCTAATTAATTTATGAAGGCCATGCCTTGAAACGAGTGTTCGTAGGTACCTCGACGCTACAGAAAGTTTAGAACGTTTTTAGAATATGCGGATAAAAATTGCACTGCGGTAAATTGTGGTGATGGATTCTTTGACAGACGTTATATATTAAGCGCGAATTATGTAATCAAGCTTACTATACACTGACAGATTATCTTGAAGATAAGAATGCTTGGCAGCATGTTGGTTCGGTTCCACTGGACAATACTCAAATGTAGTCAGTAGTTAAATTCCAATAGTAGGTAATATAATACATAATTTAATACTTTAATTCTAATGTAGACCATCTAGTTTCTTTATGGCATCGAGCATTTCTTTCTTTATTGAAACAAAGAGTTTCCTTTTTCTTGTATAGAAGCACTATTTCTATGGATTGTCAGTATGCATATGTGAGCACCATGTTAGACTTAAGATCTTTATTATTTTTATTTTAGTTAGTTATTAGTATAATGCGTCAAGCGTGTCTTTGCATTGTTCTTACATATGCGTACAGTATTGAAATATGTATCAGAGACATTGTAGAACACACTTTTTTAAAAGAGTAACGAATGGAGTTTCTTGCTCGTTCTTCTCCATTCGAATCTACGTCTTGGAATGAGCACCTAGCTTCACCTAGCTTCACTGACGGACTGACTGACAGACTATTATTTATTTTGAATTTGTTGACGTTTCAAAAGTACCAAACTATGGTTTAATTGAAATAAATGCTTTGACTTTGACTTTGACTTTGAAACTTGACGTTTTTGTGTTTTGATGCATCCATTTTTAACTATGGCCTCACTTCTCTAAGGTGCAGATAAAAAATTATCAGACTTTTTACTTTTTAAAAATAGTAAACAAAATTGCAATAAAGAATAAGACCTCTAAGCTTTAAAGTTGTCGCGGAGAACCTAACGGGGTGGTTTTTAGTCAGTAAGAGTCTGACACTCCCTCCCGCCTCACCCAGGCGGGAGCAGTAATTCGATGATTTTCCCCCCTTAAAGAAAAAACGGTGCATATAGAAGTATTATCAGGCTTTAAAAAGTTACCCGTTTGAAAATAATAAACAAATTTGCAATAAAGCATAAGCCACCGTATTAATTACCTCTAACCTTTAAAGTTGAAACCTCTCAAGAAAGTTGATCAACCGATGTTGTAAGTTATAAATAAACAAAACAGTCGCATTTAAATAGACATTAACACCAACAAAATAATAAAACCAACCATTCTAACGTGTCAAAGCTAAAAACAACCGATTGAACCACCACTAGAAATACCTTCATTACTCCCATTTCTCGATGCAGTTTCAATTCTCTGTCCAATAAACTTCAAAAAACAATGTATACTTGTCTGGCCTTTAGCTCTCTGCTATGGATCCTCGCGTCCTATAATAAAGAGCTGGTCGCCGGTAGCCGTCACTAACTTCGCTTGGACACTTCGAGGAGTATTTACGTTTTGTTAGCACGCAATCGGGTAGATAATGTTCTATGTGCTGTAGATGTGTGGAGTTTTCGTCATTGGCCTTATTAATCTTATCATACATATGCATCTTACTAATATTATAAATGTTGTTTATTATTTATTTATTTATTGACTGCACGGTTGGAGCAATGGCTGGGCAACCGACTGCCGTGCAACATGTCGCGGGTTCGATTCCCGCACGAAACAACACTTTGTGTGATCCAACAATTATTGTATCGGGTCTGGGTGTCATGTGTATGTGAACTTGTATGTTTGTAAACGGACACACGACACAATCTTACCAATACTTACAATAATTATATTTCAGTAATTACTTATAATCTGATTATATGTATTAAATTATAATTTATGACTTATCCTAACATAGATACAATACAACAATTCGGATGGAATTAATAAAGGTCCCTATTAAAATGTAACTGTTTAAGTTTAATAATTAAAACTACAAGTAACTATTTATATGTAAAATAGGTAATCAAACAATTTAAATCATAAATAAAACACCTAAAGACATGTGAAAGTTTGTCACTCTGTGTGTTTGTGTGTAGGTATGTTTGTTACTCAGTCACGACAAAACGACTGAAGGGATCGAGATAAAATTTGAAACAGGTCAAGATTACATGTCTGGTCTGGAATTACACATAGGCATTTTATCCGCATCTAGCATAATCTAGTTATTTAATAAAGTAACATAACATAACACCACGCCTTTTATTCCCGAAGGGGTAGGCAGAGGTATTATACATTATGCCACTATATAATGTAACACACACTTTTCACTATTTATGTAATATAGTACCCACGATACAGGAGAAAATCCTAGTGTGAGGCAACGTTAAAACAAAGAAAGAAACGAAAAGGAAAGCAAATATTGTAAATATCTAGAGTCAAAATCATTGTAAATATCTAAACCACACCCGGAATGGCTCACAAAACATTTCGTAACAGTCGGCATATCATGCCATTATCATCTTGAATTAAATATTGGATCATTAAACAGATTTTGATTGTGCAATAAAACATATTTTATTACATTTCGATCATTTATAACTGTTGTTCCACAAGATTAAACACGTGTGTGGTGCGCCATGTTTTCATAATTCCGACTTGATGTTGTACCTACACAGGTAGGACTATATTTTAGCAAAGATTCTTTTTTTATTTAATGTGTAAAGTTAAATCTGATTAAAATAATGTCACGCTTTTTATCCTCGAAGGGGTAGGCAGAGGTGCTCATTATGCCACTGTACAATGTAACACACACTTTTCACTGTTTATGTAATAGGGGGTGAGCTAATTGCCATATACCGGCCACAATTCCAGACTCCGTGCTACTACTGAGAATTTTTAAAAACCCAGTAATTCTTTGCCCGGCCCGGCAGTCGCACTTGCGACCACTCAGCCAACGAGGCAGTCAATTGTAATATGCCAATTTGGTGACAAGATAATGGTTAATTATTACATTATACGAGTTAATAAAATATAATATTAATTAGAAACAATTACGAATTATTGCAAGTATTATTATCATCTTAAGAAGAATATAACACAATAACTGCATTCAAAAGACCGGCTTCAAAAACTAATACGAACGAAAAGTAAAAATTAAAAAGCACGCAAAATAAGTATTTTTGGTCATACATACATAACATACAGACAAATTAATAACCTTTATCTTTTCGGGAAATCTGTTAAAATAATATACTGCTGCTGCTGCTGCTGCACTGGATCAAATCTTATAGCACGGTAGGAGTATAAAAAAAGTTTTCTTTAATGGTTGATCCCACTCCTCAAATACGCAGGAAAATCCACGAGTTGTCCATTAACCATCACGCCTCATTAGTCAGGCTTACCTCATTAGATACCACTTTCCTTATATCGTTAGATTGATTATGGGGGCATACGGAAGTTCCGTGTGATTTCAATCATGGAGGAATAGTGAGTTCTCGACTATTATGGGGCCAGTTAAATGCCTAATTAAATAGTAATTATAAATATGGTCAGCTTGATCATTTATTTGTCTTTTACTGTTCTGTGTATTCCAGATTGGTAGCCTGGGCTGTTTATGTACACCCGATGTTGTACGATCAAAGCAAAACTAAAAATATACTACAGTTACTATTCCATATTATTTTGAATTCGAAATTGGAATTCTAATTAACCTTCTAAGAAATCAATGTTGCTCTACTATTCTACAAAAATAACACTAGGTAAATTCTTTATCTTCAATAACGAATATGTTCTTCATATACATAGTGAATAATATATTCATATAACTAGCACATACTCTCCACCCGAACAGAACCAGACCCGAGCGTATGGCGCGTCGCGTTCCGCGTGCGCCTCAAGGAGCCATCAGACCACCACGGATGGGGCCCAGTAGGGCTGATGCCGATACGGAGTTGCGAAGAACTTAACCGGTTGCCGGGGCTTCGGTTCAAAGTGCAGGTGAAGGAACGGGGTGGTTTTAGTCAGTAGGAGTCTGATACTCCCTGTCGCCTTACCCAGGCGGGAGAAGCCATTGAATGGTATTCTCCACTCATAAAAAATACCTAGAACATTCCTTCTCCAATACAAAACGCCCTGTAAAACCTCACTCAGTCTAGTTACCATGCAAAACTGTTGCCGAAAACCTTATTTCATTCCCACGAAGCAACGTACGGAGCAAGATTTTATTTTTCAGTGTCTGCTAAAAGGCAGTTTTCTCGACCGTAGTACATGCGGCGGGATTGTTAATATTCCAAAGTCGGACCTACATGAGCTAGCAACGTGATCAGACTACAAACCCTTCCACTTGCCAATGCAATGTCTTTAATAGGACCCATAAATTGAATATACATTAGCATACGAGCAACTACAGGAAAATAGACTACATACGTATTTTTGCAGTGCAACGTTTGTGTGGATTGAATTTTTCTATTTGCATTTTCTTTTCATAACATTCTTTGTTGTTTTTTCCATAACAGTAAATGGAGAATATAAATGCAACTGTGTGAGAATATGTACTGAAGTTATTGTAGTGTTGAAGGTTCCCTGAGAATAGGGTTTAATCCAATTGATAGCGCCGAGATAAGCTGGTTCACACAAATAAACAAGCGAAAAAACAATCTCAAGTATATTATTATTATGATATTGATAATGTAAACATTTGTGCAATTCGTCCTACTACAACTTGACAAAAAATCCCAAGGCCTATAGCTACGGTGGTCCCACTAACAATTGGGTACTTTCCTTAATAAAAAATAAATTATTTCGACTGTTGATTACAATAAAATGTAAAAAAATAATCACACTTTCATCAATTCATTTTATGACCATCTTAATTTTAGTATTTCCAGCAAATTTTTAGGATTACGTATGCTGTTTGACGCTAAAAAAATGTGACGTCACAATACACAATCTCGTATAAAATTCATAAAATACTATCGTTTTTGACAGTTCGAAAAAAGTATTGAATTTGACTAGTTGGCAAGTACCCAATTTAACAAATAAACTTCAATACATAAAGAAAACAAGGTATACAGAAACAAAACATGACCATTACAAACAAATTGATAGCTTATTTCATTTTCTCTGCATATTTTTCTCGTCTCTTTCCAACAATAAAAGTTAGACAAAGAGGGGAAATTGAAACTCTACCCTTACGTTGAGCCTCTAGTCTAAGTCTGAGCAACAAAGATATTATAAGTAGATATGTCCGTGGGGCTCTGTAATTAAAGTTAACGAACTTAGTATGCAAATGAGACCTCTTTATCGTTTTTGGGTTGAAACATCTATTAGACGACTTTATAAGGAGTCCCCACGGTGTTGGGCGTATAGCATGCACGGGGTAATTTTAATTTTATGGATTAACTATGGAGTGTAATGGTGTCGATACAAAATGTGAACGGAACGAAACCGAAAATCGCCGACAGATGATAGCAATAAAAAAAAGGTTTATTTTATTCAATCTTTCTATCCATTATTATGTATTTTCGCATAAAACGTGTGTAAATATCAGGGAACGTAGAAAAACAAAGTAAAAAGGTTTCTTCAGGTTTCTGAGTTGAGAGCAACCGATCTGAGGTGTTTATGTAGTATTGCATATTCTGAAAGGGGTAACGCCAGGGGTAACTCAAGAACATGGGGTAAAAGCATTCGTGTTTTTCTTTCTCTGAGAATATCATTCTGAGTCATAACTATTGAATTGTTGAGATGACGAAATTGGGCGGTCGACATCAATTTATTGTAAGGTTTATTGTAAATAAAAACTAATCTTTTAATTTTTTATTATCTATACAGATAAATAAAATTGGAGTGTATGTTTGTAATATTAAAATGATAGTTTTTTACTACATGCATTTGCAAATGAATATACATGTAATACCCATACCAAAAAACATAGGCTACTTTTATTTTGAAAAATTGAAACAAAAATCCCTCTCTCGGGTCTCGGGTTCGATTCCCGGATCAGGCAAAGTATTCAGAGTATTTTCAAAAAACTCTGTGGCATGGAGTCTGGAATTGTGCCCGGTATATGGCAGTAGGCCCACTCCCTATTACATGGGACTCGTAACATAAATAGTATGGGTGCAACATTGTGCAGTGGCATTAAGTGCCGTAATGTGCACCTGTGCCTACCTCTTCGGGGATAAAAGGGGTGATGTTATGTTATGAAAAAAACTTATGTTCTAAACTTCACATTGTACGCGGACGAAGTCGCGGGCAAGAGCTTGTACTATATGCAGCTGAAAAGTTTTTTGTTTGTTTAAACGTGCTAATCTCCGTAACCACGTGTCCGATTGGAATAATTATTTTTGTGTTGGATAATACATTCATCGAGGCAGGCTATAGGCTATAAAACATCACGCTGTTATTAATAGGAGCTGGGCAGAGCGAGTTAAAACGCACGGAAGTGCTACCACGTGAATACAGCAGCTCACTCGGCTCAGCTCAGTGAGCTGCGCACGGTGCTCATGAGGAAAAACCCCTCTGTGGTTCGAAACTAGTAGAGTGTTCTCAGTATATTCACGTGAGTAACCCTCGATTTTAGTTAATTTAGTATGTCTCACGATAGTTATAACAAATTATTTAATAGCGTTGCACAATTGTTGTAAAACATGTTTTATAAGGGTCCTAGTAAAAAGTGCTATTGAAAGCAAAAAAGAAACACAATTTATTTGCAGTTATCTATTTTTAAGTTGTATATAGAGGTATTTAATTTAATAATACTTAGTATTCATTTTATTTAGGTTTTTATTAAATTACGTACTTAAATAGAATAGTTGTTGAAATAAAATGTTGTCCGAACAGTTTATTTGCACCGTTACAGAAATTAAACACAAAAAAACAAGAGAAATAAGAAAAAAAATAGAACAATGTACATATAGAGGTACGATGCAAAATGGCCAGTGCTCAGCTAATTGCTAAACGTAAGCTATAAACCTAGAAAAGGCAAAGTATTGCTGAATTTCAAACCTTTTAAGAAAAGAGCGTACTCCTTTTTGAAAGGCCGGCAACGCACCTGTGACGCCTCTGGTGTTGTGGGTGTCCATAGGCGGCGCTGATCGCTTACCATCAGGTGATCCGTCAGCTCGTTGGCCTCCTATTCCATAAAAAAAAAACTAATCGAATCATCATCATCATCATATTGCCATAAGACAACCGGTGCTGAACATAAACCTCTCGTCTAATGAATGAACAATTAAGCTATTGAACTATTCTAAAAAAACGTATAAAATACTACACACACATTTTAACAAAACAATATATAATTTCTTTGAACCTAAAAAGGACGGAAAGCTTGACACTCCCTGGCGTCCTAACGAAGTTCTAAGCCATTTACAAGGTTGAATACACGCACCCTCACGCCTCTTACATAGTATGTGTAGAAATATGAGTTCCAATTTGAGACCTTTAATAATAAATTGTTTAGGGCATCCCTAGGTTTAAGTCGGGTTTAGTAAGCCACGTGTCCGTTTATAGGGTCAACAGAGTGCCTACATTGTTTAACTATGCGGCTTGATGAACTGTGTAAAATGTTGTGTTAGTGGTTTTGTCTATACATTTTTTTTTATGGAATAGGAGGCAAACGAGCAGACGGATCACCTGATGGTAAGCGATCAGCGCCGCCCATGGACACCCGCAACACCGGAAGAGTCACAGGTGCGTTGCCGGCCCTTTAAAAAGGAGTACGCTCTTCTCTTGAAGGTTTGAAGGTCGTATCGGTTCGGAAATACCGCCGACGACAGATCATTCCACAGTTTTGCTGTGCGTTTTCCATTTTTTCAGCATGGCAGTCTTATTTATAGAGCGGTCGTAAGTATGATTACCGAGCAAAGAGTCTCGAGTTCGATTCGGTAAAAGTATCTTCGGTATTTTAAATATTCTTTGTAATGGCCTTGAAACTGGACTTATGCTCGATATTAATAAAAAATATGTATCCCTTCTCTCCCTATTCCTCTGCCTATCCCCGATTTATCCCTACCCCTCTGCCTAACTTCGTATTTATCCCGGAAGGGGTTGGCAGAGATGCACAGTATGACACTTAATGGCACTGTACAATGTAACAGCCACTTTTCACTATTTATGTTATGAGTTCAAATCCAGTAATAGTGCGCCTGACTCGGGAATCGAACCTGGAGCCCGCCCCTTGCCCGGCAGGCGCATTTGCGACCAATCTACCAACGAAGCAGTCTAATGGAACAAATACATTATAGGTAATACTTTTGAAAATTCCAAAATTCCTATCACATGAAACAATAACTGAAAGAATGATGCTAATTTGACTTTTCTCGGAAATAGTTCCGAGTTTCATCCAGGAATTTATTAACTGATCAGTAATTAACGCTTTCTAAGAACCTTTGAGAGGATTTTGTTGTAACAATGTATATAGAAGTTATATATAAAAAACATCTGTTAGTTATTACGATTGTCTATGAAGTAGATTTTACGTGTATTTAGAGGTATAAAGTAAATATTTTGTTCATTTCATGGGAAAATGAGATCTTAATAGTTTAGGAAGTGAAACAAATAAAAAGCAGATTACTTTCTGATAAAATGAATACATTTATTTACCTACTATTATATATAACATAACATCACGCATTTTATCACCGAAGGGGTAGTAAGAGGTGTACATTACGGCATTCAATGCCACTGTAGAGCTACAATGTAACACCCATTTTTTACTAATTATATTATGAGTCCCATGTAATAGGGGGTGAGCCTATTGCCATATACCTATACCATATATAAATGTACTATTGTATGTATATTACCTTTAATATTGTAATTTGTAGTTTAACCTTTGGTATGTCGAAGCGTAGATCTACGCGAGACACAGTGCGTTTTCTATTGTGTCTTAAATACCGACATACAAGAGTTACTTTATTTTTTTTTATTTATTGCCAATATGTTTAAAGCTTCCTAAACATAGCTACTACACGTTTATTTTTCAACTATATTATTTTATACATGGGTAACTTATTATGCCAATATTACTAAGAATTAGAAACATTCTAACTCAAAATAATCTCAACTAAGTCTACAAGCGAATCATTAAGAACACTTCACACGGTGGCTGAACAAAAACAAGTTTGCACAACTGGCCCAAAATGGCCTGTCATCGCCCCAGTCATGTCCGAGGCCCAAATTAATGGCCACCATTTCGGAACGTCCCCGTTTCACTTTTTCCGACTTCCAGAAATCCGTTGAGACTTCTCCGAAAAAATGCGATTCTCCTTATATTAGTGTTGGATGTTTTGTTACATTGTCACTCAGTTTTTGATGGCGAGAATGTATAGCTGAGTTTTTCGTTTTTCATATTCCACGCTATCCCGTAGGAGTTGGCAGACATATTGGTTGTCCGTGTTGAATGTCGGTCTCGTACAGTTGTGACAACGTTTTTTCTTATTGAATATAAGATGGGTGTTTTTGTTCTGTAATTTGTTTTGTGAATTTATTTATGCTGTTGTTATTAGTGTCTAATATTAGCATGTTAAAATAGCGTGTGTGGGAAGGAAATATTGTTATTGTCATGTAGGTTCTTAAAATATAATTTGTATGTGCTATAAAGTGTTGTGTACGTTTATGAAACGATGTTTTCAATAACGATCATTCAACTTTAATAGTGTAGG
Organism: Spodoptera picta; assembly: GCA_038387885.1. NCBI lineage: Eukaryota > Metazoa > Arthropoda > Insecta > Lepidoptera > Noctuidae > Spodoptera > Spodoptera picta. Next base: position 2,859,546 of record JAZHFQ010000484.1, read on the forward strand.
AGCACTGGCATGTATCAAAAGGTTAATTTTGAACTTGTTTTGAAATTCTAAATAGAACACCATGTACATCTACCTCTACAATAATAAAATAAAACAATTACATTAAGTATAAACTATGCCATCAATACCACATTTAGTAAAAATAGTTCAAGTATCAAGTGATTGATTAAATTATTGGTTTACCCACATTTACTTCATATTTTTGCTATAGTTTACTGGTCTGCCCGTGTTACTTGATTCTGTTCTTTGTGTACCTATATTTATCACTTTACTCACATTTTTAAATAGTGAAAATTTGTATTTGTTCTTTTGTATTATTTTTGTTTATATGTACGTACTACTGTGCGCTCTAAATTGTTTACTTTTGTATGAAATATTGTTTCTCAGTAGATAAGTGAATTATGTATGTGATTCTTTATGAGAAATAAAGCTATTCTAAACCTAACTTGTTATTACTTCGAGAAAAATATTTTGTATCGTTGCAATATTTTTTTCAAAGTTACCATCGCAGGAAAAGATTAAAAAAATAATTCAAAATTCGTGCACAATATTGGAAACGCGTCAAGGCGCCAAGCGACTTGTAATATCCGGTCCAAACCAGATCGTTGGCAAAACAAAACGCTCGGAGCCATGTTACAAACACACTCACACTTGCAAAACTCTTGTTCTAAGTTTGCATTCCTTCTCTTTCCAACGTAGTATATTGAACAGAGATGGAGAATTCTCCAGGAAAATGTTATGAAAATATTAAACAAGTAATTCTCGAAGTTCATAAGAAATTGAATGTTTGTTGATATTTTGACACGTGTTTTCTGCACGTTATGAGTTCATGAACGAAGAAACATTATACATACATATGTCACTTGATTTATAGAAAGAAGGTATTGTAGAAATAAAATGATTATTCGGTAAAAAGACCATTACATTTTAGGTTGCGTTGTTAATCAGAAAGAAGAAAGAAAGAAAGAAAAACCATTTATTTTGCTACGACACACAACAAGAAATTAGAAATACAAAAAAAAAACGTATGGTGCGTCGCAGCGCAAAAGGCTGGAGCTCAGCTTAATACCGTGGACCGGGCACAGAGGCTCACAACTTACAAAGTATCAATCTCATATAGAGAAGTTTTATTACTATTCATAATTTGAAAAAGACAATAATACATCGCTCAATCTACAAATCACCCAATCAATTTCTAACCTTTTCAGTTGGCTCAATCCTCGTTAACAACTATAATATTTTTTCAAGCGCATTTAACAAGAGCTTTGAACTGTCAAAGTCTTTCAATAAATCTTCCATTACTAGATACAGATAAATTACAAGACATTCATAGAAACAATTTAACAATCCTAATCCTAACTATAATATTATAAATGCGAAAGTAACTCTGTCTGTCTGTCTGTCTGCTACTCTTTCACGCCAAAACTACTCATCGGATTTGAATGAAATTTGGTATATCTGTATACCATTCATATTCTAGACCCCGAGATAAAACATAGGCTACTTTTTATCGCGAAAAAGGGGTTGTAAGGGGTTAAAAGGGGGGGGGTTGTATGGGATTTCATAATTTTTAAAGATAAAACCATGAAACTTTATATTTAAGCACTTGATAAAAAATAATAAAACATTTGTTCCAGCATTTTTGAAATTTCGACCTGTGAGGGGATGAAATAGGGGTTGAAAGTTTGTATGAAGTTCGTCATTCTTGAAGATAGGTACCTTACATTTTATATTTAGGCACTAAATAATAAACAAAAAATCGTTTGTTCAATATTTTTGTACACAACGTGACGCTGGCCCCAGTAAGTGTCTCTTGGACATTTATAAGAGAACAATAAATTTTTATTTTTTAAATATACCTACTTACTAATGATTCAAAAATACACCCAAAGATACTATTCCACGCGGACGAAGTCGCGGGTAACAGCTAGTTCTTTTATAAAATTAAATTTTATTCGAGCGAATTCTAATCTGTGATGGCACTTCACCTGAATTGAAAAGAACGCGATACAAAAACCTTTAGCTCTGGCACTTTATTTTAGCGACTAAGGTTTTAAATCCTCATATCTAAAGAAAAATGTAAAAGATAAGTTTGATGTAATTTATGTGAACTACGCTCTCTTTGTTCTAGCACTATGAAAATACGAGTAGTTCTTTTTCAGTAATATATAATTTGTTTTACGCCCCGCGATTTTTAACACGTGTGACATTTTTTTTTCTTTCTTCTGAGGGGCGAATTGGCTGAAGATAAAATATAATAAATAAATAAATATAATAAAATATAATACGTCTTTACTTATCTAGTCTCATGAAACACTTGCTAGAACCAGTTTCAGCCGAAAAAACTGTAATATTAAAAAAGTCTTATCTTCAATTTGCTACGACGTAGCACTCGTAGCTGGCTACACCGTAGCAGTCCTACCGTACCCAATGAAAGATTGCGATACAAAAAAGCTCCTTTATAAAGCTCAATAACCGATTGCCCATTTAATTTAAGTGTCCAGTTCAGAAATTGCGATCATAAAATTCGTGTCCCTTAATTATGTGAAGTATATTAGCAGGCCCCCTCGCCCTTGGGGCCTCGGAATGTCGAAGGATTAATGGGGCCCCCGGCGATGTGTCCGTTTTCATTTTTCGCTTAAACTTCCACTGGCTGGGTTTTGAGTGTTCGTTTTCATGGGAAATTTTATCTATTGTACTCACAGGTATTGGCGACGATGTTTTGAATAATATTTTATCGTTTGAATCACTTTGGTGCGTCGAATAAATTTAATTTATTCTGTATATAAGTTCTTGAAAATATATTTTAAATTACAGTCAGAAAAGTATTTCTATAGCAATAATTTAGCCAAAATAATATTAAAAACGTACGTAAATGTAACCCACAACGTGCTCCAGAGCTCTGTAAAAGAATAAAGAATGAGCGGCATATATTTAGAACATCCATTACCACGTGCCGTTTCAAAATTCCTTCCACTTACAATTTCATAACTCGATACTTCATCTAATTGACTTTCATACATGTTTTTCTCTCAGCCGTACCCTCGTATTAACCCATTCTATAGCTTTGTTTAATATTCAGAAAACGTCCGTACCGGCAACCCTACGGTCTAACTTCTTAACCTTCACATTCTATGAACGCAGAATTATCATATTTTAGATATTTGAGCGCAGCCAATTTTGTGGTTTAAAGAGAATGGTATTTCCTCACGAAACTCACGATATTATTTCTAGTTTAATTTTATGTAGATTTAGGTTGGTTCTTATTGGTTGAGATACGTTTTTAGTCGAATTAATATGCGCTGGTATTTAAATATGGCTTTTATAGTTTTAGCTTGGGCTGTGTGGGAATTACTCGTGCTGTATTATACCAATTTTGCTTGGTGATTAGGTGATATTCACCCAAATTCAGTTTGGGATTTTTTTTTGAGACATAAAACACAAAATCCACATTTTAGCACAAATTAACTCAATTGTCAGTCATATAAGTGGTTTAGCAGCTGACATTAATACAACCAAGTTCAGTATTATTGAAATTTTACATTTAACTATACAATTGAAGTGTTTTAATTTCAAGTGTACTCATAGGTCTCTCGTACCTTCTTTAAACTGTCAAACACCAAGCGGTCACCGGTGACCGCAACCTATTGTTCTATAATTGTGTCTACAAAACCGGTACTCGACGAGTTTAAAAAGCAAATGCGTGAACAAAAGCGAAAAAAAAATTTAAGATAACAAAAAAAAGATTTATTTTCTCTGCACCGTGACTACGTCTCTCGACAAAATGCTACTTATGATAAACATACTTTGGCAGAACCTTTTTCACACATTTGTATACAAGTCATATCTCATGAATGTCCGATGGTACCCCGGACGGCTGCGGGAGGGTTATCCTCTACCCCGGAGCAACGGGTGTAAAGTGGAAGAAGGAAAAATGGACACTCACCGGTTTTGTTGGGACGCGTATATTCGAATTACGCTATGCAACGTCCTTTAACTGAATTGAATTTATCAAATAAAAATATTATTTTTTGTAAGTATGATGATGTATAAAATATATTGAATATTGTTGACTTTATTTACTATGTCATTAATATACAAAATTATTTTATTTCTTCTGTCTACATGAAACTAAATGAATTAATTTTTTGTGACTTAATTCGTCGAGTACCGGTTTTGCAGACACAATTATAGAACAATAGGTTGCGGTCACCGGTGACCGCTTGGTATTTGACAGTTTAAATCCTTTCCAAATGATTTCCTTTCTAAATGATTTTCTTCGGAAATTATGAAATGTTTTATCTAATTCTACGACTAGGAAATTCCCTAATGTATAATGTCCCGCTTTTGTAAAGTAAAATTTACAAAAGCGGGAGTAAAATTGAATTCACGCTTCACCGCCTACTTTGAGAGATGAAAAAAAAACAACCTTATAAAATAGTAAGAAGTAATGTATCTTCAAAGCCTGTTGAAAAAACACATATCTAAACTGTTTCAAACTATATTTAGTAAATACGCGTCCACGTCCATTAATCTAAGGTCGCAGAGACCTTAATGCAAACGATGGGCGACGTCGGCGCGATGCTAATTCACTACCTTTTCGATTTGTATCACCTTACATTATACATTATGTGGACCGACCTGCCGGACGAACACTAAAGGCAGAAAGTGTTATTTTCATAATAACATCGCTTTCACGTATTATGTGTAGTGTTCTGAAGTATTGCCTCGTTGGCCGAGTGGTCGCAAGTGCGACTCGGCAAGGGGTCTCGGGTTCGATTCCCGGGTCGGACAAAGTACTACTGGGTTTGAAAAAAAAATTCAGTAGTAGCACGGAGTCTAGAATTGTGCCCGGTATATGGCAATAGACTCACCTCCTATTACATGGGGCTTGTAACATAAATAGTGAAAAGTGGGTGTTACATTGTACAGTAGCATAATTAGGTTAGTACACAGAAGGCAGAGCACTTCTGCCTACCCCTTCAGGGATAAAAGGCGTGATGTTATGTTATGTTCTAAAGTATTACCTTAATAGTCATTTATTTCAGACCATGTCCATATTCTTGTTAGTAACTTTTAACTAAAAACTAATGTTAGTAGACACTATATCATTACAATAGGTTAACATAGGTAAACAAACAATTAGATACAGACAGTACAAAATCATTCAAATACGAGAACCTCTGATTTCCTCAGTCTTACGAAATATGTATGTCATGAAATTGTGACATTTGAAAATTCTGCACTTAACGTCTGCTGAGAACAGTAAAGTGGGATTGTCACATGTTTCGGTGCCATACCAGGGTATCACTCCGGTCAAGCCAACCCGTTCGTCTTAGAAAAAACAGGTGAGAAACTACGTTGGTGTTGTGTGAATGATGCTACTAAAATAATTATATTGATGAGCAAAAGTGCTATTTTACAAACTTTTGTTTAGTTTCATCTGTTGTAGTATCATTATTATTATTTTTTTATGCATAAGCCGGTAAACGAGCAGACGGATCACCTGATGGTAAGCAATCGGAGTCGCTCATGGACACCTGGAACACCAGAGGCGTTACAAGTGCGTTACCGGCCTTTTGAGGATTATTTATTTATTTAAGACTTAGTACAGTAACAAATGTACAGGTGGACTTGAGGATCGTTGGGGATTCAGGAATTGGGAGATTGGGGAAGGGAAGGGTAATTGGGCCTTCGGTAATCTCACTCACACGACGAAACACAACGCAAGTGTTGCTTCACGTCGATTTTCTGTGAGGCCGTGGTATCACTCCGGTCGAGATATTCGTGCCGAAGCATGGCTCTCCCACACTTAAAATTTAGGTAGACAAATAAATTATTTCTTTCATTAAGATTACTGATTAAACCAAACCACATTTTCTCTCATAATCTTCAACAACATAATATTACTGTATGAAGCCGAGGCTCATTCTTAAGCCATATTGTGACGTCACAGTGCTTAACTCCGCGTATAGTTTGCGAGCGCAGCACTGCAATATCCGGAGCGAACATGTGTAGTGACGTCACGACCAGAACGACTTTAAGAACAGCGGCCATATTGATTTGGATCCGGTTATCGCGTTGGCTGAAATAGGCTTTGTATTGATGTTCTATAACATAACATCACGCCTTTTATACCCGGAGAGGCTAGGCAGAGGTAAACATTACGAGCACTTGATGTCACTGTACAATGTAACACCCACTTTTCACTATTTTTGATATTTTTTATAATCCCAGTAATATTAACAAGATTTTAGTAAATTTAGTACCTATGTCTTACGATAGTTATTATAAAAACCCAGTAATATTTTGCCCGACCCGGGAATCGAACCCGGAATCCCTTGCTCGATAGTCGCACTTGTGACCACACGGCCGACGAGGCTGTTTTTTATAAAATATAGGCCAGAAATATAGGCTTCAGTTATAACTAAAAATTACACAGTATTTCATAGTTGCATATAAATTCTGCCAGCTAGACCTACTTTGAGGCCATTTGTAAGCAGAAATGCGTAATCTGAAATTTAGACTTAGCATACGTTATTACGTACAAACTTTTATTGGATAATTTTTTTTTAATTCACGACTCACATCATCGTACAAATCTTGAATTACAAAGTGTATCTACTACAAAAATTACAAATAAATACATTAGAACGAACAATACATTCTAAATTCATTAAGATACGAATCTATTATGGCCAATCACACTTCATACTAATATTATAAAATGTTTCTTTGTTTCAATGTTTGTTCGTCAATTACTCTAAAACCACTGAACGGATTTGATAAAAATTAGTATACAGGCAAGGTATGGGGACTGTCTTAGGTGATGCGATATTTTTTATCCCGATTAATAATTGCTCCATGAGATAAAATAGCCGCGGGCAAAGCCGCATGTAAAAGCTTGTAAATAGATTTTTTTTATTGCCTAAGCCGGTAAACGAGCAGACGGATCACCTGATGGTAATCAATCGGCGTCGCCCATGGACACCTGGAACACCAGAGGCGTTATAAGTGCGTTACCGGCCTTTTGGGCAATTAGGAGTTTGAGGATCGTTGGGGATTCAGGAATTGGGGAGATTGGGGAAGGGGAGGGTAATTGGGCCTCCGGTAACGTCACTCACACGACGAAACACAACGCAGGCGTTACTTCACGTCGGTTTACTGTGAGGCCGTGTATATATATACCTCTATATATAGAATAGATAAATCGATATATTATTAATAGTCCATATTGCATGGTAAGACGTGAGTCCGGATATTGCCGAGTCTTGCATCGTCCACGCAAACTGGGCACGTAGCGCGACTAGTGTCGCTTCTCTAGTGTTACGGAAAATGTCTTTAGAATGTGAGGCGGGTATGTTTAGCTTACATCAAGACTTCAAGGCAATGTTCAATAATTATTTCGTGGAACTGTTTTTTATGGGATATGGCATTTCTTTCTTCATTGCAGCAAAGAGTTTCCTATTTCTTGTATAGAACTATTTTTATGGATTGTCAGTATGCATATTATTTGAGCACCATGTTTGACTATAAGATTTTTTGTTTTTTTTTTATTTTTGTAAGTTCTGTTATTTTTTTTTGTATAATGCGATAAGCGTGTCTTTGCATTGATCTCACATAAACGTAGAGTATTGGAATATGTATCAGAGACATTGTAGAACATACGTTTTTTAAAAAGAGTAACGAATGAAGTTTCTTGCTCGTTCTTCTCCATCCGAATCTACATTTTGGAAGTCGGATTTCTGTGAGGTCGTGATATCACTCCGGTCGAGCCGGCCCATTCGTGCCAAAGTTTGGCTCTCCCACACTTAAAACATCTTAGCACGTGGTTTTGTATTTTAGAGTTCTTTTTAAAATTTTCTGTTGATGTTAAGATATTTTTGTAAATGGGTTATTTTGACTAATATTTTTATGATTCGATCAAGACAGTTGGAAATTAATAAGTTGAAAAATACACATTTTGATGTAAAGTTTCTGTCATTATGTCATCCATCATTACATTATAACATCACGCATCTTATCCCCAAAGGGGTAGGCAGAGTTGCACACAGAGGTAACACCCACTTCTTACTATAAATGTCGAGTCCATCCATCATTACAATTATAATGAACTACGTACCTACATATAAAATTTACAAAAAATATATATAAAAATATATATAAATCTTAAGGAATCGTAGTTATTGGCGTTTCCTAGTCTCTGCCTACCCCATAGTAGAAAGGCGTGAAGTTATGTATGTATGTAAATCTTACTATTTAGTAACAATAAAATAAGATATAACATTTCAATACACATTTCATTATTTATTACAAAAAAGTCTGCCTCCACGTTCAGGTAACGTAAGCTAAGGGTGTTCTACTTAAATGTAGCGCATACGCAATGAGCTGGGGCATGGGCCCCACTCTAAATTGTCTGTCAGTCTCCCGCGACAAATGGAATTTGTGGCAAAATGTGGGACTACACTAGCTTTTAAACACTATGAAGAGTGGGCATTACTTTTTATAAAGACCCTTTAGCAGCTGGTTTTTAGTAAAAAATATAAGGGAAAATGGTTTTAAAAGAGTTTTCCAGTTAATAGTTTATGTTCCGTGTAAAATGTAAGGGTAATTTTAAACTATGCAATGTTAAAAAGATGTAAAAATAGGTCATCCTTCTCTGAGATCGTCATACGACTTTACTTGAGAGGTATAACAAACGGACCAAAGTCCAGCTGAATAGCAAAACCGTAGTAAGATACAAGATAAAATTAAAATGCAGTTATCTTCTCCGCTATGGGTACTTATATAGCATAACAACATTACGCTTTTTATCCTAGGAGGGGTAGGCAGAGGAGCTCATTACGCCACTTAATGCCAGTGTTTTGTACAGTAACATCCACTTTAACTATTTATGTTATGAGTCCCATGTAAAGGGGGTCAGTCTATTGTCATATCCCGGGCATTATTCCAGACTCTGAGATAAGTTTTTTAAAACACCCATTAACACTTTGCCCGACTCGGGAATCAAACCTGAGAGCCCTTGTCCAGCAGTCGCACTATGCTGTGGTATATTGAGTATTCTAAGAGTCGTCATACGGGTCCCAATACATACATAGGTATTCTTTGTAAATAGACAATCCTTTTAAAATTAAACGAAGATTAATTAAAAAAGGTTTTAATCCGTAAATGGTGTCGTGGTGGCCCGGAGGTTTAAGACGCCCGCTTCTCATGCATGAGGGTACAGGTTAGAAACCTACCAACGGCAAGTACCAATGTGACTTTTTCCGAGTTATATGTACTTTCTAAGATCATCAGCTTCAAAAACCTCGGGTTATATATTTTGCCGCGAAGCACTTTAAATAAGTAAGTACCGACAGCTACTTCCCTCCTCACCTCAATTTTAAAATATCCCACCATGCCCAATACAAAAAGAGTCGGATACAAAAGCGGGTAACCCGGATAGACACCATACATTTTTAAGTACAAAAGTCTAACAAATTTGTTTTGTTTACGCTCTATCATCAGTTTGTACTTGACTTCATGCGGTGACCAGACAACGGCATTACACTCCAAACGACTTTTTACAAGGGCTTCATACAGTGCTTTCAATGCATTAAAGTTAGTAAATTGGTTACCTAAACGTAATACCATTCCTAAATTTCGGTAAGCTTTTTTGCAAATATTCACAATATGAGTCCTAAAATTCAAATCAGTAGTAAAGCGTACACCCAAGTCCCTGACCTCAAAGACCCGCTGCAGTGGCCTTCCGGCCAAGCAGTATTGGTGATGACTTGTGTTATGAGCTCGGCTAAACGATAACACGGAACATTTGGCAGCGTTGAAAAATAATCGGTTTTCTATACTCCATTCCTCAATTTTAGATATATCCTGTTGTAGAATGTAATGAATGAATGTAATGAAGTAATGAAAAAAAGAATGATCCTCTGTTTGTTTTATTTTTAAAATTAATTTTAGGTCGTCAGCAAATAATAACGGTGTGGAATTATTAACTACGCTCGGCAAATCATTAATGGTTAAAATGAAAAGTTGGGGCCCTAAATTACTTCCCTGGCTTACGCCTGACCTAGTAAAGTAGGGCTCAGAAAGGCTTCCGCCACAGTCAACGCACTGACATCGGTCTCTCAAATAATTTGAGAAGAATTCTTCTTTTCGCGATCAGCTAAAATGGCTTCCTATCCGTGAGAGAAGATCTCTTAGATCTCTCTGCATGCTTTTCTCTATTCTGAATGTTCCTTGTGCTCCTGAATACCTAAAGTCTTGCTTCCAGGTATTGGGCAGTTCTCACAGCCGAAATCTCCGTTCTGCTGAAAATCTGCTTCTTGAGATTCCGTCCCACCGAACATCCTTCATTTCTAACTCTTTCACAGTTAGTGTAATTAAGTTATGGAACGCATTACCGCTTAAAATAAAAAAGGCTCCAAATAAGATCACTTTCAAACGCGATGTTCACGAATTCTTTTTAAAGTCACAACAACGCTGAGTCTTGGTCTATTCCTATTATATATGTATTATTATAGAATCTATTTATTTAGTATATTTATGTATATACGAGCATACATATATGTTATAGAGGTATATACCTATATATTTATGTTGTTTTTATATTGTAGTGTAAATTTTAAATATTTTTAGTACCTTTCTATATTTATAAAGTCTATGTTATTTGTTTCTAATAATTACACATGCCTATTTTTTCGCAGATTTCCATTCTAACCCTAAGGTTGACTGGGAGAGAATGCCATATGGCATTAATGTCCGCCTTATGTACCATTACTTGTTTGTGTGTACATTAAAGTTAAAAAAAAGAAAAAAGAATGTCAGTGTGTGCGGTGTGCAGCCTACACTGGCCAGCTTTGACAGAAGGATATCATTATCTACGGTATCGAAGGCTTTCCGAAAATCAAAGGCTACGTCCACCAGTTGTCCAGCATCCACCGCAGGTACAACGTGTGTCATAAGATCCAGCAAGTTCCCCGTCGTTCCCCGCCCACGACGAAAGCTATGTTGTGCGTCCGACAGCAAAGGGCCCACCTGTGAATACAGGCTGCTGTGAATGGCCGACTCAAATACTTTAGCTGGAGTGCACAATACTGCCACAGGTCTATAGTCACAAGCTTCAGTCCCACCACTGCCTTTCGGCACAGGCACTACCCGAGTGAGTTTCCAACGATCGGGATACATTGCTGTTCGAACAAACACGTTGTATAAATGCAACAACGGGTCCACCAATACTGCACTGCAATCTCTAAAAATAAAGGCCGGAATACCATCAGGTCCAGCGGAACGCTTAGGGGGCAAGCGCGCGAGCGCGGTCCGCACGTCGGCGCGGCGCAGCAGCGCGAGGTGAGCCCGCTGTCCATACTTTGTGTTTGATGTCAGTTGTATGTTATAAGGTCATAAACTCTGTGGGCATGGCTGCACGCTTAGCGCGGTGGCTGGGCAAATGACTGCCGCGCAACGTGTTGCGGTTTCGATTCCCGAATGGAACAACTCTTTGTGTTCCACAGTTTGTTGTTCCGGGTCTGGGTGTCATGTGTATGTGAACTTGTATTGTATTTGTAAACGCACCCACGTCACAAGAGAAAATCCTAGTGTGCGTCAACGTTTTTAAAAAGAAAAAAATGAATATATTAAGTCTCATATTGATACCTAAAGCGGCAGTTAGGGTAACATGACATAATAATTACTATTCTTTATTAATGCTGTTATTGAGTATAGATAATCAACATTGGACACTACCCTATGATTGACAATTTTATAGTCTCTATTGACAGTTGTACAGTTTGTCAATGTTTATGTAGAATTTATATACGTAATTAGTCAACACATTTTCATATTTGGAATTGTGCCCGGTATATGGCAATAAGCTCACCCCCAATTGCATGGTGAGAACTGGGTGTTACATTGTGCAGTAGCCTTATGTGACCTCTGTCCATCCCTTCGGGGATAAATAGCGTGATGTTATGTTATTTTCGTATTTAAAATTAGATCTTTATCTATATCTACACCTTCATCTACTAATCTTAATCATATCTTTTGAATTGTTTTTTAAAAGAGCAACGCATGGAGTTTCTTGCTTATTCTTCTCCATTCGAATCTACATTTTGGAATGAACACCTAGTTTCACTGACGGACAGACTGACTATTATTTATTTTGTATTTGTCGACGTTTCAAAAGTAAAAGACGTCGACTTTGTTTCGATACACTCTAAAAAAAACTGTTTAGTACAAACGACTACTCACACAACTTGAAGTAATCAAACCACTCTTCCGTAAGTCAGTAAAAGAAAGACCAGCAAAGCTTTATCTGTACTCCAGGATCCACTTCTCGGCAGGTAAATAAACCGATTAGGGGTAATTTGTAACACGGTCTACCGTCTCCTGTACGGTGGAGGGTGAGCACATATAAATCATTGTTTGTGCCTATTATAACAACATTATTTCGCATTAGTGTACAATCTACGTGTTTATTGTACATCCACTGTGTCGGGACTTTTATTTTTCTATTTGTTGAAGTAATTTATTAGCCGGCAAAGCCCCCACGGTGTTCAGCCATATTTATTTTCTGTTACGAAGATTTGTCAGCTAATATTTTTTGGTGTTATTATTTAATACCCCTTCATGTAATCATTCGGGATTTAAGGATTCGTGTTTTGTTTTGTGTCAATTTGTTTTATAGCTATAGTTAAATTAAGTTTAAAGTTATTAAGTTTTATGTTATTAATTGGTTTAGCATGTTTTTATAAGATTCATTGCAATTAAATCAAGATCATGTTGACTAATTTTTTTTTTGATGCCTTAAGATAGCATTTTTATTATTCTTTTTTTTAAGGTTTAAATATTTTAGTTCATAGTTATTTATATTTTAAGTTGTATATATTTTCATTTAGTTATAGTAAATATTAATTTTATTTTTAATTGTCATCAAATATACCACCAAAAGTGTCATGAAATATCGAAGAGACATACACTACACGTAATTTACTCATATTATCCCCGACTAAACTTGCTTCAAAAAGCGTCGTTGATATCACTGAAAATTCTTAATTAAACCTCCAATACTTTAAATACAAGATTAGGACAGTTTCATTAAGTTATCGAAAAGACAAATTCAAAGGGCGAAGCGTAAGATAATTAATTTGAAATTATATAAAACGTCTTATTGTTCGTTAAGTAAATTTTAAAGAGGAGAATCCCCGTGAGAATTGGCCAGGCCTGATTTAACGGGGTTCGATTTATGTTTCGAGGGCACGCTAGAGGCGCCTACAGTGTATGGCGCGAGGAAAAAGAGATAAGCGTTTTTATTTATTATGGTACCTACACTTCATAAACGGTGGGCTTATAGTATATTATATATATATATATTTTATTTTCGCCTATTGTGTCTTTAGACGGGTATTACTAAACAAATACTATTTCAGATTAATATCCTACTAATATTATAAATGCGAAAGTTCGTGAGGATGTGTGTATGTGTGTGTGTGTGTGTTTGTTATTCTTTCACGTTAAAACGGCTGAAGCGATCGGAATGAAATTTGAAACATGGTTTAGAATAATACATAGGTTAATTTTTACCCTAAGAATCGCGGGTGAAACTACTGGCTTCTGCCAGTAGTTTCGCTAGTTTCACATAAGATGAGAAAATCGTCTCTGATGTAGAACTTAATAAGAGTTTGAAGTTGGAAACATGTCGGTAAACCACTCCATCAAAGAGTATTAAAAAAAAACTATACGTTTTTATTTATAAGTTACCTAAATAAAAAAAATGTCTAAAACTTTTTTACAACTGGCACAAGTTACGAGAAGCCTGTACAATTAAAAAAGGGGTAAAGTAGATGCATTTATTTTCGCTCTTACTTACCTCTATAACTTAGACCAAAACAAGCGACTTAATTGAATTTAGCGATATACGCTCCGTTCCGAATTTAGAAAATGTTTTGAAACAACAGGACGTGTGTGTTAGTATAATTTATATACAAATAGATGGAGTCAAACCTTCACGTAGGAAATATTAAAAGCTTCTGTATTCTTCTAGCTATTTTTTTAAATAATGTCATTATAACTGAACATCGCGGGTTACTTCTTGTGTATTTATTTTGGGAATTTTGATAATTATAATATGAATTCTGTAAGGAGTGTTCTGTAAGATTTTTTTTTGAATTTGTATCGGCGATTAGTCGCAAGACTATAAGCTGATGAGTTCAGTTGTTCTGGCGATTAGGCGAAGGAACCAGTGTCCCTTCTACCTTTTCATGGGTTCTGTAAGTGGAATTTGTTTTGTTTCCATAATTGAATACGAAATCTTAAACTCGACTAAAATATAGAATCTTATTGGAGAAATCTGTAAAATTCATTTTTTTTATTAGCTATCAAAATAGAACAAGATACAATTATAACTTTAGGATAGTGACTTTTCAATAGCCTTAAAGTTATTCTTCTCAAAAAAAACAAACAAGAAACTACTTTTCTAGACAGACTTTTCTTCTAATCATCATCAACAGCCTATAAATGCCCACTGCTGAGCAAAGCCTCTTCTCACACAGAGAAGGATTGAGCATTATTTATGCTTGCTCAACGCGGTTTGACGATTACAAACTTATAATTAGAAATTTTAAGCCCAGGTTTCCTCTCGAAACCCGATACGAAGCCGCGGTAGGCCTAACGGGTTGCCGGGGCACGGCCCGAAAAGCAGGTGTAGGAACGAGGTGGTTTTAAGTCAGTAAGAGTCTGACACTCCCTCTCGCCAATCCTAGGCGGGTGAAGGCATTGGATGATTTTGCCACCTTAAAAAAAAGGTTTCCTCTCGATGTTTTCCTTCACCGTTTGTCAGTGGTGTCTAGATAATTTAAGACCTTTCTAAACCAAAAGTAAATTAATTTTCACTCAATATTATTCGCTCGTTTCGTTCAAACAACACGTTGGCGAAGTTTCTTCACATAAGCCACTTAGATGGCTCCGTTGTCTAAGACTTTGGTTAACATATTATTACAAAAGCAACACCGTAACTTTGGAAGCGAAGTTTGATTACAAGTTAAGTAAGCTGTACGTTTTAGATTACATCTCATACATAACATACATATGTCTTTCCACGTGTATGGTAGATTTTATTCTATTATTGAAGTCCTCTTGACTAAATTAGACTGCCTCGTTGGCCGAGTGGTCGCAAGTGCGACGCGGCAAGGGGTTTCAGGTTCCATTCCCGGGTAGGGCAAAGTTATTTTCTAATTTAAAAAAAATCAGTAGTAGCATGGGGTCTGGAACTGTGCTCGGTATGTGGCAATAGACTCATCCCCTACTACATGAGACGCTAACATAAATAGTGAAAAGTCAAAGTCAAAGTCAAAGCATTTATTTCAATTAAACCATAGTTTGGTACTTTTGAAACGTCAACAATTACAAAATAAATAATAGTCTGTCAGTCAGTCCGTCAGTGAAATTAGGTGAAGCTAGGTGCTCATTCCAAAACGTAGATTCGAATGGAGAAGAACGAGCAAGAAACTCCATTCGTTACTCTTTTAAAAAAGTATGTTCTACAATGTCTCTGACACATATTTCAATACTGTACGCATATGTAAGAACAATGCAAAGACACGCTTGACAAAAAAGTGGGTGTTACATTATATAGTGGCATTAAGTGCCGTAATGTGCACCTCTGCCTACCCCTTCGGGGATAAAAGGCATGATGTTATATCTATACTAATATTATAAAGAGGAAAGATTTGTTTGTTTGTAATGAATAGGCTCCGAAACTACTGGACCGATTTTAAAAATTCTTTCACCTCTGGAAAGCTACATTATCCCCGAGTAACATAGGCTATATTATATTTTAAAAATAATTAGGGATCTTTCCTAAAATTCCAATAATGTAACCCAAGGTGTAAAAAAATGACGTGAAAAATTCCTTACGTCGGGTGCGCTGCGAAAACTATTGATGATAGAACAAAATCATTTACTACTTTGCAGAACTCATCATTATCTACAAAAAGTGTCGCGACAGCATGTCTAAATATTATAGTTATGTCACAGTAAGCGGTTTTTTATTCTAAAAATTTAATTTATATGCCGCCGCTTGAAAAGGCTCTTTATTTGTACCTTGGTATTAATCCTTATCAAAATAAATTACCTTATATTCAAGAAGACGGCTTCAATACCTTTTTATTCATCATCAACAGCCTATAAATGCCCACTGCTGAGCAAAGCCTCTTCTAACACGGAGAAGGTTAGAGCGTTAATCACCACGCTTGCTCAATGCGGGTTGGAGATTTCAAACTTATAATTAGAAATTATAAGTCCAGGTTTCCTCACGATGTTTTTCCTTCACCGTTTGTCAGTGGTGTCTAAATAATCTTAGAAAGTACATATAACTCGGAAAAAGTCACATTGGTACTTGCCGTTGGTAGGTTTCGAACCCGCACCCTCATGCATGAGAAGCGAGCGTCTTAAACCTCCAGGCCACCACACACCTTTTTATTCAATTCGGACATTTCATTCGGAAGATATCACGAATTTAAAAATGCAAGTATTAGAAAAATGTCGCGTGGTTATCGCTCACCGCGCTCAGCTAGCCAGCATGCGATGTAGGCTCCACGTAAGCGTCACTGGGGTACGGTGGGGGGGGGGGCTGAGTCAATGTAATAAAATAACGTGCCGGCTGGTCAACTAGCTCATATACCGAGGATACCGATGATCCCAACTGATCTGCCAATCCCTTTTAAACGACTTCAGTTTCCGGTCAAATCATCTTTCGCGTTAACTATTAACAAGTCCCAAGGCCAAACCTTCGAATTATTAGAGATCGATCTACGAAAAGAATGTTTCACTCATGGCCAACTGTATGTTGGCCTATCACGTGTCGGAGCTCCTGAAAATCAATTTATTTTGCTGCCACAAAATAAAACTACTTCAAATATCGTTTACAGGGAAGCTCTGACTCACTAAAACTAATGGCTTTTGTTTTTTTGTAGATAATATGATATTTGTAAAAAAAATAAAATTAAAAAAAAACAAAAAAAACATTAATAAAAAATATGAATAAAAAAAATTCATTAAAAAAAATTCTAACTTCATTTATAATTTTACTTTTTTTTTGAAACCCGACGCAAAAAAGAAGGGTGTATGTGTGTGTGTGTATGTACCCGTTCGAAGCCGGGGCGAGCCGCTAGTTATAAATAATTTTAATTTTACCCAGACGAGGCAGTTTTTATTAGGATTTTTATCCTTCGGATAGTGGTCGATTGGTGATAGCACTTACTAGGAATTCATAATTTAATTTTAGTTGTCTGTTTTCAAATATCAGTGTTTTATAAAACTTAATAAAATCAATTAATATTTGATAGACAATAATAAAAACATATTTTGTACCTAAATATCTATTAATATGTTTTAATTACTTGATATATTGAATTTTTAGTTAGCAAACTGTCTGTTGTAAAATATGTTCACAATCATTGATTTTTTTTCTTATTTTTTTTTAAACTTTGCTCTACTCTAGGATTTTCTCCTGTGTCGTGGGTGCGGTTACAAACATACAAGTTCACATACACACGACACCCAGACCCGGAACAATAATCTGTGGATCACACAAAGAGTTGTTCCGTGCGGGATTCGAACCCACGACACGTTGCGCGACAGTCAGTTGCCCAGTCACCGCGCCAACCGAATTTTGAATCAAATTGCACCAAATCACAACCAAACTCCAACCCTCGTCCAGAAGCCATAAAAATCCAATTACACTTCAAACAACAATTAAAAACTTAAACTCGAGAATGAAACACCAACACACAGTTATCAAACTAGACCAGTTATCTTTATTAACATACTGTATAACGTAAACCCTATAAATTAAGATTATAAAAACGTAGTTAAAAAAATAGTTAAACGAAGTTCATAAACCATAGTTATATCAGTATACCTTAATCCTGAAACGATAACATTGTTTCGTCGACCAGTAAGGGTTAACTGTGGTAGTTAAACTATAGTTAAGCCCTGTTAACTGTTCAGACGATAGTTATAGTGGGGTCAACGTCGTTAACTATTTACGAGTCTCGTCCAATCACAGGGTGACATTTGTGTTGTATTGTTGACATTGTATTGTTCGGTTTACGAGTTGAAAGTAATTGTTTATTGTATTGTGTTGTAGTTGTGTGTTGTATTAATTTTTAATTTTATTGTTTGATCAATACATTGTTGTTGGAAATTATTTATTGATGTGTTCGCTTGTCGAGTTGTAGTTGGAAGCAAAGCTGCCATGCATAAGGTGTCGGCAAGATCGCACAAATTAAAATGAGTTTTATTTTATCAATGTTACATTATTTACTGGCTACTCATTATACTTTCACGTTGTTTCACCCACACTGGTCTGCTCTTATTCGCCATAGTGTGATGTTTTATAGCCTATAGTTTTCCTCAATAAATGCATTATCCATTACTTCAATCAAAAACAGTCAGTCTAATTTTAATTACTTTTTAATTTTAATATTTGAAATAGCTTATCTAACATCAGAACTTAAGTACATTTTAAGTACAAATAAGTTGACCTTGTCTTGCACTTATCAATCAACTTCAAAGCTGTCCTAGATAGTCCAGAACCGCAGGTTAAGCTACTCTTTTCAGTCAAATATCTTTATTAGAATTTCAACATTACTGTTTTAATTATAAGGTCGAAGATCTTGCCAGATAGGGGTAGGTTGACCTGCTGGCTACTGTAGGTATGCACACTTATTAATTATAATTACAAACAAATTATTTCCAATTCATCCATTTACTAAGAACTAATAACCATATCTTGTAACCTTTTAACAGTTAAATTTTAAAAGCGTAATATTTAAAGTCGACCTTTTAACTTTGTTGACTTTCAGGGAATCGTCTGCTGAAATTAAAACTGTAAATACGTGTCTGTTTAAGTTGTCATAAACGAAAATGATTACTTATCGACGTTTATTTTTTTTTAATATCTCGAGGAGACTGCAAAAGGGTTGGGCAATATAATAAGAAGTAATTTTTGTCATAAATCAGTTTTTAATAGTTGTGATTTCATGGGATTTTGTCTAATTAATTTTAAGTGCGGGAGAGCCATGCTTTTACACGAATGGGCCGGCTCGACCGGAGTGACACTACGGCCTCACAGAAAATTGACGTGAATCAACGTTTGCATTGTGTTTCGTCGTGTAAGTGAGGTTACTAGAGGCTCAATGACCTCCCTCCCCAGTCTCCTCAATCACTGAATCCCCCAATAATCCTTAATTTCTTAATGTCCAAAGGGCCAGTAACGCGTGGTGTTTTGGGTGTCCATGGGCGACGCTGATTGCTTACCATCAGATGATCCGTGGGCTGGTTTACCGGGTTATCCCATAAAACAAATTCGGGATAGAGTCGTAAAATTAGAGAATCAAGTCATATTTTGTATTGGATGTTCAAGATTTACATTTGGTTCATGAGCTAAGTATTAAGTCTGTACGTATAAAGATTAGAATAACTTGTTCACTATGTCTATACTTATGAGATTATTTGCAAACGTACTGCCTCGATGGCCGAGTGGTCGCAAGTGTGACTGCCGGGCAAGGGGTCTCGGGTTCGATTCCCGGGTCGGGCAAAGTATTACTGGGTTTTAAAAAAAAATCTCAGTGGTAGCACGGATTCTGGAAATGTCCCGGTATATGGCAATAGACTCACCCCCTATTATATGGTACTCTTAACATAAATAGTGAAAAGTGGGTGTTACTTCTGTGTGCACCTCTGCCTACCCCTTTGGGGATAAAAGGCGTGATGTTATGTATGTTATATTATGTCAAACGTAATGAATATTATGTCAAATTAAAAATGCTCCTCTACACTTGCAACTAACGAAATTGAAAGATATTTGTCAGAACAATAAGCTAAACCGTTTACGAATATCGAGTACCCATCAATAATAGGGTTACAATATTTTGATAACATCCCAAACTAACAGTTACATTAAACTATTATTCTCCATAAAATAACTAATTTCAGTTTAACGATAACAGTATCGTTATTTTAAAGGGATCTTAATAAACCGTAAACTGTAGTTAAACGAGATTTTAACTACGGTTTCCATATCGTAAGTTTGTAAAATACTATGGCTAGGCTACTGTTGTATGGGGACTAAATCAAAACTGATTATCTTAATACCGATGTAACGATGTAACCAACGTGACTTTTTTCGAGTTATATGTACTTTTTAAGATTATTTAGACACCAGTTACACACGGTGAAGGAAACATTGT
This sequence comes from Spodoptera picta, assembly GCA_038387885.1. Classification (NCBI taxonomy): domain Eukaryota; kingdom Metazoa; phylum Arthropoda; class Insecta; order Lepidoptera; family Noctuidae; genus Spodoptera; species Spodoptera picta. The sequence continues at coordinate 2,879,792 of JAZHFQ010000484.1, forward strand.
GATGAAACCTGGGCTTATAATTTCTAATTATAAGTTTGAAATCCCAACCCGCAATGAGCAAGCGTTGTGATTAATGCTCAAACCTTCTCCGTGCGAGAAGAGGCAGTTGGTCAGCAGTAGTTAACTATAGGCTGTTCATAATGACTCAGGTAAATATCTATCTTGGTTTATACGCCTGCGTTGTAATTGTTTATAAAAAAAACGAGATAGAGGACTAATCATTCTTAAAATAGTTTTCTTGTATAGAGGTATACGATAAGATTATAGAAGTATTTTTTGACGTAAAACTTTAACTTTTTTTTTTAGGGCGGATAATCATCCAATGACTTCTCCCGCCCGGGTGAGGCGGGAGGGAGTTTCAGACTCTTACTGACTAGAAACCACCCCGTTCCTAATCTTGCACTTCGAGCCGGAGCCCCGGCAACCCATTAAGTCCTGTTAAAACTGAAACTTGGACCATTAATAGACGCCCCACTACTCGAAAATTGGTCAATGACAATGTGTTTACTCACACATCAGGAACTACATTGCGTTCGGAGTTATTTCCGTGGCAACAGGCCACCGCACGCGACTCAATGTTGCAAAACATGGCACATCAAGCCACATTGGTCGGCGGTTTGATCACTTGCCAAATTGAACTCACTTTTTATTGGTAAACAATAGAGTTTTTCAGTAAAAAGAAGCTATAGGTGTGAACTGGTTCTTTTAAATTCTGTTTTAATTGTAAGCTTCTAAGATACAGTATCGAATAATTCTATTTTTAACCGACTTCTTTATGATGAAATTATGTCTATGCTTTGAAAACACGTAATGTCTCAAAACACTCTAAATAATATAATTGGTCATTTAGTTTCGTTATCACTTCTTTACTTTAAGTTCGATACATAAATCAATTTATAAATTGCCCATTTGATGGGCAAATGCCTGTCAAGATGATTAAAAGAAAGATAAACGTGTAAATAACTTTCTCATCAAGAAACAAAAGCCATTACTAACCCTGATGACAAAACTAACTTCCTAACTAACAGTAGATCAAACAAAACCACAATATCAATATAGAACTCACATAAAAGTCACATAGAATCAGAAGTCGTATAATTTCTTAGTAATGTAATAAAAAGGTGATCACAATCGTTTATGGAGTGCACAGGTAGCAGTCGATGATCAGACATCAGATCGTAAACGAGACATAAAAACTGTGGGATTGGGAGACCAAACAACTAGGGATGGGGATGTGAGAACTTTTTGGATACGACAATTTTGATAGAATGTCATTTGTTCGTGAAAGTATATAAGTGTAAATTTGAATGACATAATAATTATTTTATAGAGGTATATAAGATAGTTGCACGCCATTAAATGACAGACATGTCGTGAGCCATTTTTGTCTAAGATCTTGCATGCATGTATTAATTTAATTTTGTATGCACACACCTATTTGAGCAAATACAATTCTTATTCTTATTATATATTGTGATTTGTTTTTTTTAAGAGTACGAATCTTTTAAAGGTCAATCTTAGGGAACACTTACCTATATAGATATGTTCGAGAAACAAGGGAAAACCTGTATTTATTATTTTTGTTGTTACACACTGTGTCATATTATGTTGTATTTATTTCTCTTCTCGCAGGGCTGCAGGAAGAAATCCCTTAAGGGATATGCAGTACCTATGGACTTTGATTTGTTATATTATTTTTTCCTATATATTGTCTATGTGCCTAAAGTGGTACATAAATAAATAAAAAATAGTAATTACATTTAGTCCTGTAGATATTTTTTTTGTAATTCAGATGACTAATAAGGCAGTAGGTAGGTATAATTTCAGACTAATTTTCTTTACCATGAACTTCCGTCTTCAAACTTACATCTCAATCATCAATTCTGAAGATTAAACACTATCCATGTACATCACATAAGTGCTAAGTGCATTGAAAACTTGGTTGAAATTTTTCCTACTTCCCTAAAGCAACGAAATCTACACAAGGTACGTTTTACGATTGCCATCACGACACGTGTTCGTTAACGGGACGTAAACAGATCGTTCCGTGGTTGTTACGTCTCGACGATGTCTCACGTACGGCCATACGGCTGTAAAACTTAATAGTCGCGGTATTTACAGTATTATTGTACAACGATAAAAGTTTTTGAATCTTCAGTTACCTCGTTTACATTATGTGCTATTGGGTACTTTTGAATTTTGAATCCTTTTTTAAAATTTTAAGAGCGCATTCAAACAAACACATGATCGAAAGTACATACCTACACACACACTTTTAGTATCAATCGGTCGCGGAGAACCTAACGGGTTACCGGGGCTCCGGCTCGACGTGCAGGAGAAGAAACGGGTTGGTTTTAGTCAGTAAAAGTCTGATACTCCCTCCCGCCTCACCAAGGTGGGAGAGCCATTCGATGATTTACCCCCTTAAAAAAATAGTATCAATTGTATGAAATATTTACTTTTTCCGAGTTTAAGTATGACGAGGAAAATGACTTTATATACGCATTGTCACATTAAATATTAAGTCTCACAATGCCTTGTGTTTATAAAACTTGTTTATAAACCTAAAAATATATACATACATAACATCATGCTTTCAATCCATAAATGGGTAGGCAGACTTTATGCCACTGTACAATGTAACACCCACTTTTCACTATTTATGTCATTAGTCCCATGTAATAGGGGGCGAGACTATTGCCATATACCTTATTTATATTTTTTTATATACTTTATTCTACACTTCGAGCTGGGAAATATCTGAAAAAACCCAAATACAGAGCTTAGTTACAGACTCCGTGCTACTACTAAGACTTTTATTAAAAACCCAGTAATACTTTGCCTGACCCGGGAATCGAACCCGAGACCCCTTGCTCGTCAGTCGCACTTGCGACCACTCGGCCAACGAGGCAGTCAGTGCAACGTGACACGGGGTTGATTTCCGCACGACGCAACTCTTTGTATTTGTTTTTATGGCATAAGCCGGTAAACGAGCAGACGAATCACCTGTTTGTAAGCAATCGACGTCGCCCATGGACACCTGGAACACCAGAGGCGTTACAAATGCGTTACCGGTCTTTTGGGGATTAGGAGTTTGAGGATCGTTGGGGATTCAGGGATTGGGGAGATTGGGTGTGGTCTACAAATTGTTGTTTTAAGTATGAGAGTCATGTGTACCTGAAATTGTATATTTGTAATTGCACCTACAGCATATGAGACAAACGTAGTTTGGGACAAAGTTATTAAAAAATCCTTTCTTTACTCCGCTATTATTTCCAGTTGCACAAATTACAACACAATTAGAGAGCAAGCTTTTATAATGAAGAGGAGTGGAGCGTGACGTCACACGAGGTGTGAAGTATGTACTTGTTCGTTTGTAGTGCAAGTAAAGTTGTACTCGTGTGGAGAACTCTCACACATGCGCTGGTTATAAACATCTTACCTACAGTTGGACTTTGTAATGCGTTAGATTTTACTTTAAAGCAGGAAAATTGAGAACTTTAAATGGGTTTCTTTATGTAAACCTTTTACTGCTGTAAAAATAATTTCTGTGGTCTTATACTAAGAAATTTACACAATTTCGAAATATCTTTTCTTCATCTTTTTTATCAACTTTATTTTCTGTTAAATTAGTCAGTCAGTTAGTCAGTAGTGATATGATATTATTATGATATAAAATATATTTTCTTTACACTTTTCAAATGCATGCTTATGTCTAGATAGACTTAAACTTTTATAATAAGAAATAAAGAAAAACTGGCTTGTTGGCCAAGTTTTGCACCTGCCGGGCAAGGGGTCTCGGGTTCGATTCCCGGGTAGGGCAAAGTACTAATGGGTTTTTAAAAATAATCTTAATAGTAGCACGGAGTCTGTAACTGCGCTCTGTATTTGGCAAAAGTCTCACCCCTTATTAGATGGGACTCATAAAACTCGTGAAAAGTGAGTGTTACATTGTACAATAGCATAAAGATACGTAATGTGCACCTCTGTCTACCCCTTTGGGGATAAAACGCGTGATGCTATGCTTAAGAAATATCATATAACATATTCCATTTTAGAGAATATTTTTTTGTTCAGTGGAAAATAATTTTCAACATCAGATTAGAGCCAGTCTTCTTAATAAAATTGCTTATGTAAATGTACCTACTACAAAATGTCCTTATACCCAACGTTAACAGCTTTTTGTCATTAGACAATTAAGGTGGCCAATACTGTAGTACCTACATTATTTTGGTCTATCTCGTAGGTTTCAGTAAGCATTTGCAATATACGTAAGCGCAAAAAATCGTGCTTATTTACAGCATCACATTCGAAACCTCTAAATTTATCAGTATTTCTCTACTATAGAGGTATTATGCATGTATTATACATATAAACGTTCCTTAAGAATGACTTTATCTATTAAAAAAACCGCATCAAAATCCGTTGCGTAGTTTTAAAGATCTAAGTATACGTAGGGACAGTCAGACGGCGGATATCGACTTTGTTTTATACTATGTAGATGTGGGCTTTGGAAAGAATCGTTTAACACTATACATTTGACATTTTGACATAGAATGGGCAGCAGCACTCTCTGATAAAAATTTAAACTTTAAAACTGTCGCCACGCTTACCAAATATAACCACTATGACAGGCCCTGTTGCGTAAACTAAGTAATTCAGACTAAACTATCCCGGGTTACCTTTTCATAATGATAAAGTGACTAAAGCTGAATTTTATTCACTTAAAACTACTACTACTTCAAAGAAAGTGCCACAAATAAAAACCGCTACATTTAGTATTCATGCAACTGAAATTCCAGCGATACTAAGCACCTATTCATCATGGCGAACAACTCAACAAACTACGATAGATAATGTTCTCAATTCGTTCAAAGTTTTTTCTATCAAAACAAGTTTGGACCAGGTATTGTATAAGTTAAATTCGCCACGCCACTATCCGACTCCAGGGAAATACGGCAAGTTAATGCAATTTAAACATTTATTTATTCATATATGAGCACGAAGAATTATTTTCGGTGCTACCGTTGTTTTGTTAATTGATTGGCTATGGACTTTGTTTGATTGTTTGTTTGTTAGTTTGGAGTGTTTTTTTAGTTAGTGGTGAAAAAATTATGTAGTGTTTATGTTAATGCACCTCTGTAAACTATATTTATTAATCAAATATGTTATGTGTATCTTTTTGAATGACCAAACGTATTGTCGTATAGAAAAGTGTCATGTGAAAATCCGCATTTAGTTTAAAATTTGCCGTACAATTAAATATTCAACTTCACACATTTCATATTGCCGCGGAGAACCTAACGGGTAACCGGGGCTCCGGCTCGAAGTGCAGGAGTGGGAACGGGGTGGTTTTTAGTCAGTAAGAGTTTGACACTCCCTTCCGCCTCACCCAGGCGGGAGAAGTCATTCGATGATTTTCCCCCCTTAAAAATAAAACACATTTCATATTCAAAACACCAAAAAAGTCACCGGTTAAATCCAGTCATAAATTGCTCCAATTTCATTGAAAAGAACACGACAATCACATTTTCATTGAAGCGGAAATCTTCTTCACAAAATAAAATATTGAAGAGGGCAAACAATGAAGTATGAAGAAAGATTCCCATGTTTCTAGAAAATTTGCGAAGGTAAGTAGCCATGACAAGGGTGAAATGTGCGAATGTCATAAACTTATGGAGGATACAGATGGTGAATAATATAAGATTTTACTCGACAAGAGTTTATGTGTTGAATTCGCTTGAAATATGTGTATGACTTGTTTAACCAAGTTTCGAGTGATGGAAGATGTTCTTGATTCCTTTGAATATGTACTAGGTTTAGTTTGCAATTTTGTCCGTGTGAATTTAGCCTATAATTAAATTGTTTTGCATACTCTCAACTATTTGCAAGGAAAAATATCAAGAAGATTGATTGAGCAGATAAAGCGTAAAGAGGTAACCTATTAGTCAGGATTGTCGCGGAGAACGTAACGGGTAACCGGGGCTCCAGCTCGACGTGCAGGAGAAGGAACGGGGTGGTTTTTAGTCAGTAAGAGTCTGACACTCCCTCCCGCCTCACCCAGGCGGGAGCAGTCATTCGATGATTTTCCCCCCTTAAAAAAAAAAATAGTCAGGATTATTGATTCATGCTGAACGACTTGCAAATATTAGACATCAATAAACCTGTTTATTAATGACTATGTAGGAAGCATTTCAAGCTATAATCTATATTACATGTAAGCATATCTATTCGTAACAGCCATAAGTGCCCTGTACTACAATTTACTTTGACAATTAAACTTTAACATCGGCCGTCAGATCAATGGGGTAGACGACTAATTTTTATTGTAATGTCCGTCTGGTATATTATTTAAAAACATTAGACACGTATTTTTTATTTTCTTACGGAAACGAATAGTTTCGAAGATATATTGATTTGAAATGTCGCGTGACGTCACTTCTCAGTACATTTTATACTAAGAAATGACGTTTTAGCCCCCACTCCTAAACTTTGATTCGTTTTATCTAAGTATTGTTTTATTATACAACAAAATAAAAAAATACGTGTCTAATATTTTTTTATTACCTAAGTTACGGACTAATTATATTTTTAATTTTCATACCCTGTCATCATCCCCATTACCTCAGCCTGCAACTTCAAAGACTAGGAATGCGACCGATGTAGGTTGTTGGTACCAGTATCTAGAGGTATATGTGCTTGGGTAAACGTAGTGGCTAGTAAGCATTGTTTATTTTACAGGCTTATATAATTACGGTATTGCATGATAGAATGTTTACAATAAGAGTAAACATGGTAAAACCATTAACAATATCGTACAACACAACTAAAATAAAATTCACAAAAAAATGCTCTTACGATATAGAATTTATGATCATCATTCCCAAAGGCTTTTGTCCCATAAACAATTTCATTTACCCCCTTTTCTTCCCCATAAAGGAAAATAAGCGACAAAATGCTTTATACATAAGATATGCACGCCATGGGAGTACACTCGTCTCTGATGAATCTCTGCATAATGCAAATATCACCTGGGCTTCCTCAGGGTTCCATCACCGGACCAACTTTATTGTGAAACTTCGTATAAGGTGGAGTAATAAACGTAATTTATTGTAATGAATACACGTGTGAGGGACGATGGACGCGGAAGTGGGGTTTCATTAATGTATCTGGTTTACTATGTGGAGATGGTTAGAGTAGTTAATTAACTATTGCATCACAGCACTAGTCATGATTCCCATTATTGGAAGAAAAATATCAGGTAAATATCTGTCTTATTGTAAGACACAGATACAAAACATTAGATACTACGATTTTAATAGCATTATATTACAAATTAAAATAAATATGTTATGTAATTGGAAAACTATTTTTTACGACATCTATAAGGAACAACAATTTATAAGCTTACAAAAAAAAAACAATTACAACGCTATCAACAACAAAATCGAAGCTCTAAAAATCAATATTCGAACAGTCAGTTAGAACTAGATGGAATTCTAAAACAGCTTCGAACAATCCTTAAAGAAAGCACGGACATGAATACTGAACCCAGGCTTACGACCAGCTTGCAATCGTACACGTTTTGTTCGTATGTCATTATTAGTTTGTTGTTGGAAATTGAATTGTTTTACAAACATTGTAAAGACACTTTTCTGTTGCATAGCATTTTTGCTTTATAAAAATATTAATCGTGAACATTTTTGAATAAACATATAAAGGTTTGTACATATATAAAACAGTAACTAAGACCGTTACCAAACTACGACGAGGTAGTGTGACCATCTCGTTGATAAATTCAACTTAGTCATTTACAGATAAGAGGTACTTCGATATTAATTTAGAAATTAAGTTCATGTTTAATTTGTTTTAAGCCTTATTTTTATGAAAGTGGTCTACAGCCGAGACGCATAAATTGATAAGACGATTAAGAATAGCAATTTTCTTTCTTTCTTTTCTTTCTTTCTTTCTTTCTTTCAAAATGCAACAAATGACTCGCAAAATTGAGTATTACGCCCGAATACTGAAAGGCTACTCAATTTTATGTACTTAAGCATCGTGCCATCTCTGTCATTATACAAAGAGTTTGTAATAACAAAACTATTGAGCAGATGAATCAGCTGATAGCAATTGGCGCCGCCCATGGACACCTGGAACACCAGAGGCGTTACAAGTTCGTTACCGGCCTTTTGAGGATTGTGGTGGATTGGGGAGACTGGGGAGGGGAGGGGTAATTGGACCTCCGGTAACCTCACTCACACGACGAAACACAAACGTTGTTTCACGTCGGGTTTCTGTGAGGCTGTGGTATCGCTATGGTCGAGCCGGCCCATTCGTGCTGAAGCATGACTCTCCCGCACATACATACACAAGCGCGACTTAAAATTGAGCGACGATTGAGCATTTCAGCATTACTTACATATGTACCTCTATATAACTCTCTGGAATATTCCATAACCTTATTATTGTCCTTAAAACATTTCGATTAGCTAATAAAACGAAAATACCTCAAAGCCATTTATGTTATTAATGTTATATAATACATTACTTGTTAAGTGCTGCCTGTAAAATAGAATTATGTATTTTATGGAATCGTAATCACATCACTGGATGTGAAATCAAAAATTCTTCGAAGTAAATTAGGTTGTAACAAAATCTAATGAGTACCAATTACCCATTTTTGATCCCCGAATATGAACCGAAAACCAATTACGTGCTTTCTCTAAAACCTCTAAATATATTTTTCAACAAATATTTATTGTACTGTCAACCAGTTATTTTTGTTACCACGCAGAAATTTCTTAGCATTATGTTTTTTTATGACCAAGTTTATTTCGATTTTCTGTTAAGGAAGAGAAAAAATAATTTAGTTTAAAAGTAAAATAACGACTTATTACATTTCTGTAATATTAATAATAAAAGTTCTGTTGAGAATACCGTACCACACAATAACTAGTGTCTTAGTACACTGTACTTTTTCACTGTACAGTGTATTTTTTGATGTTAATATTTAAAATATCTCGAATAGATTAATTAAAATAACGTGTAAACTTACTGCCTCGTTGGTCGAGTGGTCGCAAGTGCGGCTGCCGGGCAAGGGGTCCCGGTTCGATTCCCGGGTCGGGCAAAGTATTACTGGGTTTTTAAAAAATTCTCAATAGTAGCACGGAGTCTGGAAATGTGCCCAGTATATGGCAATAGGCTCACCCCCTATTACATGGGACTCGTAACATAAGTAGTGCAAAGTGGGTGTTACATTGTACAGTGGCATTAAGTGCCGTAATGTGCACCTCTACTTACCTCTTCGGGGATAAAAGGCGTGATGTTATGTTAACATAACAAATGTAAACTTAATAGTTTTGCTTTCAGTATAGTTTAAAACATTTCTTTAATATCCATTTAACTCGTACGGTAATTCGTTAAAAGCTAAAGGATTTAATCAAAGTAATTAATGTGTTGAGCGTAATACGAGAAAACTGCTTAAATTTTACATGTCCCATTTTAATATGAAAAGAGGTCTGTTTACGGAGGAAATTGAAAAAAAAACCTTCATGAATCATGATATATCGCTGGTTTTATGTTCAATGGTATGATACCATCGATTGGAAGGGTTAGAATCGTTTTGAAAATGGAATAGGATTCCATTATATTGACGCTATTGTTCATCTGCGGCCAGTTTTAGTATATTTTTGAAATAAATACATTTAACATTTTTTTTAGCTATTGTTTTACATATTTTCAGTATTGATATAAATGATGTTTAACGTTTACATTTATTTGTTTTTCTTGAAAAATATTTAGAATGATTGTAGCGAAGTAAAGATGAATGATTCTGGATTCAATGTATTATTATTACATCTTGACTAAAGATTAATATAGAGATTCATTGATAGTGATTTCAAGTGACCCACAGAGAACAGAATAGGTCATAAATTTAGTTTTAAGTTTAAAAATTCAGAAACGCTACAGAAATTGCATATACAAATCATCAACTCCCAGAAAGTATAAATATGCGCATAATGTTAGAATATATTCTACTATAGTTCCCAAATCTAACATAAAGCGCGTTGCACAACGACGGAAGCATACAAGTGTAGTTACTTAAGCAACTAGTTTCTTTAAGGGTTTAGTTGTCGGAGCATCTAAAATTAGAAGCGACTTGAGCAACGTGCCTGTCTGTATCCCTCAAGCGTCGAGTGTGTGCACTCGCATTAATGTTATTAAAATTATATACAAAGAGAGGTTTTTATACAGTGATTTAATGTTTTCATTGTGATAGTTGTTTTAGGAAAACTCACGCATAAATATTAAGATTTTTTGATGTAGTGTTGTTAGCTGATAAATTATTAATGGTGTGTTTTACAGAGTTAATAGATGTAGCATGCAGGGGAACGATGAGATATCACGAAAGACAAAAATGTTTTAAACAAAAGAAGAAAAAATATAGTACGCGAAAATGGTTAGACTTAAAGATTGTCTTGTTTTCTGCCACGTGCATTTCATATACCACAATATAAGGCCAGTAGCTTACGATATCACAGTGAGAAATACCTTTTCTTTAAGAGATAACAATAAATATTAAAGCTTACCTCGGACGGTTTATCGCGCATAAGGCGGCAACCGTGAAAAACGGATAAATGTGAAATCCTCGCGAATCCCGTTGCCTGAAAACTTTTGAAACGATACTCGTATGTACCGGGCTTATGTCGTGCGGTTGAAGTCTTGATCTGTACTTAGGGCTGGCCCAATTAATAATTTCGAATTCACATGTGATGCATTGATTAATGTGAATTTTAAATTCTTTAATATTTAGACAAGTTTCTCTGGGCTACCATTATATGATTATTTATAAAATATTGCAGACACTCCTGGTAAAAACCATTGCTTTTGTTTAAATACTTTTACACAAATGTAGATACACTTGGCTCGTGAGGTGTAGTGGGCTAAAATTATTGTACTTGAAATAATGTAGACACAGTCAGATAGCATTTGCAATACATTTTATTTTTGTTCTCAAACACACCTATCTTTACATCATCGCTGTGTTCTATGTATGATAGACACTATTCAAAATTATTTCAATACGTTACAATCTATCTGCATCCTCAATAACTTAAACGTTATTTTCCTATTGCCAACCCTAGCAATAAAGACGTATTCTCACTAGCAGATACCACATTTATGTGCGTTGATAACGCTCGCGTAACGCAAATGATCGCACAATATGTACTCTCTCAGTAATAGAACAGATTTTGATGACGATATCTGCTTTGAAACTTAGAATAGATGCTAAGTGCGAGAGAGGAAGTTTTACACATAGCTTTCTATGTAACTAAGAATATTGTTGAGTACTAACTTTATTTGAGTTGAATGTTCGCAGTTGAAACTTTACTTTGCTGTCGATATCTATGTAATGTTTTTTGTTGTTCACGATTAACAAAATCAGAAACACAATCAACCAAAATAGTTATTTCCTATTGTATCTGCAATAGTCATAGCGTCTTTGGTCACAGAATATGTTAAAATGTCAGTAGCAGCAATACCCTTCCAATCGAAGATACAGTTGTGTTCAGAGCAGAAATTGGTACACAAATACTACCTACGGGATAAGCTTTTTTACTACCAAACTAACTAGTACGTATATATACTAAACCTAATTTAAGCAATGGAAATTCGGAAAGAATAAAGAGAGATCCTAAAAACTAGAAAATTCCACACACGAATAAAATCGTAGCAATTTTGCTACGCCGTAGCCGAAATACTACGCTAGCTACGCCGTAGCAGAATCTTGTTTATTCAACCAACAACAGGGATTTGGCTATGTGCATAATTTGAATGATTGTCATCACTTTCGTGATTCTAGAAACCTGATTTAGTTGGAAGACAGGTACTTAAGAATCAACTATGTGTGTTTTGCCCGAATACTGAAATCTTTGTTAAATATAGCCCTCAGTTAATCGCTACTCAAATTTAAGCACGCCTCAAATATAACTGGTATACTGAAACGTCCATCAATTTGTATTAAGGTGTACTTAGGTAAGCAGCCGTTAAATGTTTGATCTATGGCAACATTCTGTACAAAAAGCATGTTCTCGATTACAAAATATTTTTTTTACATTACGTATTCGTTTAACGCAGCATGATTTGATCAAATAGCTAAATCCGATGATAATTTATGTACTAAAATTTTATGAATTCACAGTCTTGTTCATTTTTTTTAATGTATATCATAACAAAAATATTTTTAAGTACCTACCTACACACAATTATAATATGATGGAACATTATACGACTAGATTGTCGTGTAGTGAAACGTTTAAGTCAATTGACATTATTGACAACAACGAATCAAAGCGCGATATTTCAATTATACGCGTTACTAAAATTTAATTTTATTAGATAACTATGGAAGAAAAAAATGAAATGTGGATTCAATTATACGACCGCCGAAAAATATATTTATTCTTTTAGAGCTGATCATGAAGTAAGTATACAATGAAACTTAATACTTATATAATATAACGGTAATCTGATCTATTGCTGATGGCTTATTGCTATATTCGCAGATATTATTGAAAACAAAACGACCAGCGCCCATATAATACGAAAAAACAGAGATGCTTGGGATGCTGTGTGCCAGCAATATAATGCTGTAGCAGTAAGCAGCATTAGAACACGGCAGCATGAAAATCTTAAAAAAGGATTCGGAAGAATATTGCTTAAGCCTTTGACTACCAATAAAAACTGTTTTCAAGGACTAATAATAGTATTTAGCTGCATCTGAATCAAGAATTTTAAGGAAAAAGTATAAATTGAATTAACTTTAGTTAATTCATTTTATTTATGGACTAGCTTCTGCCCGTGGTTTCGCTTGCGCTCTTTTAAAGTATTGAGAGCAGGATTATAAAAGATAAAATATATTTGGTGCCCGATGTTTTACTGGTCACAAATGTACCTAATACCATTTTAGGTTTCTTGAAAATTATGAAATTCTCCACACAAACCTCGACCCCCTGTTATCTACACTCAATAAAAAAATCACGCCAATTTCTAACAAACAAACAGACACAAATTTATAATATTAAGTATGTACACATTTCTATATTACCTATCTGACATATTTTTGACAAGTAAGTTTCATGCCAATGGATGATTGACAATTTATTTTTTTTATTTTTTTATTGCCACGATATAACATTAAGGTATGCAAAGAGGCTGAATACTAATATTATTAACCTATTTGATTGTAATTCGGTTTAAAGAGAGTGAGACATTGGCACTGGAAATAACGTATGCTTGTTCTATCCCGGAAATCCCACAGGACAGGAACTGCGTTAATCTTCTGGGTCACTCTATTTTTTAAACCATTGAAATTATTTGAGTGGAATTCGGTACAACGACGCAACGATAGTTTGAGACTCGGAAAATGACTCCTGAGAGATTTCAACCGCTGTAACTATTCGATTGGAATTCCAATGGAGTTTTAATCACTGAAACCTCACGGGTATGGATACTATACGGGTGAAATACCAGTGAGATTGATTATTTTTTGAAATCACCAAAATGAACAACATTTCACAATAAATAGAGGTATAACTGAATCGATGCTGATGAGATTTGGTCCATACCATTGGAATTAACCTTGGAAAAGACTTATTAAAAAAATCAAAATTTGCCAAAAGTCATTATTATACGCGGACGAAGTCGCGAGGAACAGCTAGTTTAAAAAATAATGACCGACTTCATTTTAAACTGACTTCCCTAAAAGGAGAAGGTTATCAATTCGGTTGTATATTTTTTTTTGTGTGCTTTTGTGGACAGATTATGATGATCCTTTTTTTGTAGTAAGGTCATACTCTCAGGTTAGTCTTATTTCTACCAGGTCAGGATCTGATGATGGAATCCCATGGAAACCGAGGGGAACCTTTCAAACACTTTTTGTGGGTCTGGGTGTCATGTGTATGTGTAATTAGAGGTATATGTTTGTAAACGCACCCACGACACGGTAAAAAGTCCTAGTGTGGAGCAACGTTGTGTATAAAAAGAGTTGTAATAATAAAACTATTTTATTATGATTTGTTTTTCAATTCTTTATTTTTACAATTTATTCATTTTTAATAGCTTACATAAGTCACAAATATCTATAGAAACTAAACTAAAAATAAAATAAAAAAATAAAAAGAGACCTTCAAATAAATTAAAACTAACTCCTAATCCTCCTCCTAAAAATGTGTAAATACAAAAACAAATTCCCAAAATTTACAATTTTCTTTGACAATGTTATCGAATTCCTTCAAAATTACTTCTACTCTCTACTGGATTCCTTGTTGCTATTTGGCTTTTAATTAATATGGGTGCAATAGGTCTGGTCTAGTCAACAGCCTCACTTACTGTGGGAAATCCTGCAATTGCATAAAACCCGTTTGCAATGTCTACAAATTCTTCAGAAGTTGGCATATTAATGAATAAAGATTTCATGCTCGCAATTATGGCCGTTACCTTGTGCACAACCCGGTGAACAGTTGGCTGTTCTACATGAAAAATGTCTCCTGTTACGCGTTGGTAACTGCTTGTCGCCTAAAATCTTTAGTTATCAGGATTTGGTCTATTGGCTGCAGCGCTCGGTTTCACATGTGAAAGGCTTGATGCTGCTTCCAAATGCTGAATTCAAACTGTGTCTTTGGAAACAAGAAAGCGTGCACGGAATTCCACACCATCATATAGTCCGAATGCATTTAATTTTACTCCATTGGGTCGGTATTGGACGACTTTCATTATCGGAAAGAGAGGATAACGACGATAAAGACATTTCACACTAATTTATAATTTTTCAAAGATATTATATGCACGAGATACTTCTAAGCGTTTGACACTCGAACGTCTGTCACGTCTGTCAAATACAGCTCTCAATTAATCGCAACTTAAATTTGAGCACGCCTCAAATATAACTGGTATACTGAAACGTCCATCAATTTATTTCTGGTCTACTCAGGTAAGCAGCCGTTAAATGTTTGCTTTATGGCAACATTCTATAATATGCATTTCATAAGCATATTCTCGATTACAAAATAAATTGTGTTTTTTTACGTATTCGTTTCATGCAGCATGATTTGATTAAATAGCTAATTCGATGATAATTTATGTACTAAAATATTCTACAATTTTATAAATTTCACTGTAATGAATTTTATAATATTCTATTACTAATTTTATTAACATATAATATCATAATAAAAATAACAATTTAAGTACCTACACAGAATTATAATATTAAAATGAAAAATAAATAATTACGACTAGATTGTCGTGTAGTGAAACGTTGTAAGTCAATTGACATACAGACGTTATTGGCATGTAATGAACCACGAATTTTCTCCGGCTTCAGATAGCATACTACAATTTTAATGTTATTATGGAAGAAAAAAAGAATCGTGGGTCCAATTATATACGACTACCGAAAAGGATATCCTTTTAGGGCTGATCAAGAAGTAAGTATGTAATGAAACTTAATACGTATAGGTACATAGAACTGATCTGATCTATTGTTAATTTATATGCTTCTTGCTATTTTTGCAGGCATAATGATATTACAGAGAACAAAGAGACCAACGCCCATATGAAAAAAAAAGAAAGATGCTTGGGATTCTATGTGTCAGCACTATAATCATGATGTAGCTGTCCAGAACATGGCAGCATACCCCGTCGCCGCCTATACTGTTATAGTTATAATAATAAAACTATTTTACTATGATTGAACATGTCCATTTATTAGCATAGTCCTAATACAAATAGGTATACAAAGTTTTGATTGCTATCCAGACCTATGGGTTGTGCAATCTTCATCATCAGTCTGTTCTCGTCCACTGCTGGATAGCCTCTCTAATGGCACGCCACTAAGGTCAATTTTTAACTCTAGGCATCCAATCGCAGCATTATTATCATTTATTTATTTCAGGCAGGCAGTTGAAACAACTGATACTGTATTTTTCTATTAGTAGTTAAATTCTCTCCACCGCCCCACACTATGTACGTCTGTCTAGACGCGTTCTCCACTTCAGTACACGTCTACCCCAAATGATCATTACTGCCATTTCAGCTTGATAATCATTTGTGCTACGATGATAACTTCAGTTTTCTATCGGATTACCTCGTTACGGATCCCATACTTCAGAGAGACTCTAAACATCGTCCTCTAATACCGAGTTCAAGCACTAAACTCTTTCTTTGGAAACAGAAGTTTACACGAAATTCCACATCATTATAATTATTGTTCAAATATGTTGTATGATGCATGTAGTATGCAACACCGACCTCCCGCCCGTAGATATGCGCTCATGCAGCAGAGATGCGACACAAAACACACACGATACGCAATAAACCACTCTAACCAAACTCGATATATTTATCGCTCGACCGCGGCCGCGGGAGCCGCCGAGTCAACAACTCCTGAGGATACTCCGTGCTTCGTTCATTCAGTTCTTCAGCGGAATAAAATATATATAAATATTCCCATTTGCTAGTTGTTCAAATGCGTTCAAATTCAGTTCATTGTGTCGTGTTGGACGACTTTCATCAGCCAAAATAGAAGATAGCGTTGATAGAGACATTTTAAACACACGACTTTATACGTAAATTATAATTTCTACAACGCTCAAAGCATTTAGGAGGCCTTCAGACCACTCTTACATTTGAGTGGACTTTTGACAATATATTGACACATACTTAAAATAAGTATCGTTTCAGTATACGGTTTTTTCATTTAACTGGACCATTGAGCACGACTTAAATGTAAGAGGCCTTCAAAAGAATAACTGACAATTCATGATACAAAACTAGAATTTGAGGGCTGCTCAATGATTTAAGCAGCCGTTACATATTTAACAAACGTCAGTATTCCGGTACATTTGAGGTGACTTTTGACAATAGATTGACACATACTTAAAATAAGTATCGTTTCAGTATACGGTTTTTTCATTTAAGTGGACTTTTGAGCACGACTTAAATTTAACAGACCTTTAAAAAGATAACAGACGTTTGAGTATACCAAACTAGAATTTGAGGGCTGCTCAATGATTTAAGCAGCCGTTAAATATTTAACAAACGTTTCAGTATTCGGGCCTTTGGCTTTCTAAAGATTGTTAGGTCAAGCCAATAGAATTTAAAAAAGGTTACTCTATCTTTGAAATCTAGTGATCTTCACTGCTCTTTGTTTTATAGCCGATTTTTTTCTAAAGACTATCGTTCTAAAGTTCGACACGGAGAGGCCGTTATTAGGATTAATGGCTCTGACTGTGCTATCTTCAGCACATTCATTGTGCGCTAACAAATCGCTCTTAGCACCTCGGGCTCCATTGTCGGCCTTAAGCGATCAATTGAAGGAGATATTTTGAAGTCTTTTTGTGTACCTGTATCTATTGAAGTATGTTATAGACATCTAGAATCATTGTTAGCTAAACAATATATTAGGCAGTCTGACTTGTTAGTGTAGCGGTTGCTAGCTGAGCATGGAGTTTGTAATTTGTCTCCAGTCGAAATATTATTGAGTCTCCTTTTAAATTTCATTGGCTCTAGTCCATTTACATTTTCATGGACCATGGCAATAGTCGAGTAGCTTTTAAAACAATAACTTATAATTAAATGCAATATAGCTATAGGATCAGTAATAAACCACTACCTCCACAACCCACAAGTGGTCTTGACATTCTTGACCAAGACTCGTTGTCAAACTTTCGGATTTCTGACGGGTCACGCTAAGGGAAACACTTCCTTGTTTACTAAAAGGATAATTTCATTTTAATTCTTCAAACTATTTGTAAATTGGGTCAAATACTTAAATATAAAATCTGAATTACTTTCATCATGTGAATGAGTTTTGTTTATGGAATAGGAGGCAAACGAGCAGACGGATCACCTGATGGAAAGCAATCGGCGTCGCTCATGTACACTTGCAACATCAGAGGAGTCACAGGTGCGTTGCTGGCCTTTAATTTTTTTCCTTTTTTCACATAAAATACATAAATATACATCTACAATGCAAAAATATACTTTTCGCCTATTTGTAGTACAAGATCCATTGAGAGTATTAGCTTAAAAACAAAATACTGTTCTAATTGTGATAATTTAGCAAAACTACAAATAAACCCTTAAACTATGTAACTAGAATACTTTTTTTTTTAAGGGGGGAAAATCATCGAATGACTCCTCCCGCCTGGGTGAGGCGGGAGGGAGTGTCAGACTCTTACTGACTAAAAACCACCCCGTTCCTTCTTCTGCACATCGAGCCGGAGCCCCGGTTACCCGTTAGGTTCTCCGCGAATTTTTTTTTTCCAAATTAGACGAGTTTCAACAAGGACTAGAAAACTTAGTCCTTGTTGAAACTCGTCTAATTTATCGCAATGAATCTAAATATAGTGCTAGTTCAGGATTAGTAAAACTAGTAATAGGTACTCTGCAACTTTTAATCAGTTCAGAATTAAAGTTGTTCCAATGTTTGCTCAGATTGTTAGGTTGCAGTATCGTTTAGAACTAATAAGAGTTAACATTTGTTGTTCACCATGCTGCTTTTTTGTACTCTTATAAAGTCAAAGTCAAAATCATTTATTTCAATTAGACCAGAAAGGCGCTTTCAACGTCAACAAAATTAAAAGTGAAGCTATTTGCTCATTCCAAGGTGTCGATTCCTTCTTCTCCATGAAGAACGAGCAAGAAGCTCCATATTAGTGAACCAATTCGTTATCGATGAAATATTAATTATATTTATTTCTGAGGTGATAGAGACTGCAACTGCCTCGTTAGCCGAGTGGCCGCAAGTGCGACTGCCGGACAAAGTATAACAGGATTTAAACAAAATTTCTCAGTTATAGCACGGAGTCTAGAATTGTGTTCGGTATATGGCAATAGGCTCACCCCCTATTACGTGGGACTCCTAACACAAATAGCGAAAATTGGGTGTTACATTGTACAGTGGCATTAAGGAGGTGTTACATCGAGGATAAAAGGCCTGATGTTATGGTTGTTATGATGTTTCTGAGATCTAATTTAAAAGTGAACAGCTTTATGAAAAAGTTTACGAAAATGTGATATGCAAACAAAGACACCCACATATAAAAGTGTTTTTAGTTGTTCAAGGTTTTGAACTTTACATATAGAGGTAATATCCACGTTCTATGAAACACCATTAAGCTGTCGTTGTAAATATAATTCGATAATTTTAGATATCACGGAATTATTTCCGTTACTATTTACATCCAGTTTTATTAACGTGGATGTCGTCCTCGCTTGATTGACACCTGGTCTTATTAGTACTACCATGGTACTACAAATGATACAAACGAATGAAGTTTCTTGCTCGTTCTTCTCCATTTGAATCTACATTTTGGAATGAGCACCTAGCTTCACCTAGCTTCATTGACGCCATAGTCTGTCAGTCTGTCAGTCAGTCGACTGACAGACTATTATTTGTATTTGTTGGCGTTTCAAAAGTACCACATTATGGTTTAATTGAAATAAATGCTTTGACTTTGAATTTGTCTTTGACTCAATCGCTATTAAATTTTTAGTTCTATCTCTACAAATTCTTTGTAAAATGACAGAGAAGGCACGATATTTAAGTACAACTTAAACTTGAGTAGTCTTTCCGTATTCGGGCGTATGCCATTTACGAACTAACTAATCTGTGGCTAATCGATTTTTGACAAAAACGCATACAACAGACATGACACAAATGGGCCTACTCGAGCGAACTGATAACACGGCCTCACGAAGAATTGACTTGGAACTACGTTTGCGTTGTGTTTCATTGTGTGAATGAGGTTCCAGGAGGCCCAATTATCCCCCTCCTTCCCCAATCTTCTCAATCTCTTTATCCCTAATAATCCTAATTCCTAATCCCCAAAAGGCCGGTTAACGCCTCTGGTATTCCAGGTATCCATGGGCGACGCCGAATACTTACCATCAGGTGATTCGTCTAGTCGTTTACCGGCTTAAACCATGAAAAAACTAATGTCAAAAATTAATCCATTGCCACAGTTTTTTGACTACGATTGGTTATTAATTACGCCCGTAAGCCGTTCTTTAAAATTGAAGACAAACAAATAACTTACTTTGTACACATCTTAGTCTCAATCTTCACCATCATCATATTATTCAACCACAAGACGTCCACTGTTGAACATAAAACCACAATGACTTCCAACTCGACCATTAGGAAGCGCCCTAAATCTTCTTTTCCCTGTCCTTGCACATTTCACAATTTAAAAGGAACCCAATAACTATAGGCCGGTCTCTATTTTACCAGCGCTCAGCAAAGTGTTTGAAAGGCTGATGCTTTCTCAGATGTTGCGTCACTTTAACATGAATTCTATCTTTCATGATCAACAATACGGATTCACCAAAGGTCGCTGCACTACTGACGCGGGAGTAGCTCTAATTAAGCGGGTGTTCGCCTCTTGGGAAGAAGCACGGGATGCCATCGGCATATTTTGTGATCTATCGAAGGCATTCGACTGTGTTGAACATGAGACGCTATTGCTGAAGCTGAAACACTATGGCATTCGGGGGACGTCGCTAAATCTGTTGAAATCATACCTTCAGGATAGGCAACTTAAAGTACAAGTAAATAAAGTAAATTCACAGGGTGCTAGCATATCTATGGGTGTACCGCAGGGCTCGATACTAGGTCCATTCTTATTTTTAGCGTACATAAATGACTTGCCCCATTTATTTAAAAATGAACCGCAGATGGTATTATTTGCTGATGACACTTCATTAGTTTTTAAAATTAATAGACGCACAAATAGTTATGACGACGTAAATAATGCCCTAATGCAAGTTCAAAATTGGTTTACATTAAATAACTTAGTACTAAACAATAAAAAGACAAAATGTATTAGATTTGTTTTGCCAAATGTTAAAAGCAACGAATGTGACATATTATTGAATGGTGAGAAATTAGAGTTTGTAAAAGACACAACTTTCCTGGGAATTACTGTAGACGACAAATTGCAATGGGGTCCTCACATTATATCATTAGCGGGACGATTGAGCTCTGCAGCTTATGCTGTCTGGAAGATACGACAGTTAACTGACATTGACACGGCAAGACTGGTGTATTTCAGTTACTTTCATAGCATTATGTCGTATGGCATTTTGCTGTGGGGACACGCTGCTGACATTGAATCTATTTTTATCTTACAAAAGCGCGCCGTCAGAGCTATCTACAATCTAGGTCGTCGCGAATCTCTCAGAGAAAGGTTTAAGGAGATCAACATTATGACCGTTCCATGTCAATTTATCTATGAAAACATCATGTATGTTAGGAAAAACCTACAGTTATTTGGTAAAGTGTCTGACAGACACCACTATCAAACTAGACATGGGAATAGATTAAGTCAGCCAATTTCGAGATTAGCGAAAGTAAGTAAATCGTTCATGGGATTCTGTGTTAAATGTTATAATAAGATACCAGGCGATGTACAACAACTAAATGAATCCAAATTTAAATTATGTATAAAGAAAACTTTATGTAGACAAGCATATTACAAACTTAATGAATATATAGAGGATAAAAATGCTTGGATGCAGGCTAGTCCGGCTCCACAGGATAACTAAAAACACTGTTGTTTTAATGAAATCGTAAATAATACAGCTATATTGCTAAATTGTATATTTTTTTTAAATTATATAACCAATGTAAATGTGAGAGCCCTGTAATTAACTTAATATTAAATTAGATTAATAGAAGTCATTTGTGTCAGCTTGGAGTTGTCATGCTCACTCAAAGGTCTCATTGGCGGTGGCGCGTGCAGTGGATCGCTCGATTCCCTACAATATGGTTGAGTTGGGCGGTGCTGGTGTACGTGTCATGTTCGTGAACGGGCGCCGTCAACTGGGACTGGTCAGCTCCAGACTGTATTATTGTTCTTAAGGTTATTTTCTTTCTTGATCACTTTGACTGGATTTTGGTGTTACATTGTTCTCGCACAATCCAAACAGCAAAACTATGTAACTAGTAAATTGTATTGTGAACCTGATTGAAAAAGAGTAACCTCTGGAGTTTCTTGCTCGTTCTTCTCCATAGGAATCTACACCTTGGAATGAGCAAATAGCTTCACTTATAATATTAATTTTATTTTGACGTTCAAAAGTGCCATTCTGGCCTAATTGAAATAAATGATTTTGACTTTGACTTTGACTTTGAAAAAACATTTTTATTAAAAGCGTTACTCGACTATATTCTAAAATTTACTTGTCTGTTAATATGTAGCGGTTGAACAGGGTGACTTCGGGGAAAAGCCGGGATTAGCCAAGTTTAGAATGGCATTGCCATGTACTTGGATCCCGGGTCTGTGGCTCGGGTTTCGGGGCTCGGGGCTCGAGGCTCAGAACGCGAGGGCCAAGTAAGTTATTTAACACGATTCTGTTCAACTGATTGGGCGGATTAACGCTGTCAATCGTGTCCACTGTTCGGTTCAGAATTGGCAAATGGTACTTAGAAGTTATTTATTAATAAATAAATGCATTTGCAGTCATAAAACAAAAAGAAAATCTATCACTATTGTTTAAGTTATGTGTTTTTTGACGTTGAAGTTACAAATTTTAAGCCCCAAATTGGTAGATAGCGTACTATTATGTATTAAAATTTTACGAGAAACTGAAATCTTCTTAATAATCCTTAGGCCAACCTGGGAATCGAACTCAAACTCTTCGTCGACAGTCACGCTTATGACAATTAGACCAACGAAGTAGTCTAAGGTAATGAAACATAAAGACCAGAAATCTTGTTGCATTAAAACATAAACATATACTTCCAATGTCATTTCACAACGTCCTTCAACAAAAACCTAAGAACTCTTAACGAATTATTATTATTAGATTAAGAAGCAATTCTCTTCTGTCTCAATGAATTTATAATAATTAATGCCGCTGAATTTCCTTTTAAAAATTAATTAGTTTTCTCCCCAAGTTATAATGAGAATACATTCCCTTTATACTGTTGCCTGTTTATTTAATAAATAAGGTTTTGTCGGAAGCTACGAGGTACAAGACTGAACAGAAGTTTAAGAGACACATACATCATGTTAATTATTTTGATATTTGATGTATGACGTCATTAAGCATTTACTTAACTTTTGTACCCTTTTCTTGATCCCACGGCAGAAAATCCTCATGAAACCCATACGACTCGAAACAACCATTGGTGTATTACAAAGAGTTATCGAAACTCTATACTGTGTCATTCCCATGTGTGAATAAAACTCGCGACACA
Source organism: Spodoptera picta (assembly GCA_038387885.1). NCBI lineage: Eukaryota > Metazoa > Arthropoda > Insecta > Lepidoptera > Noctuidae > Spodoptera > Spodoptera picta. Next base: position 2,903,058 of record JAZHFQ010000484.1, read on the forward strand.
TTGTACAGCAGCTTGCAGGTTGCACAACCCCTTCGTCAGTCGTGCAGTCAATCATTTTTTATTTTATTTTTTTATGGCATAAGCCGGTAAACGAGCAGACGGATCACTTGATGGTAAGCAATTGGCGTCGCCCATGGACACCTGGAACACCAGAGGCGTTACAAGTGCGTCACCGGCTTTTTGGGGATTAGGAGTTTGAGGATCGTGAGGGATTCAGGGATTGGGGAGGTTGGGGAAGGGCAAGGTAATTGGGCCTCCGGTAACCTCACTCACACAACGCAAGCGTTGCTTCACGTCGGTTTTCTGTTATCACTCCGGTCGAGCCGGCCCATTCGTGCCGAAGCATGGCTCTCCCACACTTAAAGCTAGCAAGCAGTATTTACCTACGCTACAGGAGATTATAAAACACACATTTTATTCAACGAACCTTCTCAACTCACCTTCATCATCACACGCGTATGTTAACAAAAGAGTTAATTCTGTTCTTTATTCCTTCGCACAGTTAATAATTCAGACGGAGGACACCATAATTTTGTTGAAGCGATTACTGACGTCACGGCGCCATGGCTTGACACCATAAGGGTACTCGTTAATTTATTATAAGGTATCTTTGTCATCCAGTGTGGGGGATTTTAATGAGTTTTTTAAGTGGAATTAGTCGTTGAGAGTTTAGAGTTTTTATTGCTATAAGCTAATGTTTGTGTAAACCAATTATTTTATGAGTTTGATGTAGTTATTATGGTTAACTTAGGATATAAGTTGTTGCTTGCTACCTCTCGGCATAGATATATTTTGAATCTACTCTATTTCAAAATCGGCCTCAATTAGTTTCAAGCCACTCCAGGACTTATAGTTGTGACAACTTAATTGAATAATATTCGAGCCAATTAAACTGTCAAACACCAAGCGGTCACTGGTGACCGCAACCTATTGTTCTATAATTGTGTCTTTAATGACGGTACTCGATGAGTTAATTGAGTTACGTCAAACAGTTATCATAGTAAATTGAGTCCAATTACAATAAGAGCTAAGCATATATCTTCATAAAAACTACGTTCAATATGCCATACAAATCACACAGTAGCCAGAAGCTTGCTTGTACTGAATAACGGCTGGTAGCCAGTCAGCTCGCTTATTGGTCGGTCAGAATTACATTCGTATCGCACATTAGTCACCCGTTGGACTAAGGACGGATTGGCCGAAGCTGTAATTTGTCCGTGGCGTGAACTCCAGCTAAATAACTATGGGTATATGTAGCGGTTTTAGTTTTGTGTAGTAGAAAGTTGCACATGTCTGTTGTTAGTAATAATATTTTACCTATAGTAAATAATTAGCATAACATAACATCACGCCTTTTATCCCCGAAGGGGTAGGCAGAGGTGCACACAGAAGTTACTCCCACTTTTCAGTATTTATGTTATGAGTTCCATGTATTAGGGGGTGAGCCTATTGCCATATATCGAGCACATTTCCAGACTCCGTGCTACTACTGAGATTTTTTTTTAAAATCCCAGTAATACTTTGCCCGACCCGGGAATTGAACCCGAGACCCCTTGCTCGGCAGTCGCACTTGCGACCATCGAGGCAGTAGAGCATCGAGTAAATAATTACTTAGTAAAAATTATAGACATTTTATTTATGTGAATATAGTATCATTATACATGTTTGTTTTTCTTTGACTGCATCTTCATTCGATTACATAGGTACACTGAAGTATTAGTTTCATTTCCGATTCGGGAAGGAAACGTTTTTTTAAGCAATTGACAAAATGAAAGGTTTCCATAATCTATATAAATAAAAATGAAGTCCCGTTCGTTAGTCTCGCTAGAACTCGAGAACGGCTGAACCGATTTGGATAATTTTGATCTTGAAATGTTCCTGGAAGTTCAGGGAAGGTGAGAAAAAAAATTATAGACGTTACGAAATTTGTCTGGTCAGCAGTAATGGATTTTTTTTTTTTTTAAGGGGGGAAAATCATCGAATGACTTCTCCCGCCTGGGTGAGGCGGGAGGGAGTGTCAGACTCTTACTGACTAAAAACCACCCCGTTCCTTCTCCTGCACGTCGAGCCGGAGCCCCGGTTACCCGTTAGGTTCTCCGCGACTCCGAATCGGCATCGGCCGTATTGGGCCCCATCTGTGGTGGTCTGATGGCTCTTTGAGGCGCGCGCGGAACGCGACGCGCCGTACGCTCGGGTCTGTTTCTGGTCGGACGGGGAGCCACCCATGCTCGCCGTCCGCAGGCCCGCGCTTACGGTGGCCGGAGATCGTCTCGCGATCCCCGACGCCCGGTGTGTCCTTCGCGATGGCTGGGTTGCGAGGAGGCAGCGCTTCGCTGCCTCACGCGTCCCGCCTCCTCCTTAGCTAGCATCACTGCTTCGCAAAAGGAGGAGACGGCATCCCAGTCCCCCTCGCTCCGCATCATGGCCTGCACTAGGCCCGGACGCGAGAGGTCGCCATCGCCGATCACTTCCCTGAGGACACGGCGGTGCTCAGCCCACGAAGGGCATTCTCCCACCGTGTGTTCCACCGTGTCCTCAGGGCGGTCCTCGCAGTGATGACACCCGGGCGTTTCCTCCCGCCCCATCAGACACAGGTACCTCCCGAAACTTCCATGTCCGGTGAGGACCTGCGTCAGGCGGTAGGTGAGGACGCCGTAGCGTCTCTCAAGCCACTCCTCAAAGAGGGGACTTACCGCTGCGATGGCAGCGAGCCCAGCCTTCGGTTGCGACAGTCGTTGCTGCCATTCCGCCATGAGATCGCGCCGGAGCTCATCCCGCCACGCACCTATTTGGCGCGGCAGCGGGTTTCACCCCGGCGACGTGCCTCCGCGCGCATGCCGTACACGCGCGCGAGCACCTTCGCCTCCAGATCCCACGGCGGTAATCCGGCAAGGAGGTTCGCCGACTCCCCAGAGATCGTGCGGTATCCGCGGATCATTCGGATCGCCATGACCCTCTGTGCCATGAGCAGCGTCCGAGCGGGACGCCGCAACAGGTTTGGCGCCCAAACAGGGGCGCCGTAGAGGGCCATGGACCGCACGACCCCGGCGTATAACCTCCGGCAGGAGGCGTTTGGCCCCCGAGGTTGGGGAGGATGCGTTTAAACGCAGCCCCCGTCCTCTCCAACTTTGGGGCCAAACGTCGGAAGTGTTCTATGAAGTTCCACCGACTGTCGAGGACGAGTCCTAGGTACTTCATCGTCGTCTCGACGTCGATGGTAACTCCTCCCGCCGTTATTTGGGACCCACCCGGAGGTGGCGCGTTCCCGCGGCCATGAAAACACATGGCCTCGGACTTGTGGAGCGCCACCTCGAGTCCCAACTGCCGGATTCTCTCAACGACTGTCGCAACCGCTGTCGCCATTAAGTCGGCCGCCGCCTGGTGTGACCTCCCGTGCGCTAGCACCAGCGTATCGTCGGCGTAGCATATTGTGCTAACGCCGTTCGGGAGGTCGGTGCGCAGCACCCAGTCATAGCCGATGTTCCACAGGAGCGGCCCCAGAACCGAACCCTGTGGAACACCGCGTGACATCTCTCGCCGGTTCCACTCGCCCCGGTGACCGGGGTAGCTGACGGACCTGTCCGTCAGGTAAGCCTCGATTACACGACGGAGGTAGGTAGGCACCCGATGATATCGGAGTGCCTCCAAGATGCAGCTCCAGGGCAGGGAGTTGAAGGCGTTGGCGATGTCCAGAGACACCGCCACTACGACCTTACCCCTGGACACTGCAGTCCCCGTCGTGAGGTCTCTAACGCGCATGATGGCGTCCACCGTGGAGCGCCCTCTGCGGAAGCCGAACTGGCCGTCCGACAAGTCCGGCCCAATGTCCGTCAGGTGCGCGACGAGGCGGTTCGAAATGATTCTTTCGAAGACTTTCCCCACCTCGTCGAGCAACACTATGGGCCGGTACGCGGACGGAGAGTCCGCAGGGCGCCCCGTCTTCCGCACGAGGACCAGTTTTCCCGCTTTCCAGAGAAGCGGGAACTGGCCTCTCTCCAGACATGCGCTGTAGAGACCAATCAATCGAGGCCCGAGAGCCTCTGAGGCCAGGACCCATGCCTTGCCATGCAGGCCGTCGGGTCCTGGGGCGGTGTTCTTGGCGCCCATCCGGCGCACCGCCGCTCTCAATTCTGCCTCGGTCACCTCTGGGACGATGTCGTCGTCGTCGTCGCTGTAGCCCGCGTCGGGCACCACAGGGGGCGGAGTCATATACGGAGGGGTGAACCCCCTCCACAGTCGAGGGAACAGGGTGCCAATCACCTCCTCCAAGACTTCTTGCCGGAGACTCTGGGTGAGCGGGGGAGCCCAAGCGCGGAGCTTGTCGCGTACCATCCGGTACGGGCGTCCCCACGGATCTCTGTCCAGAGTCCCCAGCATCTCTCGGCGGGCCTCCTCCTTGGCCCGCAATATCTCCACCTTGAGGAGGGCCTTGGCCGCCCTGTATCCCTCGTACAACTCCGCCTCTCTCGCCTCCGCATTAGGAGGACGGATGCGGCGCCTGCGGTGCCTGGTGTACTGGCGTCGCGCGGCAGTGCACGCCTTGCGTAGAGCTGCCAGCTCTTGCGACCACCAGTAAACCTGGCGCTTCTGTTGCCTCGACCGGATCCGGGGCATCGCCACGTCACAGATCCTGGACATGGCGTCCTGGAGCCACTTGGCCTCATCGTCAATGTCGGCAGGCCTGACCGGTGGTATCACCCAGGCCTGCACGATGGCGGCTTCCAGGAGCAGCTCCCGGTCCAGCTGTTTCAGCGCCCAACGCGGGCCACATGGGGCCTGTCTGACCGGCGGGTCTGCGGACTCGGCGGAGACGTCGAACCGGATATACCGGTGGTCGGAATACGTCTCCACCTCCTCCATGACGCGCCAGTCAACAATACGCGGTGACAGAGCAGGGCTGGCGAACGAGATGTCCACCACCGACTCGCCCTGCATCCGCACGCACGTGGGGACAGAACCCCGGTTCAGGACGACTAGGCCCGTCTCAAGGGCCCAGTCTTCCACCATCCTACCCCGGACGTCGGTGAACCGGGAACCCCAAGCCAAGTTTTTGGCGTTGAAGTCCCCGAGGACGAGCACGGGGAGGGAACGGAACCCGACGACGACAGTGACCAACTCCCTCAAGGAGTTGTGGAACTCGGCGAGAGTTCGGTTCGGAGAGAAGTACACGCCCACCACAGCGAGCTCTCCGAACCGTGCTGCGACACAACCCCGGCCTCTTTGAGCAGCCTCAAGAGTCGGGGTACCGGCGGCGGCCGACGAGATGATGGTCACCGAGCCGTCCAGGTCCGCCACCCAGTGATCCCTGGGCAGGACAAAGTACGGCTCGGAGACCACGGCGACATTGATCGACCACTGCGCCATGCTCTGGAGCAGGAGATCCTGAGCAGCGGCGCAGTGGTTGATGTTCGCCTGGAGGAGGCGGAATGGGGCCATTATTGGCAGTCCATTCCGACCTCCTCAGTGGCGGCAGCGGCGACTGCGGTGGCAGTGGCGGCGGCGGCAGCGGTAACGGCAGGGGCGGCGGAGGGCCTACCTTTGCCCTTGGGTTTGGCGGGAGGGGAGCAGCCTTTGCTCCCGACCCGGTGATTGGCCGGCTTGCCAGCCGCCGCACATGCATTGCAGTGCAGCGGGGCGGAGCACGAGCCGGCCTTGTGACCGGGCCGACCGCAGCGGAAGCAACAGTCGCTGCGGTCCACCTCCGAGGTGCATTTGACACTCACGTGCTCCCCCACGTGACAGCGGTAGCACCTCAGAGGCCGGGTCTCGAGCAGCTTGACCTGCGCCGAGACCCATCCCACCAAGAGCCTTTTGCCCTCCTTCAGCTTCTTGGCCGCTGTGACGGGGCAGCTGACCACAACAGTGCGCAGCCCCGAGTTGTCCGGGCGGATGGCGCCTGCCTTAACTTGGTCAGCAGGGCACCCTCCCGTCCTGGCCACAGCGGCCACCACCTCCGCCTCCGTTACGGAGTCGTCCAGGCCCAAGATCCTGACATCCAGGCATTTGGTGGGCCTGGACACGCGGGCCTCGTCCGCCCCGAGGCACGCCCTAAGCCTCTCGGCCAGGGCGTCGGCCGATGGGCCGCTGGTCGCGCCGGGGACCTCCAAGAGACGGGCTCCAGTGGCAGTCACTTTGACTGCAAACCCGTCCGGGGCCCCGAACTCCGCAGGAGTCACCGCCCCCTTGAGCTTGGCGAGGACGTCGCCGTAGGTAACGCCCCTATTGACCGCTTCCGGCTGTAGGGTGATGACCACAGCCGCGGTCTTAGGGGCGAGGAGCAAGGCAGCAGCGCGTTTCTCCCTGCGCTGCTGCTGCCGTCGCTGCCGCTGCGCCTTTTTGCGGCGCTTCCGGCCCTCCCTGGCGACTCTCCTCGCCTCGCCGGCGATTTGCCACCCGCCGCCGTCCTCCGCTCGCGGGGCGGGTTCCACCACCGCTGCCGCAACTCCAGCCTGCCGGGCTGGAGCGCCTCTCCTCTCCTTGCGCCCTGCGGGCGCTGGCGCCGTCGGCGCAGCTGGGGTCTGCGCCGGCGGGGGCGCCGAGGCCCTCGCTGGGGCAGCCGGTCGCGCCCTTGCCGGCGGTTGGGAGCTGCGGCTAGCCTGACTCGAGGTCGAAGGCTTGGCCGCAGCGGCCGCGTACGACCGCGGGACCGCGGGGGCGACCTGACTCGCCGCGAGTGGGGGGCGCAAGAGCCTGCCCTCCAGCACGTCGAAACGTCGCTGGAAGGCAGCCAACTCCGCCCGCAGCAGGCCGACTACGTCGGCCTCCGCCGGGTGCTGGGGGCGACTGCCGCGAGCAGCGGCGAGCTCGGCCCTGGCCGTCCGCAGCTCGGCCTCCAGAGCCGCGTTAGAGGCCGCCAAGCGCGCCAGCTCTCGCCGCATCTCGGCCAGCTCGGAGCGCACCTTTCCCGCAGTGGGCACCGCACACTGCTCCAAGGCCGCCTCCGTTATTGTGGCCGCCGCCGCCCTGAGGAGGCGGAGCCTAACCGGCTGGGATTTCCCCATCGCCATCTTGTAGAGCTCCGCCGTAATGGCCTGTTGGAGGCCCCCGGAGCAGCTCTCGCTCTCAGAGCCGCGCTCGCCCTCCGACACCTCCACGCCGGACATCTCGGCCGCAGAGGACTCCGAACGGGCAGCGCTCGAGAGAGCCCTGCCCTCCGCGGCCAGCCGCTCGGCTGACTCCGCGCAGGCAGCTGGTGCCGGTTTCCGGCGACCGCTGCCCTTGCCGCCCCTACCCCGCGCTGCCGTGGGGACCTTGGGGGGAGGCGCCTCCTGAGCGCCGGAGGACGGGGACAAACTGTCCTCCTCCAGCCTGGGGCGTTTGAACGTCCCCGTCGCGCGGCGGCGTGAGCCTTTCGAGCTCACGCTCAGCCGCTCCGCTAATGTCGCGTCGGACTCTGAGTCCGACCCCCTCCGACTGGACTCCCGTGTGTGGGGCCTGCTGGACGAGTCCAGCGCCTCACCACGAGTCCCGGAGCCACTTGGGCTCCCTTCTCCCTCTACCGCAGGCGAGCAGAGCTCACCCGCACTCTCCTTCCTAGATTGTGGTTTTGTTTTTGAATTAGTCTCCATACAATTCCCACGAGTATGGGGGAAATATTCGGTCCACCCAGGCAGTGCCCCCTGTACCTGGGTAAGTGAAAATTTGTCTCCCAACTAGAGGGTCCACTGGTCCCCTAGCTGGGGGTGCGCTCGCGACTGACACTACTCCTCAGCCATGCATACTCTCGCCGCGCACCAGAACTTAGTATTGGAGGAATTTTTTATAGAGGTTATCTTCCTCGCGGTCCGGGCGACCAAGCCAAGACCCTCGTCCCGTTCAGAGTCACAAAACGTGACCGTGACCTCCTTACGGATTACGATATCGACGGCTGCAATCGGGGACAGCTTGTGTCCCGATGCTGCTCGCTGGCAGGGTGAGTGCACAACGAGCACCGCCCTTGCCTCTCCGCCACGCTCTCTGCTAATCAGAGAGACAGGCGGAGAAACGCCCCACGGAAGCGCGGGCCATGAGCACACAGCCCGCCGCCTCCAGAACCCTATCGGGTTCGCCCGCCCAGTCCAGAAGTCTGCTGCGGGCGACAGTCACTCCAACCCTATCACCCCCGCTAGGGAGACTGTCGCCCGCACCCAGGGTGCACCACGGGGAGGTCTTCTGGCACCGCACCCCAGCAGTAATGGATATGGAGTCATAAATTTAATAATAGTTTCCGTAACATTATCATTGACTGCTTGGTGGCATTTTACCCATTTAACGCTTAGAGTGCCACGTTAGTAACCGGTGCCTGAAGCTAGTGGGTATTAGACTTTTAGGGTACGGACTCATGGTGCGATTTTCTCCCGCACCCGGGCTTGCAGTATTTGTAGAATGCAGATAACTATGTATGTAAAATATCAAAGCACATTTTACGATGCGTTTTCACGCGTGCGGCGGGTGCAGCCGCGGTCCCTTAGCCGCCGCGGGTTGCTCTCGCGCGCTCTGCAATCAGGTGGCGGGCGATTGTAATGTAAGGGCCGATCTTAAACTCAACCGCATCTTTAACCGCCCGTCTTGCGATAGCCAACCGCTAAATTTGAGAGCGATAATCGCAACCGCGATGGGTGCGGGACCGCAGAAAACTGCGGGTCTCGTGAAAATTAATTTGCTTCCGTCACTGCGGCGGGCGCTAGTGAAAATTGCGTCGTGCGTCCGTAGCGTTACCATTTTAAATTTGGCAGTTAAAGTAAGTGCTTGAGTGCTACAATTTGACACTAACTGACCATGACAATATCAAGCTGTAATATTCATAGAACATTATTGCAACCGCAGACCAGATCAAGTAGTAAATACTAATAACAGTATTTGACCACAGACTATTAAGCCGCGGTAACAAGCTGTCAATTTGGCCAGTATCATTAAAATTTTATGTACCGAAGCATTTATAAACAATGAAATACTAAGTGAGACCGGTTATATAGACTTGTTAATTACGTGGTAGATATTATTACAGTGCATAAGTGTCTTTTCCTAAGGGATAGGGGGATATTCAAATGTGGGAGAGCCATGCTTCGGCACGAATGGACCGGCTCTCTCACACATATGCCTGAGCATATTGCCATATACCGGGCTCATTTCTAGACTCCGTGCTACTATTAAGATTTTTAAAAACCCAGTAATACTTTTCCCGGCCCGGGAATCGAACCCGAGACCCCTTGCCTGGCAGTCGCACTTGCGACCACTCGACCAACTATGCCAACGAGCAGAAAGATAATTAACGTGATAGCTAAATTCCGTCATATTAGAGTTTTATGTAAGTTGTATTTCGCGGGTTAAGAACTAGAGTAGCGTAAGGGCAAAAATTCAAAAAAATTTTTTTTTCGCCATTCGGTTTTTTAATTCTTATATTTTTATGTGCCAAAAAACTGGAACGATATAGTGAGTAGATTGCTTAGTACAACAATAACGTATAGAAAAAAAGGATATTTGTTTATTGCCAAAATGAAGTGTTTCTACTTACAATAATCTTGACATAATTTTGTCAATAAAATTACGAGCACAACCATCGTAACTCGATTTACAGAGCGAATAGGATACTAAATATGGCTTTAATATAATCGCGCAAATAGCGTATATTGTCATACGTTATTATTACAGAAAGTTTAATTATGTAGCCTTAGTTTGTATCGTGCTACATAAACGTAAAGTACCGTTACTGCTTATGGGTCCTTATTTCGCAAATTCCTATCATTTTTCTTCCTGCCAGAAAAACGTAAGGGTGGGATACGCTCTTACGGCACTAAATAATTAAAATAATACATGCAGTTTTTATGTCAATAATGACGTAAAAGCTATATACGTTTCTTTAGCACGTAATAAATCGCTGTTGGTCTAATTCACTTTCGCGTCTAATACTACTGTACGTTAATTTGACCCTAAAAAGTTTAGGTTAAGATACTGGTTCTGGTTCACACAATCTTTCCCCACATTAGGATTTTCTCCTGTGTCGTGGGTGCGTTTACAAATATACAAGTTCACATACACAATGACACCCAGACCCGAAATGACAATTTGTGGATCACACAGAGTGTTGTTCCGTGCGGGAATCCAACCCGCGACACGTTGCACGGCAGCCAGTTGCCCAACCACCGCACCGCACCAACCGTGCAGTCATGAAAACAATGAAATTCCTGAAAGTGCTAGACAGTGCGATAAAGACCATATTAGCTCTTAACCGCGCATACCAGCTCATTATGTTAGAACAGATACCGAAAAAGAGTACCTTGACCAAGACCTTATTGTCGAGATATCTATGTATTTAATTTGATTAAGACTCCAACCACTATCTTTTTTTTCAAATTGACAAATTTTACCGACTACTGTGTCTATTAATGATGAATAAAAAATATTTAAGTCATCTCCTTGACATATTATGTAATTAAACGTTTGAAAATCAAACGTATTTTTAATATCTTTAGTTTGTTGTATGAAATCAGCGTGCAATATGAAGTTTATTTTACAAATTGTGTGTTGTTGAATACATTCATTTATCAAAAATAAGATATCGATTTTTAATGAATTTAAAAACGATTCCGGCGTTTCAAAATATTGCCCTGATTGATGTGTTTTACTATTAATTCTATATGTTAAAATTCGATTGCCAAAAGCGGTTTCAACAACTGTAACATTCGTTAATGAATTATGTGATTTTAAAAGATTATTTTTATGTGTATTGCTTTTTAAATGGTTGTTTAAATACCTTTTATTAATATAAACATGACATTTATCACATTCCACCTTATTGTTGTCAACGTCATTGGTTTCAATTGATGATGTAGAAGCTCCTTCGTCAAATTTTGCTTTCTTGGTAACCTTATTTTCATCGGTAGTGATACCTTGTTTGATACCTCTTCCAATTTGTTGTTGGCTGTAACAAAAAAGAAAATTGTTAGACAAATCTTAAAATAAAACATTAATACAATAATATTTCTTATTTAGTTCGTACTTCTAATACTTACATCAACGTTGTTTCAACCATCAAACATTGATTATACAACTCATCATCATACGATGAATTGAACAGTTCACGCTTCTCCATTTCATCACAAACTCTAGACAGCTCCTGATTGAATTCACTGTTGGATTGTTCTATATTCTCCTCAATGGGTGCGGAAAAGAAAGAACTGATGCATATTTCACTGAAGTTTTCCATTTTTATAATAAAGAAGAAAGTATGTAGCACAGTAAGTAACAGTTAAGTGTTTTGCTAGGAAAGTCATCTAAAAATCTAATGAGTACACAGAAGTACTTTAAGTGAACAGAATCACATTCACTAATCCACTAATGAGTGTCATTGTTAAAAAAGTATTTTTTAACTTTTTCACTTTCTGCTATTGTCTTTGTAATATTGTATACGAGACCGTTTGTGTTGTCGTAGATGCTATCCTTATTATTCTTTACGTAATATTTAATCCTCGTGGTAGCGTGCTTCCAGTGATCACTAATTGGAATCTTGGATAGTTTCTTCATATCATACATTTCAATTTTTATGAGATGCGTCGCTTGGTCTCCGTCGTCAGAATTTGTAGAGATGTATGATACGCCATCTCTAGCAGCTCGTGCCACAGTCGACGATAGCAGCTTCTTCCTTTTTATTTTTGGTGTCACTTCAAAAAATTGATCAATCGGTTGCGATTTCCTTTTTCCTCCATCGTCTGTATTAATAACGACGATGTCATCACTCTCTTCTTCGTGTTGGGGAGAGAGTGGCGAGTAGTAATACTGTTTATAGGTATTTTCATTATCGTCTGCGAAGTTGAATGATCTCTGCAACAACAGAGTTATCACGTTAATATCAATTTGTTTACACTTAATCTGACACACACACACACGTTAGGAAACAACAACAGAAATACAAGTAAGTTTGTCAATAGAATAAACACTTACCTCCATGACCATTGATGCGTTGAAGTAAGTAACACAAACGTAGTATTGGTAGACGTACACAATCCACTGTGGTCAAACGACCATAGACTGACTGCATGACTGCAACTGTTCGATCTTATATAGCACCATTCTTATCTGAACTCTATGAGTCAACAAACTTATCGCACATCGCAACAGGCATGAACTTGTTTTGTGATTCCCAAAAGAATGCGATTTAATATTTACAAATCACTATAATTGAACATTCGTATGACAACCATTGAATAGATTAGTACTGTAATAATTTGTTAATAACAGTAATATCATGGACACACTAGAATTACAAAAGCATATGAAAAAGATTCATGTCAGTCTAGAAAATAATGTTTATGCTGCTAATAGACTACCTATGTATACACATGTACGTTGGTACATAATATGCAATTTGGATGCGGATGATAAACCAGGGTCACACTGGATAGCTGTACATATCGATGCGAATGGCATCGGTCAATATTTTGATTCATATGGACGAACACCTGAGCGATATCATCTTCAGTTTTTGAAAAGGAATTGTAAGAGATGGGACTGGAATGTTGATAGGATTCAGAATGATTGGACTTCAGTTTGTGGTGAATATTGCTTAATGTATTTGCTATTTAAGTTTCAGGGATGTTCAATGCATAGTTTTACGAACATATTTACAGGGAACACACTGTACAATGATATTTTTGTGGATGAGATGTTCCACTCATATTTTGTAGAAAAAAGTAATAAATTAATTAGAAAATTAAAATGAATGATTGTGTTTTATTGATGACATAGGAAATGAAAGATAATGAGGGTTACCAGTGAGTAATAGATAAGAACGCCAAAAGGGTGTTCGAAGTATAGATAAGAACAATGGAGCGTTGATGAGGGTCAGGAGCATCGGAAATGAATGAGATAATAATAAATGGATTTGCAATTGATTTGCATAACTCCAGAACCACGCATCCTACGCAAAAAAGGACTGCAGAAACGTGATCAGAGCATGCCAAAACCTTTTTTTGTTTTTTTTTAGGTTTGGTGCGACTGATTCTCCCGGATTTGACCTGTCAAACGCGTGAGCCAGAACCGGTGAATCATCACTACTATGAGTTAATATTTTTGCAAATATGAGAATTAACTTTAAACTCTTTCTCTTATTATTTTCTTAATTAGATTGGCTGCAGTCTTAATTATATGCAATAGAATGTCATTGCAGTAATTATATTCGTCTGCTCGCATTTGTAGCGTCTGTATCTTTGTAGAAATTTTTATAACATGTAGCTGGCATATTTATTAAGAGACTGGCCGCCAAGAGGCGAGTTACAGATACATTCTCACAAGGAACGTTGCCACCTTTAGATTGATTTACAAAGACTAAAAGTTTCGACAAAAAAAGAAGAATGGTTCTTACTAAAAATATCAAATCTACTGCCTAAAATAGGTACTAACTTTCCGACTACTTATGTTCGAATAAAAATGAAATTCTGAAATCTAACCTAAAACCTCTGTTGTCTTAACTTGCTAATTATGTCGAATGAAAAAAAACTTAGTAATTATGTCGGAGGTTCAGTATTTTATTCGGAAGTTTAGTTTCGTTATTTGATGATCCATTTTGGTAGTCGGCCGCAAATCTCTGGAGATTAATTTGTTTTTCGGAACCATTATTATTTCCCATGAACAAATTGTTCCAGGTTTAGGGATGTGTGTGTTTGATTTACCACACAGTCCTTCTAAATAATGAGAACTGCTCAATATAATACTATGTTCAATCACTGTAACTGTTATAAAATGTAATGTCCAATTGTTAGACAACAGCAATTTGGGATGACGACAGGGTATGAAAATTAAAAATCTAATTAGTCCGTAAGTTAGGTAATTAAAAAATATTAGACACTTATTTTTTATTTTGTCGTATAATAAAACAATACTTAGATAAAACGAATCAAAGTTTAGGAGTGGGGGCTAAAACGTCATTTCTACGTATAAAATGTACATAAAAGTGACGTCACGCGACATTTCAAATCAATATATCGTCGAAAGTATTCGTTTCTGTAAGAATATAAAAAATACGTGTGTTTTGATTTACATAATCTACCAGACGGATATTAAAATTAAAATAAGTCATCTACCCTATTCACTTGGACCACCGACCTTAGTTCTAACTAACACTTCTATCAGTAAATTAATCTCCAATAGATCTCATTGATAAGACATTGTTTCAATAATCTAATATCAGTCACGATGTATAATAATGACAGCTAATGTTGTGTTTGTCAAACAGATTGACACTGCATTCACTGTACATGAACCTAGTGTGACGTCACAATATGGCTGACAGCATCTGTCTGTCATTTGAATTAGAGTGTCAAAATGTTTCCGCGGCTAGCAAGGTGTTAACCTAAGCTATTGTTGGACGCGGGACGATCTCCGGCCACCGTCCCCCCCGTCCGACCAGAAACAGACCCGAGCGTACGTACATATAGATTATTAACTTAAGACATATTATTGATAGACTCATAAAATCTATATATATAGAGGTATATATATAAATGAACCCCGTTTCCCGTTGTGATGCCATAACTTGAGAACGGCTAGATCGATTTGGCTGATTTTTTTTGTTGTTTTTGTTATAATCAGGAGAAGGTTCTTATGACAGAAAAAAATCCTGACAATCTTAAGGGAACTGGGGAAAACGGGGTTGCGCGTACGAAGTCTCGGGCAGAAGCTAGTGGTTAATATAATGATAAAGGTGTCTTTGAAATACCAATAATAGTACTTTGAATTAAATTTTTGGATTTCCTTGAAGTTTTTCAAACAATTTATAAATCAATTAAATACGTACCCATCACAAGACGTTAAGGTATTTGCACCTATTTTCAACATTGTTTTAATTATAATTTTCGTATTTATAAATTAATTATTATTTTCAACAAAAATAAATGCCAACTGGTCAAATTTAATACTTTTTTCGAACTGTCAAAAGCGACAGTTTTCTATCAATTTTGTACGAAATTGTGTATTGTGACGTCACGCTTTTTTGACATCAAACAGCTTGCTACTTATTTCTAAAAAAAATCTGGAAAAATACTAAAATGAAGTTGGTCATAAAATCAATTAATGAACGTGTGATTATTTTGTTAATATTCTATTGTATTGAACAGTCGAAATAATGTATTTTTGATTAAGGAAAGTACTCAATTTCAACATTGCTTCTTGAAATATCACGTGATGTAACTATAGAAATAAAATAGCTCCAAGCCGACTGACACCCTCACCCAGACAAGTGTGACCTGTAAGGTAACGACACCCTTTATCAAAAGGTTCAGAGTCCGAATTTGTTAAGCACCCATTAATCAACAAAGCACTTTAAATAAAACAGATTTCAATCACAATAATTAATTGAATTTATCCCCAACCTGTGTATTCAATTTCGTCTAATCGTCGACATAAAACATTTATGTGTACGTCTATACTGATGTGCTCTTACATTCGAAATAGGACATTTTATTAAGCCAAATCGATTTATTATAAAAAGCTCGTTTGCGTACTCGCTTTCTCTTTGATTAATTTATTTGTAACATGTTGCGTTATTCATCTGGACATGTTCATCAGAATATAAATTGTTTTGTCCAAACAAATGTCGGGTGGATGTCCATGGATAGCGATACAAAGCTACACTATCATTAATTGAGTTTTAATAATAATAATAATAATAATATATCTTTATTTGCTAGAATGTAGGTACATAAGAATAAGATGGTACAATATGTTGTGACGGAACCTTATACATTCGGCCTTGTTGGCATGCAAATATAAATCTAACAATTAGGTTATTGAAATAATTATGATGTATCATTTAGAAAATCTTGCACAGAGTAATAACATTTATCTACAAGTAATTCTGTAAAACATTTTTTAAATTTCAAAACAGGTAAGTTTTTAATTTGGTCAGGAATTTTATTGTAAATAATAGGAGCCATACAGATTACACATTTTTTTAGTAGACTAGTTTTAAACACACCTGTGGATAATAGGTTCTGATATTGTGATCTTAAAGCTGTACTACGCTGTCTGGTTGCAGATACTGATGTAAACAAACATCGGTTTGTTATTACATACATGGCTAGTTCTAGGATATAAAGACATGGAAAAGTTAATAATTTCTGAGACTTAAATATAGGTACGCAGCTGTCAGTTACTTTAAGGCTAAACATTGCTCTCAAACATCGTTTCTGGGCTTTAAAAATGCTTTCCCGTTCACTACAATTTCCCCAAAATACTACCCCAAATCTTAGAATAGATACTACAAGACCATGATAGGCTAATAACACCGTTGGCAGATCGACTTTTTTTGATAGGTTGTGTAACATAAACGCGGCTGTACTTAATCGTTTGCATATATCTTCTGCTTGCGGTTTCCAAGTTAACTGGCTATCAATTAAAATTCCTAGGAATTTTGCACTTTTCACTTTTTCTATTATTTGGCCATTATAATTGATATCCATGTCTATTGTAGGTGTCCGTTGGTGAAAATGCATGATTTTAGTTTTGTCTAAATTAATTACTAAGTTATTATTGTCAAGCCATTTTATTAAACTATTGATTGAGTTATTGATATCTGCAACATATAAGTCTTTATTGGTACATGAAACAATTGATGTGCTATCATCTGCAAATAAGACCATAGGGTTAGATATATTACGTGGCAGGTCATTAATATATAGCAGGAATAGTAAGGGTCCGAGGACGCTTCCTTGTGGAACACCATATTTTATTTGTTTGAAAGAGGATAAAGATTTGATTTCCCTTCTGGATTTTGGGCACAGGCTAGATATCTCCGTACATTGTCTCCGACCTTTAAGGTACGTTTTTATTAGATTAAGGGCATTGCCACGAATACCATACGCATCAAGCTTGGTTAGAAGTATATCGTGGTCCACACAGTCAAAAGCCTTCGACATATCAGCATATATTGCACATACTGGTATTTTTGAGTCAACTTTCGGCATTACTTCATATAGGAAATCAAAAATGGCCATGTTGATATTTTTATTTTTCCGAAAACCCTTTTGCTCGCTACAGAGTATATGATGTTTTGTTAGGAAATTGTAGAGAGATTCGTACATGACTTTTTCTATTATCTTTGAAAATATGGAAATACGGGCTATAGGTCTATAGTTTACCATTTCATCTTTATCATTCTTTTTATATACTGGGATGACTATTACGG
This sequence comes from Spodoptera picta, assembly GCA_038387885.1. Lineage (NCBI taxonomy): Eukaryota > Metazoa > Arthropoda > Insecta > Lepidoptera > Noctuidae > Spodoptera > Spodoptera picta. Next base: position 2,920,216 of record JAZHFQ010000484.1, read on the forward strand.
TTTTAAGATTTTCTGGAAACACACCGGAACATATGCTTACATTTATAATATGAGCTAGCGGCGCGGCTATACAACCAGAAACAAATTTTATGACTATTGTTGAAATGCCATCAAAACCAAAGCTCTTTTTATTTTTCAGGTTCTTTATTATGCGAATAATATCTTGAGGAACCACTGGAGCCACAAATATTGAATGTGGATTTTTATCTATGTGAAGCAGGTCGCATTGCATAGTTTTAGTTACTTTATTCGAAGTCTGGTTGACGAAGAAGTTGTTAAATGATTCGGCTATTAGGAATGGGTTTGATATTAATTTGTCATCTTTTGTTATTTGAGAAATTAGCTCTTTTACGGTTTTATTATTATTGATAATTTGCCAAGCGGTTTTAGATTTGTTTTTTGAGTTATTTATTAGGTGGTTATTCTGGGCCTTTTGGGTGAGTTTGATTATTTTCTTAAATCTCTTTGAGTAATCATTGAATTTCGTTTTATTTTCACAAGTTGGTTTAAGTCGTTGTTGCCATAATAGTTGCCGTTGCTTTTTACTGCATAATCGTATCCCACGGGAGACCCATTTTAATTTTTTTTCAGATTTTATAGTGATTAATTTAGACGGGAAACAGAGATCGTGTAACAATACGAATTTATCTAAAAAGTTATCATAGGCTTCGTTGGCATCTTCTGTATTATATACATCAATGAATGTCAAGCTTTTGAGGTGTGTTCGAAATTTAATAAGATTTTCTTGGGTTATATCTCGTCTTAACGATCTCCATATTTTAATTTGACTGGTATTTTTTACTTTTATTTTTAACATTTGAGCTGTGTGGTCAGATAGTCCAAAGTCCCTAACTTCATGTTGGCAATTTTGTTTAAAGTTATGTGCAAAATTATCTAAACAAGTGTTACTGGTAAATCGAGTTGGCTGTTTAATTTCTAATTTGAGGTTGAAGCTCCTGAGAAAGCATTCAAATTCTAACGTAATTCTATTCCTTTTCAAGATATCTATATTAAAGTCTCCACATAAGATTACTTTTTGCAAGGGTTTAATACATACTTTTTTTAATATCAAATCTAAATTTTCGTAGAACTTACTTAGATTACACAATTTGGGAGGCCTATATACACATATGACAATAAGTTTTTGTACAGGAATTTCTATGGCACAGCATTCCACAATTCCTGATATTGAACATTTCCCTATGTCAGATCGCTCTTTATACTCATGTCCAGCTTTCACCAGTATACAAGAACCACCACGTTTTCTATTCTGTCTAGCATAACATGCCGCCAGTTTATAATTCGGTATATGTAGTAAATTTTCTTGGCCTGACATTATGAAATGTTCGGTTATGCATATTATATCTACAGTTTTCTGCTCATTCAACAATTCCCGAATGTAAACAATTAGTAAATCCGATTTGTTTATAAGTCCAGCAATGTTTTGATGGAAAATGTACATGGAATCAAAGAAAAAACTCACGAGTTGAGGATACATCGACGTTGTTAACATTTTCATTAATTAAGGCTTCACATGCTGTTATATTACTAGATATAGTAAGCAGTAGGTTGCGGAAAATATTGCGCATCCCGCGGTCGTTTACCCTTCTGTTGACTTTTGAAAACATAGTAAAATCATACAGCAAGTCTAGGTTAGAATCAAATGCAGTAGCATAGCAATGTGTTTGAAGATCGAGATGTAATACATTATTAAAGGTTTCTATTCGCCAATTAAACATAGTTGAGTAATCACTTAATTTGAAGGTAGGTACACATAGGATAACATTTGTATGCTGGATTTTAAGTAGAATTTCTCTTAATTCAATAATGATATTTACATAGTTTTCTGTTTGTTGGAAATCTTTTTCACCAACTAAGACCACACAATAGTCAGCCATAGTGAAGTCTGTTATTTTCTTTTCTAGGTTAGTTATAAGCTGTATTAAGCCGCAGTTTGGGAAGATATAATGACATATTTGTGAGTTTTCAAAAGTTTCTTCAGCTATGGAGGTGATATTGTTAGTTTTATTGGTACTTAAGATACACAGTTTATTCTTTACCGGTTTGTTCACAGTTTCTAATTTATTAATAATACCTTGGCTTTTAGGTCTAACAGGGGTTGTGTTACTTTCTTGGTTAGTATTAGAAAGGGGTGGTTGTCTGAGCTGTTCTTTTTTCTTGCTTTTCTTTTGAGAGCTAGCACGTGGAGTTGATGAGGTAAGCATGGATTTGCCAGGTGTTCCTGCGTCACTGGTTAATATCTTAGTAGCTTTTTTTAACATATCGTTTTTAGATGTTAGTTCTTTAACAGTATTTTTAAGCGTAGTATTTTCTAGATTTAAGTTTTGAATCTCTTCGTGTGCAGAATTTAGTTGACTATTGAGCTGTTCAATTTGGTTTTGAAGTTGCTGGATTTGATCATCATGGGATATGTTTGGTAAGCTACAGGTGCTGCCATCTATTTTTGAACTGTTTGGACTATTTTCCATGGAACTATTTTGTGTTATTGAACGTGTCTTTGTTTTTCTAAACGTAATATTATCGAAGAAATTCATAATTGATATTTTTTACTTAAGATAAAATTTTTAAAACATTCACAAAAAGACAATCCAAGTGTCGGGATCGAACTCGGGTCACTCAACGCTTCAATCCGTCGCCAGACCAATCAGCCAATACGACAGATTATAACAATGTTGAATTTATTGACCTCTAGTCTCTTTGAAGTTGAAAGTTTGTTAAATACCCGTTAATTTTCAAAATAGTTTAAATAGAATTTTTTCCACCAACAATGTAACTTTTTTGTTTGATTTGAATTTAACGCTTCCATGCATCGATTTTATTGTTTATTAAGAGTTTCACACGTCGCTTCCGATCCCGCAAGCAAATTTGTTTAAAAAAAACAGGTGGTTATTATCACTCACGAGGCCACGATATTCACAATGCCCTGATCACCCTTATAAATGACATTTATTAAGTCTGTAGTGAATAATTCGCCCCGATAACACTTCCACACATGTATTGTACTGTTCTATTCACTTTTATTATATAATTCAGCAGATAATGTTAATTAGTGACTTTTAAATAAATTTAATACGGGAGCAACACTTTTACATGACAGCTGGCGCCATCGACATCGAATCGATGTCGTTTTGTAAGTACTTTGTGGTTTTCCATCGATACACCAACATGAGAGAGTGGACTTACGAGTTATTACAGTTCAAAGGTAAGTAAAAGAATGACTTTTGGAAGATTTAAGCAAGTGTCCTGTGATTTGTGGTATTGTCAGTTCTTAGCGGTAGAGTACCGAGCAAGGGGTTTCTGGTTCAACTTTCTCATCTATTATATAAAGCGGAAGAGTTTGTTTTTTGTTTGTTTGTTCGAACGCGCTAATCTCCGTAACTACAAGTCGGATTTGAATATTTCTTTTTGTGTTGGATAGCGCATTTATCGAGGATGGCTATAGGCTATAAAAAATCACGCTACGACGCAATAGAGCTGAGCAGAGCGTGTGAAACCGCGCGGAAGTAGCTAGTCTGACATATTAGATTTTGTTTATCATTTCTCTTTAGAGGTATATGAATATGCTGGTTAAAATGGTGGACTCGTGCAATTACATGAAATGTCAACTAGAAAGTAATGATGAGTAATCTTTTTATAGCTCGATAATAGTACCGCTTGTAGTGGGCGATCAGAAAAGAAATTGAAAGAGTATTGAAATGTCAGCCACGTCCCAAGTTAGTTACTGTAAAATGTACTAATCATGAGTTTACTAAATAAAGATGCTTAAATAAATAATATTTACGATATTTACATTGCTCGGCTCTAGAAATTATGCACGCTTTTCAGTTTAAACAATAAATAGACATGCTTTTAGTAATAATTTGAATGTACATTGTATTATACCTCAACTTATATTCAAGGCCTTCATTTTAATACATAATTGATATATTGAACACGAAAATTACGATTATGACAAATAAATCCGAATTTAAAAAGACTTCCGTAACCATGGTCTTAAACTGTCAAACACCGCGAGGACACCGGTGACCGCAACCTATTTGTTCTTTAATTGTGTCTATAATGACGGTACACAAAGAGTTAAACCCTGATCAGTGTTTGAGTTAAATATTACGACCACTGAAATAACATTAGTTATATGGCATTAAAAGCATTTGGACAAAAATAAGGGCAAACTGTAGATACTTGGTAATTTGAAACAAAACATTTCTTAAGAGGTGTGAACCTAGAAAAAGAATAGAAGAGGACTCTTGTGTGGTGTGTGTCCATGGGCGGCGCTGATCGCTTACCATCAGGTGATCCGTCTGCTCGTTTGTCTCCTATTCCATAAAAAACAATACATTTTTAAATGAAAACTAACCAAGCACACGTTAATAACATAAATTTCTTTCCGCCATGTTGCTTTTAAATATTATCTTATAATTCAACAAGCAACCGTTGCCGTGTTCTGAACACTAATCCTTTTTAATTGTTCAACTTCAAGTCGGTTTCTAACAGAGAATATAAAAGAATTAAATACTGACGCTAGTAGATTACCCTATACATTTTTAGTAAATTCCTTTATTTGATTTTCAACTTAATAGATGTGATGTACAGTCGAAAATTCAATGAAAAAAATTACAGATTGGAGTCACTTACTTGTACAAAGAAGGACAATTTTTAAACATGTTAGCATGCGTTGTAACCCCACAATGTATTTTATGTTATTTTGTTGACACTGTGCAGATTTCTTTACCGAAGGTTTAATCTGAGCTTTCGTTGAAAACAATGATCTTTTTTACTTCTTATTCGATCTTAGACAAGAATGTATTTGTCATCATCTCTTCTTCCTCGGGTGTTGCAAGGCCCAGTTTAGTGGCTACACGTTTGACAGAAACCGGTTATCTGTTTTGCCGTTTCTAGGAGAACTGCCTTTAGTATCAGGCCCTTGATCCATCCTCCATCTAACCACCTAACGCCAGCTTCCTAAGATGGATGTTAGTTTATTATTATTGTTTTGTATCATATAAGTATCTGTATTGTTTTATTGACAACACAAGTTTACATATACACGACGCCCAGACCCGGAACAACAATTTGTGGATCACACAAATTAATAATATAATCCTTGTATCTGTGTACGTGTCTACTGGCAAATAAATGTTGAGTCTTTCTTTCTTATATCACGGTTAAAGCTTAAAAGTAGACTAAATAGTAATTACCCTCGTGGTACATATTGTCTTGGTACTTCTGCCTCTTGTCTACTCAATATCATTCCCCCACACGAGCGCGACGTCATTATTTCTAAAACATAATTACTCCCAAAATTTGGGTAAGAAAAACATGAAATGTATCACCCTTCCTACCCTGGTAACAATGAAAGTAATTAATGTAATCTTCTCCAGGATGTAATGTACATATAATATTTGTTATATCTGTTCTGAAGCGAGGGATGTACTGTGAAGTAATTTATTAATTCTGTTCGTTACTTGTCTAGTTGTTGTTTTTTCTTTCTTTTTTTATTATTGTATTGTTTATATTATGTAAAAGAAGTCTTTATGAGTTAACGTTTAAGTTTGAATTTAACTTCAATTAAAAAGTGGCTTTGTTCTATGTAGTGAACTTTTGAATTTTTTGGTTATTATATTTGATGGGCCGACGTTTGGCCACATCTCGCCTATTGGTAAGCTATGTGGTTTACGATGGAGTTGTTATGTCTGAATATAATCAACTTGTTCACTTGGGCCTTGAAGACACCCAGGTTATAACCTTCAGAAAATACAGATTCTGACAAAGAATTCCACTTCTTAACTGTTTACACAAAGAAGCGTTTCATGCAAGAGGGATATCCACCATGAATCGGTAACGCTTAGGAATTTGCAAATAAGTAGTAGTTAAGAAATCGTTTTATCAAGGCATGAGGAGAATATGAAAAATGACATTCGCTGTATTGGCTCCCTCTTAAGCAAATATAAGAATACAAATCATGAGAAATATTTTATTATAATTCATTGAGGAACTTATAGGCTTGGTAAAAGTTTTTTCTCAAAACATTGTAAAATTCTTAGTAATGTAAATTTATGTTTTCTTAATAAAACAATCTTGGTTTTCACAGAATAGACTTATTATTATTAATTGTTACCAAGCTGAATGCCTTAGTAACAGGAATTTTGAAATTATTCACGAATTGTGGCTTCAGTAACACAGACTATGATGTGTTGGATTAGTAATAAGCCAAAGTTCACCTTTGAATTTTAGTATTTACGTGTCTTAAACATACTTTTTCGATGATTCCCTCATTGGTCGAGTACCAGCAAGAGGTTTTTGAATCTCGGGTCGAACAGATCTTTAATTTTTACGGTTTTTTATTAAAGAAGTCACTACTGAGTGTAGCCTACTCAACGTCAATAGACGTCGCGGTAGGCCCAGAAGGAGATGGTGGGATGAAATTGACGCCTATGAAAAGGATTGGCCATAGAAAGCAGTTCGTCTCGTGAATTAGCTGAGGGCAAACGTGCTGTCGATTTGTTAACTTTTATTTTGCTTGCTCTGCGTTGATTGCTTTTGCTCGATTTCCTTAATTTCTCGGCCTCTCTCGTACTATCTTGAGTAAAGTGCCATATACTACCTGCGCCATCTTGGGGCTTGTATTGCGGCGTCTCTTTCGCTCAAGCTTACCAGAAAACGCTTCATCAGTTTTTGAAGAATCACAAAAAGTGTTGCAGTTAGTGGGGCGCGAACCAGCGACGCATCGCGCAGTGACGGGTGAGGACGCCTTACGCCACTAAGCCAACTGTGCATGGAGACTGCACGGCGAATTACGGTACTATCTATTACATCTATCCTTATAGACTACTAACACGAGTGATATTTCTTGCGTCATGTCACTATCGGGCTCACCAGTCAATAAGATATGCAAGTCGAATCCAGACCTGCACTCAAGTTTAGAACCTGGTCTCAATGTTGCCTATGGAAAGCGCAAGCACCCGGACTGTGAACTTACCCAGGCTATAAGTGCATTGTCTATGGAGTTGAAAAAGGCTATTTTGGATCTTCGATCCGACATGAACAACCAATTCTTTAATGTAAATACGTGTATTAACGACCTCCGAGAAGATTTAAATGCACTATCAGCTACTTCTTCCCAGATTCAAAATGAGGTTAAGGAGCTTCGCGGGGAATATTCACGCATGAGGAGAGATATTTCAGACTTGCACAGTAAATATACTGAAATTTCGCGGGAAGTGGCGGATCTAAAGTCTTCAGTGAATTTTGACTTAAATAATTACGCAGAGTGTGATAGGCGCCTGAAGGAGTTGGAATCGAGGAGGGGCGACTCTGAGGACATTGCTAAGAAAATTTTCGAAGGAAGGTTTGATGCATTTGAACAGCAGGCACGACAATGTAACATAGAAATTGCAAATTTGCCTGAAAAGCGAGGTGAGAACCTAATCTCTATGCTTGAGTCAATATGCTCAGCAGTCAATGTCTCAATAGCCCCTAGCGATCTTATATCTGTCCACCGCGTTCCGCATGCTCATGCGCAGGCCAGTCGACCTAAAAACATTATAGTTAAATTTACTTCTCGGATAAAGCGGGATAATCTTCTCAAGGCATACCGGCTATCGAAGGGACTTACTACTGACCGCATCGGCCTCTCAGGGACTTCATCCCGCGTCTACCTAAATGAACACTTGACATTGAGAAACAAAAATTTGTTTCGTAAATGCCGCGAAGCAGCCAAACTCAACAATTTTAAGTTCGTTTGGGTTAGAAACGCGACTGTCCTGGTCAAGGAATCTGAAGCCTCTTCTGCTTTCGCCATTCGCTCGGAGGACGAAATATCTAGTAAGATTAAGCCTAATTTTCAGACCTCTGATTCTAAAAGTAATGACTAATGTTTTTTCAAAATTGTATTTGCTTGTTGGGTTGTATGTTTCGCTTTCCGTGGGTTGTTCAAGTTTTGTATATGGCTTACTTTGTATGAGATTTATAGTTTTCATATTTATTTATTTTTACTTCACAGTCGGGTACCTAGAGCATATTAATTTATTTTTTTTATACGACTATTTAGGCTGCTTGCCTGGGTGCTCATATGTGTATTTTGTTATTGTAAATCAGCTAATTTTAATGTTCAGAGTATTTTTAGTCGTTGTCTTACACCTGAAAACGTTTTTGTGTTGTAGGCAATCAATTATTTTCCGTTTAAAACAAAATGCAAACCTTTTAAATTATATTTTGAAAGTTAATTTTATCATGTTTCCATGCACTTACAATGGCTGCCGATGGTAATAACATATGTATTTATTATCAGAACTGTCGAGGGATCAGGACCAAACTGAATACATTGTACATTAACATACTGTCTCACTCATACGATATTATCATCCTAACTGAAACGTGGTTGACGCCCGATATTTCAGAGAATGAATTTATAGATCACCGTTATGATGTATATAGATGCGACCGTAATCGTTCCGTCACTAATAAAAAAGACGGAGGTGGCGTCTTAATAGCGATATCTAAGGCCCTAAATTCATCATGTCTCACATTGTCACCCCCATTAATTTTACCTGAACATATAATAACCAAAATCCCATTTTATAATAATAAATATATACTACTGTGTGCCACATATATACCTCCCAATACAACAGAAGATATTTATGTTAATTTTATTGACTCACTGGATGTTTTGATTGACGATCCTTCCATCGAATGCGTAGTCTTATCGGGAGATTTCAACCTGCCCGAGCTCAATTGGATTGACTCCACATCTCATATGACGTGTGCCGTGAACAACACATATTCTAATATAAGTCGTCATCTTCTAGGGTTTTGCTCACTACACGATATGAACCAACATAATAGTACTATTAACGGTAACGGGCGCATCCTAGACTTATTATTCTGCAACACACAGGTAGTGACTTATAATCCAAATATGGCGCTCCTTCCCATTGATTCCCACCATCCAGTCTTCTGTTCATTAATACCTTTTAGAAAACCCTCATTCTTAACTAAACATATCAGCCGAAACCCACTTAATTATCATAAGTCTAATTATCCTGAAATTAATTCCAAAATTAAAGGCGTTGACTGGCGTGGTCTCCTAGAAGAATTACCCCCGAGGAAGCCGTATCTATATTCTACGAAAAAATGTATGAAATAATAAAGTTACATACCCCTATACACAAATCTAAAAATTATAACTTTCCGAACTGGTTCACTAAATCTTTAATGCATTTACTGAGACAAAAATCCCACGCATGGACAAGATGGAAAAAATACAAAAATATTAACGACTATGAATTATTTTCTATGTATAGAGCAAAATTTAAAAAAGATGTCGCCTCTTGCTATAAGAAATATATAAATATGGTAGAGGATAGCGTGTCTACCAATGTCAAAGCATTTTGGTCATTTGTGTCTAGCCGTAAATCCAGCAACAAGATTCCTCCCATAGTATACTACCAACAACAATCTTCGAATGATCCCACTACGATTTGTAATTTATTCTCTGATTTCTTCCATTCAGTATATGAACCCTCTACATTCAACCATAATACATGGAAACCACCACCCGCTACTTCCGATAATGATATTAATATCTGCAGTTTACAATTTTCTGTAGACAAGATTCAAAGTGAACTTAAATCATTAGATGCATCCAAAGGACCTGGCCCTGACGGTATCCCCGCGGTTTTCTTGAAAAATACCTATGATACACTATGCGTTCCACTACACTTATTATTTAATAAATGTGTCTCTAGTGGTACCTTCCCATAGATCTGGAAATGTGCTAATATTATTCCGATCCACAAGTCCGGCTCAAAAGATGACGTGTCTACTTATCGGCCGATTTCTCTCTTGTCGGCACTGTCAAAACTTTTCGAGAGACTGGTTCATAACGAGATCTACCCCGTCTTGCGCCATGTGATATTAAAAGAACAGCATGGGTTTGTAAGGGATAGGTCCTGCGTGAGTAACCTCCTCATTTTTACGTCACATTTATTTAACAGCCTTGATAATAGGCAGCAGGTTGATGCGGTATATACTGATTTCCAGAAGGCCTTTGACAAAGTTGACCACAGGTTATTACTTGACAAGATTGCTTTTAATGGCATTAGAGGAAACCTGCTGCGTTGGTTTGCTTCTTATGTCACCAATAGGACTCAAAAAGTGGTAATAAATGGCTATGAGTCCAGTCTTATTCAGGTGACATCGGGAGTCCCACAGGGATCCATTCTTGGACCATTGTTATTCATTATATTTATTAATGACATTAATTCCTGTTTTAAGAATTCTAAATTTCTCCTTTACGCAGACGATTTAAAGATTTATAAAAATATTACCAATCAATCTGACTGTATTGATTTTCAGATGGACCTTGATCGTTTCTTAGAATACTGCTCTTGCAACAAACTTCAGCTTAGTTTTTCCAAATGTCATAGTATTACGTTTACAAAAAAGAAACTAGTAACCAAATTTAATTATCATTTTGGCAACACTGACTTAGGTAAAGTTACCTGTCTACGCGATCTTGGAGTCCAGTTAGACTCTAAGCTTCATCTCGATGCGCACGTGAATAAAATAATCAATAAAGCCTACCAAATGTTCGGTTTTGTAATGCGAGCATCTAGAGAATTCCACCGCCCTTCCACTTATTTATACCTGTATAAGTCAATTATCCGGCCTCAACTAGAGTACGCAGTGCCTATTTGGAATCCTTTCTACAAAAAATACGTAGAAATACTGGAACTAGTCCAGCGTAAATACCTCCGTGCGATGCACTACAGATGTTTTCGTAAAAGACTTTCCTACCAATTATTGCTTGAAAAATATAATATCCTGTCCCTGCAATCTAGACGCACACTCCTTGAAATGATGACCCTCTTCAGTATATGCCGCAACAACTTTGACTGTTCTGATCTTGTGAATGGTTTGTGCTACCTGGTCCCTCGCTCAGTACATAGCAGAGAGGTGCGTTCACGGAACATGTTTGCAACTAATCTCCGTCATACCAATTCAGGCGCACGCTCACCCATGCATCGATTGGTTGACACTTATAATAAAAGGTTTGCATCAATTGATATTTTATTTCTAAGCAAGAACACTTTTCGACAACGAATCATTAACATTTTAAAAGAACAACCACTATAAAACCACTATTAATACTCTCATCATAATGTAATTACTCCAGACTTTTTAATTTTATTTTTTTTTTTACATGTTATTTGTGTTTCACATTCATATAGTGCACAAAAAAAAATATAATATATAGGTAGGTAAAAATATATAATAGGTAGGTACAGGTAAAACGTAATTCTGTAGTTTATATGTATCCTATGTTTGTATACTTGTAGCTTCAAGTTTGCCCCATTGTGTTTGCTAAGTAGATTTATGGTAATCCGTGGCAACGTCGTGAGGAGTGTATTTGTTAAATCTATTATTTTACTCACCCGTCTTATATTTAATATACTGCTGTTTGTTGTCCTTGATAAATAAAAATAAAAAAAAATAAAAATAAAGCTATAAGAAGAGATCAGTGGAAAGAGGGTACGGATTTGTCCTGCAGTGACTTTGACCATGGCTAAAAATAAATAAGATAAGGAAGTCTCATTTGAAGCAATGTCTTGACATTGACTTTCTTCAACATAGGTAATGATAATGGTGAAAAGTGGGATTTTCATTGAAAACGTACATTTATACCTATCCGGATATTAAAAGATATAACTTTATATTGTAAGTATTTCCACCCTTTCAGTACATTCCCATATATCTCGAGCGTTCTATAATCCATACATATTCTTATTTACATTTCTACTTTAGTCCGGTTTTACAGTGGAATAAGGCCCACATAAAAGGCCCTAAAATAAAATATCTGTTCGGACTTGCTTGCGTTTCGACTAAGCCTCACACTGGACGGACTGCGGTTGGAGTTTGAAATGTTTATATAGCGCCTTCGACATGAACATCCACATTAACAGCTCGTAACCTTCCATTGCTGGATTTTGTGATTTTTATAACATGGAACATTCTGGTTTTGGCATAACTTCCTTGTGTAGATTTGGTTGATAGATCGCCGTTTAAAGAATTTAGGATTATCAGATTTTCGTTTCTTCGGTTATCATTCGCGGGAAGAATGGGTGGTTGGTGATAAATGTGTTTGTCCCTGCCGTCATCACACGTTAGTCTAAAGCCTAGGTGGCCTTATCTATATTTGGTAGGTTAACAAAATAATAACAGAAAAATAATTTTATACAAAAACCGTACCCTAGAGCTTGCCTTTTTAATACTCGAAGGCCGTACAGAAATGGATCTGTGAAGTTATTGCATTCATATTTTCTTAGGATATGGTAATGTGTGTGGATAGATGAAATTTTCACTTCGAATAATATATTGGAGTCCTTTCAGTATTATTCTTGGAGGTATTTGATATGGTGTGATGGTCTAGAGGTATTTAAGCTTAAAAACGTACGATAAACTATAAATTAAAGCAAGCCGATGCCAGGATATAAAAAAAATAAAAATCTAATTAGACCGTCGCGTCAGATAGGTAATGAAAAAATATTAGACACGTATTTTTTTATTTACTCGTATAAAGTTAGAATACTTAGATAAAATGGAGTTAAGTTTAGGAATGGGACGTAGTTACGTCACAAACTGCTGCAAAATGAAGCACTTTGTGACGTCACACGATATTTCAAATTAATATATCGTCAGAAGTATTTATTTTTGTGAGAAAAAAATACACGTCTAACGTTTTAAATTTATTGACCAGATGGACATTAAAATAAAATGTAGGAAGCTATCCTACTCTCCAAACTCTAAAACCTGTAATAGGAATAACCTCAATATATTATTGTCCTTCAGTTTTAAAATTATTCCGCTGGCTAAACTAATAGATTTGAAAGAAAACCTGTTTTCTACAGAAATGACCTTCAGATGCTAAGACTAATTCAAATCCAGATTAACCTCAAAATGGATGGTTCAAGATATCAGGGCCGAGTCACAAAATCTTCTACCTTCAAAAGAAACCAGTAAATTTTTTTAAGGCACAGCAGAGTCATCTGTGGGTTAAAAGGGTTGAACTAAACCCCAAAGTTTATGTGTGTATTACACCTTGATCTTATGGAGCCATAATACATAAACATCGGCCTTCCCTAATGCAATCAGATAGCTTCAAACGATGGAGGTTTTTCAGCGAAGGTAAGAAGCCTTATTAACATGAAATGAGTGAATCTAAGGAATGAATTTCCTTATTTTGGCAATAGTATTATTCTGATGGTCTTAAAGCTGGCATAGATGGTGAGACTGTACTAGTGAGACTATTTTAAGGATGGTAGGTATATCCGTTTTAATTTTCAAATAAAAAAATGTTCAAATAAATTCTAATCATAGGTTGTCAAAATCGTGTGGAATGTTTGTGAATGATATTTGTCTGAATTAAAATGGGCATAAACTTTGCAGCATTGAAACATGTTGTACAGTTTTGGTTGTATTTTCTAGTCGTAAATTAATTATTTTTCTGTTTCATATGCTAATAAAGATCCACACAAGGTATTGTGAAAAATATTAGATACATTAAAATTTAATTCTGAATTCAAATCAAAACGTTAGTTACTCGTCACTTCAGAAATTAATTTTCACGCGATTTATCATCAAACCTAAAATCACCAGCAATTTAATTTCAAAAACAAAGGAATTTTAATAAGTCTTGAATCCGGCAATCGTCGCTGTCGCAGTTGTCAGTCTGACAGTGAATGGACAGCTTTAATTCATTCGACTAAAAAGGTAGGTGCTACAAATGTATAAATGAAATAACGCACTTAGAGGTCATGTAAAATAGTACATTTGGGGGGTATTTTGGAGGGGGGATATGTAAACGAAGTGAGGGTACTTAGATTCTACCTTTTTAGAAGACTGCCGTTGAATTGAAGTCATTTCTTTCAGTGTGTTAGGCTACTGTTGGTACCTGCTCTATTATTTTTGTCTACTTTTTTAAGATATACAATTTCATTAAGAATTAGATTTGATGAGATTAAGAAAATGTGTTCAGATATTAGAAAGCAAGTTAACGACTTGTTGTATCTTTAAAACAACATGACTGTGTAGTTTACCGGTTAGGTCAAATCTACTTCGAATTTTTGTAGGATAGCGAAAGGAAAGATGGTTCACCTGATGGCAAGCGTTAACCCCACCCATGGAGACCCATAAGAACATAAGACGTTGCCTACCTGAGATCGTGTCCGAATTTTTTTTTTCCAGTAGGTTAATATTTAGCGAAACCATATGCATGATTAATTAAAAATTGCGGGTTAAAAGCTCTACTAGTTTCGAACCACAGAGGTCATCAGTTGGCTGTGCGATATTGCACCGCGCACGCTGCTCATGAAGTCATGAGAAAGAACCCCTCTGTTGTGGTTCGAAACTAGTACTACCGGCGATTTTAGTTAATGTAAAAAGATAATCATTATAAAAACAAATGCATAATGAAATAATACATGATGAACTTTAAATAAAATCAACACGAAAATTGAAAATAACAATCAAATTCAGAATAAACAGTAACAACGAATAAATATCATTGGTAGACCACAGAGAGGGGGCTAATGTGTAATTGCTGGGATGACCACAATATGAGGGAGAACACACATACATAAATACCTACGTAACAGATACACTACGTGAAATGAATTTTAATGAAACCATCAATCAGTGGCCGTTTGGTATTCACAACCGAAGCTGTCCTAAAATAATGATTTTCTGTTCACATTATTGGAACTGGTTATCGGAATATGGTAGTTTTGTTTTAAAGCTTTTGGTTTCATTTGAGACACAATGTGTAATAGAGTTTGTATGCTTATGTATACCCTCTTACTTTAATGCTTAGTATTTGCTATGGCTAAAGAAGTCACAGAATGCTGCTCATGAATATGAGCCTCCGGAATGGCTTGACACTAGTCGAGTTCCTTGTCAAATAATTACGTGGGTAAGCCGAAATACATAATAATTAATGACTAAAGAGGGCTTGAGAGTGTCGTAAGTTGGTATCAATCATTAGAAAGTTATCGAATTATTTGTGTAACTGTGATATGTACCTATAATGTAAAAATACTGTGAGTATTGTCCAATTTGTAATCTTAAAGATTTAATATAGGTGTTTTAGTCTGCATAGACATATTGTACCATGATTCTTATAAACTGACCGTGTCTGTTTCATCATGACTGAAACAAATAAAGGAAATATAAACCAAAAATAAAGTAGAAAGTAAGGAATTTGCAAACGTATTGGAGTAATTTTACTTTTTTGTCATTATAGCTATACCTGTTAAGAAGTGGCATTCTTGTTGTATTCTCACTTATGTTCATGACATATATAAGTCAACAACGTATTAAGTCAAACTCAAACTCAAAAGCATTTATTTCAATTAAACCATAATTTGGTACTTTTGAAACGTCAACAAATATGAAATATATAATAGTCTGTCAGTCTGTCCGTCAGTGAAGCTAGGCGCTCGTCCCAAAATGTCGATTCGAGTGGAGAAGAACGAGCAAGAAACTCCATTCGTTACTCTTTTAAAAAAAGTCTGTTTTACATTGCTCTGATACATATTCCAATATTGTACACATATGTGAGAATAATGTAAAGACATCCCTGACGCAACATACAAATAACAGAACATACTAAAATAGAAAAAAAAACAAAACCAAGTCAAAACAAATATCTTAAGTCTGACATGGTCCTCACATATGTATACTGACAATCGTGAAACTGAAAGTCCGTGCTTGCCATTCGACAAATTGGACAGCAAAACATATGAAATTAAATTAATTTTCTTATTGACAGTACTTACAAAATACTTCTTATAAGTACAAAATCCTATCGATAAATGTCAAAAAAATGTCAAAACAATACCACATTTCATTTCGAAAATAACAAAACAATATGACTATTCCCGAGCTGGTAGGCAAGAAAAATTAAACGATTCCTTAAATAAAAGCCGAGCTGAACGTCTGGGAACGTAATTAAATGGCCGTCCTATGGGAAATCGTCGGCTGGCGGTCACCCACAGTTGCAATGCTGGCAGAATGCCTGCATCTTACCTTTGGATTATTTGTCGAATTGCCATAGAATTGGATGATTTTTCCTTTATGTGTATATCTAATGTAGTTTTATATCTTTTAACTTTATCATGTTTTAAAGAGGTATTGTTTAGCAAATATAATTCTCTGTGGACGTCAATCTATATCGCATTTGATAAAGCTAACTAGCATAGGATACACGTAGACCTTGTCTGTCTAAACTTGCTTCAGGGCATTTGGTATGCACACATAAGTAAACTATATATGTAGTGTTTACATGACTATTTTAATTGTAAAAATAGCCTTTCACGATCTCTGGCCACCGTAAGCACGGGCCTGCGGACGGCGAGCACGAGTGACTCGCTTCGCCGCGCCCGCGCCTCAAGGAGCCATCATACCACAACAGATGGGGCCCAATAGGGCTGATACCGATACGGAGCTGCGGAAGACTTACCAGGTTGCCCGGGCTCCGGCTCGAAGTGCAGGCGTAGGAACGGGGTGGTTTTGAGTCAGTAAGAGTCTAACACTTCCTCTCGCCTCCTTCTCTCAGTCATTGGATGAATTTCCACCCTAAAAAAAAACAGTGAACAAACTGTTAGTGATAGCAATACTAAAATAAAACAAAATTCTCAGGTACGTGTAATTCATTAAGTGTACCTGAGGATTTTATAACAGGTTCTAACCTGATCTCAAAAATTGTACCGTATACAATTACCTACGAATTTTCCAATTTCATCGCAAGGCAACTACCCTATTTGTTCTCCCATTCAAGTTTCTATGTCCTTTAATGAAAACAGGTCAGTTTTATTAAGAGTTTTATTACTGTCCAATTTTCGGTCCGTTTATGAGGAAAATTGATTTCGCCGAAGGAAACGAACTGAACATTACGATATTTTGCTTGGAACATGTTGACTTAATTATCGTAATTATTTCTTTTCTTGTTTATTTTTCGCATTTTGCGATGAGTTTTTCTGTAATATTCCTTTATTGTTGGACCAGATATTTTCTCGCTATTATTTCTTTATCCTTCGTTTGTTAATTAGATTGTCCTATTTTCATGCTCGCAATCTATTGTTAGTTTCATATTGTTTTTAAGATCTATTTATTACACACGTGCTCTATTATATGTAAAATAATAAAATAGTTGTTTACTATGCTTAACTTTGCTATTTTGTTATAAAGTTCGTCAGAAAACAATTGACAAGATACCAAAAAAAACAAAGCAATCGTTACTCAAATAAAACATTAATCAATAAATTCTTCGACACAATCACATTTATTTCAGTAAAAAATCTACTAACACATAATATTTTGTGATAATATGTTAAAAACGTCACGATCAACCCCAAGTCAACGCACCCCACTGCTATTTTGAAATCCTAAAGCCAGAACCACATTTTATCACACTCCATAACCTACTCTATATACTGCGAAGATTTGTGATGTGATCAAACTATAAATCAGTGTCGGACACTGTCCCCAAGGAATGCTCATAAAGGCGTCATCTGTCACCTACACTGAGATATTAGCGTTGACGATGTACTGCGAGACACACTTGTTTATTGTCTCAGCTCAAGACGTTTTGGGGTTAGATTAGGATTTAACGTGATTTATACTAGTAATAAGATTTTGTAATTTGGTTATTTTGTTAGTTAAGTTGTTTTTGTAGAGAGATAATGTCTGCATGTTATGACCTGAACTTTTGAGCTAATATCAATTTTCATTATTACACCCTTTCTATACTTCTGAAGTTGTAGAGGTAGTTGTGAGTATGGAGATGTTTTTATAATAACTATCGTGAGACATACTAAATTAACTAAAAATCGCGGGTTACTCACGTGAATATACTGAGAAAAACTGTACTAGTTTTGGACTACATTGAGGTAGAGGTAGAGATAATTATTTTAGAATATTTTAAGGATAATTTCTAGTATTTGGTAATAGGGTCACTTCTATTACAGATATAACTGGACCTCAAAAACTTTTATCTATCACTCAACTACTTTTGATTCAGAAATCTTGACTGCACAGTTGGCGCGGTAACTAGGCCATCAGCTGCCACGCAACTTGTAACGGGTTTGATTCCCCGCACGAAACAATGCTTTATGTGATCCACATAATATGTTTCGGGTTTAGTTGTCATGTATATGTAAACTTGTATATTTGTTAAAGCATCCACGACATAAGAAAAAATCCTAGTTTAGGGCAACGATTTTAAAAAGAAAAAAAATCGCATTCTCTATTTAATAGTGTCAATTTATAGATCTCTGTGAAAATAAAGTTGATTAATACGATTCAGAAAGTAAATACGAGAACAAAACTTAAATCAAGTCTATTGCCATTACATCAAGCACACTACACAGTAGGCCGAGCGTAATCGCAGCCCATACACTGCAGGCCAAATTAATAGCCCGTTTGAATTATATGAACCGCGATAATCAACACAGTGAGACGCGTAATAGCTTATTATTACCTTTCCGTTGAGCAAAGGGCTGTTGTTAATAATGAAAACGTATAAATTAGAAGTTGTGTAGTCAGTTTAGTACTTCTCCTCGTTCAATGCTTTTGTGGTTGATTTCGTACAAAGCTGTTAATTTGTGCCTTTGTTCGTTGTACTGATTTGGAATAGTGTCTTAGTTTTAGTTTGTGAAGATTTTAATGTTGTATGTTACTTCCACTGTTTGGGTTTTGGCGCCCAACATGGGTCATTTTTGAGATTTGGCGCCCAACGTGGGCCTTGGCCACATACCATAAATAAGAAAGTGAAATACATATAATATATAAATTAGAACAATGCCTGCCTCGTTGGCTGAGTGGTAAAGTATTACTGGGTTTAAAAAAAATCTCAGTAGTAGCACGGAGTATGGAAATGTGCCCGATAAATGGCAATAGGCTCAGCCCCTATTACATGGGACTCATAACATGAATAGTGAAAAGTGGGTGTTACCTCTGTGTGCACCTTTGCCTGCCCCTTCGAGGATGAAAGGCGTAATGTTATGTTATGTTTTAATTAGAACAATAACAAAAAGACGGTTAAGTATAGCAACTTAAATCTACATGCTATTCATAAACCAAACATTCATAATAAACGTTATAAATAACTAGAAAATACACAGCAAAGAGATCGGATTGCAGACAAGAATCCAGAACAGTTTATTAGCAGCTCTTCTATTAGCACAACTAAGAGTACTCGATGCCACTCCAGTCGGCGATAAAGCCTTTATTTATTCGCTAGAAACATTAAGCGAGTTAAAATATTCCCCTTTAAATCTTTTGTTAGTGAGTCTAACAGATTAAATTTATGCGAGAGTGTGTCGAATATTTTGTTACGAGAACTTAAGATAGGTGTGTAGTTGTGTTGAAAGACGTTCATTTTGTTTCACTCGCTCTGTAGATACCTTGTTAGGTATGGTGTGTGTTTTTTTTGATATGTGTTTTAATCGTTTAACTATTTGAGGAAAATTCGGTACAACTATAGTTTGAAACTTGTGAAAGGACCATCACATGTTAGTAAAATAAACTCATTTTTCATATTTGCATCTTATTACTAAAATGCAATTATATTGACAGCACGCATTGAACAGAAAATTATACAATACTTTTTTAAACTGTTTCTCTAGTTCTCTTTAATGGAATGGATAAAAATAGCGTGCTCAGACTTGTAATATCTAATAGAGTTTAAAAGCAATAAAATTGTTTACTATTTCAAATCGAAAAATGTAATCATAATAAATCTTTCGAAACTAAATCTAATCCAATGATAATTTGTAATTGCGTTTCCAGATTATTGAGTTTATGATTTACATTAAATCGACTGTTTAGATTGAACAAAATCATAATGATACGGTCTGTATATTGTAGACATTACTTGACTGCCTCGTTGGCCGAGTGGTCGCAAGTGCGACTGCCGGGCAAGGGGTCTCGGGTTCGATTCCCGGGTCGGGCAAAATATTACGGGGTTTTTAAAAATCTCAGTAGTAGCACGGAGTCTGGAATTGTACCCGGTATATGGCAATAGGCTCACCCCCTATTACATGGGACTAATAACATAAATAGTGAAAAGTGGGTGTTACTTCACTGTGCACCTCTGCCTACCCCTTGGGGGATAAAAGGCGTGATGTTATGTTATGTTACTTCAATGTAGATTGAACTTACAAGATAGTAAGTTTGAGGCTTACATTAGTGGCATTTGTGCGTGCGTAGTCCCCATACTTGATATACCTCTATAACTTGGAATTTGGCTCTATGAACATTTGAAAATCTAGGAACTGCAGACAGTTGGGACATTAAAAAATTAATAGAAATTTCCGGTCAAAACGAAATTTGAATCCAAGTCCTTGTAGTCATAAGTAATACTGACAAGGTCGTAAGTTACAGATTGCCTGAGCTCCAGCTCGAAGTGTAGGAGTAGGAACGGGATAGTTTTTAGTCAGTAAGAGGCTGACACTCTTTCTCGCCTCACCCGGGTGGGAGAAGTCATTGAAAGATTTTTCCCCCTCAAAAAAAGTTCAGAAGTTAGGACTTCAAATGCAAAAGGCACTCTAAGCGACCTAAATAGTTTTATAATAATAATTATGAACTACAAAACACTCTAGAAATAATAAAATAAAATACGACTTGAAACTAAAGTAATAACCTAGAATAGTTTTATGAAAACATTCGTGAAACGCGAAAACGTAATTAAGGAACTTTTAAATTTAACGTCTCATGTTTTAAACGTGTTTTAATTGTTTGGCCGCCATATTGTCTTCCTTAAACTGAACGTTTATTTGTGCTACGACGGTAGTAAAAGGCGAATGAGAATTGCTAAATACGTCTGGCGCCCTAGTACATTAAGTTTGACGAATTTACTAAATAACTGCTTCTATGACTTACTCCATGATTCATGAAGTTGTTTTCTTTTATTGTAGGGATTTCATGTGAATTAGATACACGGGAATTGCGTTTTAGTAGTCTTTTGTTTGTATTTTTTAAACACATACTGTCATCAGCGATGCCCAATGAAGTAAAAAGGTGTACATGGGCTACTAAAAACAACATTCGATTTTCAAAATCGGCACACTAATGCACACATGAATATGTTGACAGCGCAACGCAACTCTTACTTACTCAACGAGCTAAAATATGGCCAATTGTTCATATTTCAATGTACCACTTTTGAGGGCTTATAATAAATAAATACTAATAAAATAAAATTTATTAAAAACAACATAGAACACATTTACAATTACAGTTCGCTCAGATTTTATAGTTATAAAAAGTCTTAATAATAACACTCGTAATAGTTTACTTAATCTAGTCTTATAGAGGTACAATATACATGCGAGGAAATAACGTTCTAAGTATATATAGGGATTACCCGAACTAGGTTTATTTAAACCTGTGTTTCAGGCTATCAATGCCAAAAAAATGATTTGATGGATATAGAGGTGTTATAGTAATAAGATTCACTTTTGCTTGCGGGGATTTTAGGTAAGAGAAATACGTGGTTGCATTGCACTGATTTATTTACGACTGGTTTAACATTATGGATTCTTAATTCTTATGATGACACACACACATGCATTCGTACTTAATAAACATACCTACATATGCAACAGATTCTAACACAACATACCGCCCACCAAAGGGCCTATTTGCCCTTTAACAGAACACAATCATAATAAGGCAAATCTAATTATATTACCTCTATAATACATAGGTACACTATAGTTTATGCCGTTAGTAATCTAGCACTTCTAGCAGTTACATTTGATAATGAGGTAAATTAACACAAACTAGAAAAATAATCATTCAGTGTCTATTGGTAAATAACATAACTTGTTAAATGGTCTTTGCACGACACTATCACCACTTTTCACACTATACACACGTGTCACACCGTCTTTGCCCGGATGCTTGTCAACAATTCGTCCCATCATCCATTTAGCTGGAGGCAAGTTATCTGCCTTTATTAAAACAATGTGTCCTATCTCAAACTCCTTGACCTTGTTGTGCCATTTCGAACGTTGCTGCATCCGTGACAGGTATTCTTGTTGCCACCTGTGCCAGAACTCAGTCATTAACCTCTGCTGATGATGCCATCGTGACAAATGACTTACTGGGATATTTTGCAAGTTGGGGGTCGGCACAGTAATAGGTGTTTCACCGATCAGAAAATGACCAGGGGTTAATGGTTGAACGTTGTCGGTACTCGTGTCGTCTATTATTCCTAGAGGTCTTGAATTGAGGCAAGCCTCCACTTGGCATAGCAGGGTGATCATTTCTTCATAGGTCACGTGTTTTGTTAAGATTCGTTTTAGGTGATGCTTCATCGATTTCACCCCAGCCTCCCATAATCCACCCATGTGTGGGCTATAGGCAGGGATAAAATGCCACTTCGTTCCATCCAAGGCTAATTTCTCAGCGACTGGACCTTCGAATTGTAGTTTTGCTTCTGCCCAGTCTCCGGCCAGAAGCTTGTTAGCTCCAACAAAGTTGCGTCCTTGGTCGCTCCATATATGGGCACATCTTCCACGTCTAGCTACAAACCTTCGAAAGGCTCCAATGAACGCGTCTGACGTGAGATCTCCGACAAGTTCTAGATGAATCGCCTTTGTAGACATACAGACAAAGATGGCGATGTATGCCTTGTTCGTCCTTGCTCCTCGCCCTTTTGACATCAGAACCTGATACGGGCCTGCGAAGTCTATGCCGGTATTCAAGAAAGGTTTTGCAGGTGTAACTCGAGCACGAGGTAAGTCTCCCATCTGTTGTGACCTTGCAGTAGCGTTTAGTTTTGCACAAATAAGGCATTTTCTTATCTTTGATTTAACCAAAGTTTTTACTTTTAGGATCCAGAATCTAGTTCGCAGGAAGCAGAGCGTTAGTTGAACTCCACCGTGCAGGGTTTTCAGGTGTGCGTCAGCGACGAGGAGCGCCGTGAGATTGTTATCACGATCAAGAATGATCGGGTGTTTACCGTCTTCGTTTAGGTCAGAGTGACGCAGTCTTCCGCCCACTCTGAGGATTCCATCATCGTCCAGGTAAGGTTTCAAATTGTTTAGTTTACTGTGTCTTTTAATAGGTCTCTTTGTTTTCAGGTGCTCAATTTCTTCTTCGAAGCTATCTTTCTGTGTCATTCTCAAACAGGTTTTCATCGCGTCATCTAATTCCTCCGTGTTTACAGGTAAGTCTTTGTTTTCAATTATTCTTCCTTTTAAGAATCTTTTGCAGTACACTATTACCCTTAGCAATTCTTGTAAAGTGTCACAATTTTCAAATCTTGAGGTTATGCTGTTCTCATTTTTAAGTTTTAAATTGACTTGTAATATTTCCTTTCTTTCCAGATCGCGATGGTGACCATCGCTTTAGGTCTACTGTATTGAATTTCTCTTTCCTTCAACCACTTTGGACCTGTCCACCACAGTTCGTCGTCCTTAAGGTCCAGCAGGGATTGACCTCGCGAACCAGCGTCAGCTGGGTTTTCTGGTGACTTGACATGGTACCAATTATGGTTTCCGATGTTATCGAGTATAGCAACAACTCTATTTCTAACGTACGTGTTCCATCTCGTAGGATCACCGAAAAGCCAGGAGAGCACAATAGTGGAATCAGTCCATGCGTATATCTGACTAGAGGGTATATTCATTGCTTCCTTTATTTGCTTCAGGAGTCCGGCAAGCAGCACCGCACCACTGAGTTCTAGACGAGGTAAGGACTGGGGTTTAGTAGGTGCTAACTTCGTTTTTGCTGCGAGGATTGATGTCTTTACTTCACCACTATCTGTTCTGACCCTTAGATAGGCCACTGCAGCATAAGCTCGATTCGACGCATCACAGAAGCCGTGGATAGTGATGTTGTTCATGTTACTTTCAGAAGTATGGAGCCATCTATCTATTTCAATCTCAGGTAAGTGAAGATGAAACGATTCTCGTAAGCTGTTCCATTCAGTGGCAATGTCTTCGTCTATTTCTTCATCCCATGTTACTCCTTGCAGCCATAACTTTTGGATAAGAAGCTTTGCAGGCAAAACAGATGGCGCCAACCAGCCTAATGGGTCAAACAATCTCTGCAAATCAGCTAAGATTGTTCTCTTCGTAAGGGTCCTGGATTTAGCAGGTAAGTTTAGGCTGTATTGAAATTGATCCTTGCCCATATTCCAGTATAATCCTAAAGCTCGTGTGATTCCGTCTAATGTTATGTCTAAGTTTACATGTGAGCTTCTTTCAGATTCTTCAAATGCTTTAAGAAAGTCAGCATTATTAGAACACCATTTCTTCAGTTTAAACCCACCTTTCTGGAGTATGACGTCTATTTCCTTCGCCACTTTAATTGCATCTGTGACGTTGTCTTTACCAGACATCATGTCATCCATGAAATAGTCGCGACTTATTATTTTTGCAGCTTCGGGATAATTTTGTCCTTCGTCTATGGCTACTTGATGCAAGGTTCTTACTGCCAGGTAAGGAGCAGAAGCAGTCCCGAACGTGACTCTGGTAAGACGATAGTCTTTGACAGGTTCTTGTTCATCATATCTCCACAGTATTCGTTGCAGATCTCTGTCTTCTACATTAACGATGACTTGCAGGTACATTTTTTGGATATCGGCTACGAAACAAACTTTCTTCATACGCCATCTCATGATGAGACTTCTCATGTCATCTTGTATCTGTGGTCCGACCATCAGTTCGTCATTCAGTGATACATTGTTACTTCCCTTTTGAGAAGCATTAAAAACAGTTCTTAATTTGGTCGTTTCTTTCTCTTCTTTAACTACGGCGTGGTGTGGTAAATACACAGATGGATTGGCAATTTCTTGTTTTGGTACTTTTTCCATGTAGTTTAATTCGTAATCTTTCATGACTGTAGCATAGTCGCTCTTCAATTTTGGATTGTTCTTAAATCTTTGCTCTAATTGATATAATCTCTTCAATGCTATTGTTCTTGTATCTCCTTGGGTTGATAATAGTATGTTAGTTTTCTTGGGTAGCCTCACAATATAACGTCCGTCTTTATTTCTCATAGTAGTGGTTTCGTAAAATTCTTCGCACTTTCGTTCCTCTGGTGTGGGTTCTGGTTTGTCATATGGATCTTGTTCCCACATTCGTTTCAGCATATTATTTAGATCAAGATCGAGGTGCATGACGATAATATCATCTCCCGGTAGTTTGGTTTCCACGTTCCCAAATAGAATCCATCCCAGGCTGGTGTTTTGAGCACATGGTGTTCCTGGGGGCCCTTGATAACTTCACCCTTAATGATTTGGGCACACACATCAACACCCAGTAATAAATCAACTCTTCCTGATTTATTGAAGCTTGGATCCGCTAGAGAGAGTCCTTGGAGATGCGGCCAGGTGTTGGTGGAGATGGTTTGTGATGGTAGCTTGGCAGTGAGACGGGTTGATATGATGTACGCTTTGACTGTGAAGTTGAAACTAGCGTCGTGTCTTGATAGTAATTGGATTTCTGCAGAATGTTTAACATTTGTTGTGGTTGAGCCGACTCCAGTGATGGTGCCATTAACAGGCGTTCTCTTCAATCGTAACATCTGGGCCGCTCTCTCACTCATGAAGGTAGCTTGGGAGCCGTGGTCAATCAAAGCACGTAGTACTGTCACTTGTCCCGATTCATGTTCTCTTACAGGCACGAGGGCTGTGGCCAGTATTGCAGTGGACGAAGTAGCAGTGACATGCGATGAAAGTGAAACGTTAGTTTTGGCGGAAGCTTGCAGAGTTTCAATGTCTTTATCTTGTTCTTTCTTGTTGCCTGGTTGATTTGATGACGTCATAAGCGTAGACTGGTGCGTAAGTGTGTGATGACGTTTGTGACATTTTCGACAGGACATCTTCAGGCGACATCTATAAGCTGAATGTCCAGGGGCCAGGCAATTATAGCATAGATTGTGTTGTTTAATGTACTCACACCTCTCTGTTGGGCTGAGTTTGATGAATCCCTCACAATGACACAATGTGTGATCTTCTTTGCACATAGCGCAGCTTCTTTGTTTCGACGGAGTCGTAGTACTTGAGGTTGACATGTGAACTGCGTATTTAGATTTTTCTCTGGTCGGGGGCGTAACAAGCTCCAACGTGCGGAATTTCGCTTGCAGGAACATCTTAAGTGCGTCCCAGTCCGGTAACTCTTCGGCGTTATCCTTGTAAGCAACTTCTTCCCATTCACGATGCGTCTCTGGGTCCAATTTTTGAACAACTAAAAATATTATGAGTGGATCCCAAGAGCTCGTTGTCAATTCTAGATTTTTTAGTGCATTCAGACATTCTGTAGTCGTGTCCAATATAGATTTAATGTTACTTGCGGTTTGTACAGATATCTTCCTTTGTGTAAATAATCTCTTCAATATTGAATTGACAATAATGGGCTTGTTACCGAATCGCGCCTTAAGCATTCTAAACGATTCTTCATAGTTAACCTCTGTAACTTGCACGTGTTTCAAGAGTGACAAGGCTTCACCGGTAAGGCTGCTTTTCAAATAGTGCAGCTTTTGTACTTTAGTTAATGTTTGATTATCGTGCACTAATGATGTAAACAAGTCTTGATAAGCAGGCCACTCATCGTAAATACCTGAGAAGGTTGGGAGTTGAATCCTCGGTAATTTAACATGTACTTCCCTTGATAGGCCAGAATCACTGTTATAGTTAGCTTGCATAGATAACGGCGACGACTTGATGTATGTACTCAATAAATCATTTAGATCGGCTAATAAACATACATACAAATCTTCGTGAACAAAGAAATCTTCGTTAGTAAAGTATGGAATGTCGAGTCGTTGCGGTTTCGGTACACACTTCACTAATTCTATATGTGTATTTTTGTACGTAGACCAATACTCTTCGATGTCTTTAATTCGTGTTTCTATGTATCCTTTTGTAAGACGTTGTTTCGGACATTTCTTGAGATTTATTTGCGCTTTTGATAACTTCATGGCCGTATCTTCCAGCACACTTAATAATTGTTCCGGAGTATTAGCCATTTTTGATGTAATTTCCTTCAATTTGTCGTTAAAAGAGAACGTTTCTATGTTTCTTCGTAGTTAATATCTTGTTATGATCACGTCAACTAACTAGGCTCAAATTGACCATTTATTTTTTACAACAAATTCTTTCTTTTGTTCTTCGCTCGCCTCTCGACCCGTCCCTTTGTATTGCGCTCGATGTGTGAAACGTCGTAAGTCCAATAGTATCCGGCTCGAAGGACCAAATGTTATAGTAATAAGATTCACTTTTGCTTGCGGGGATTTTAGGTAAGAGAAATACGTGGTTGCATTGCACTGATTTATTTACGACTGGTTTAACATTATGGATTCTTAATTCTTATGATGACACACACACATGCATTCGTACTTAATAAACATACCTACATATGCAACAGATTCTAACACAACAAGAGGTAATTATAAATAAAAATCGTATTACATAATTATTTAAAGACCAAGCAAGGACAACCTGTCCTAAATTATCAAACAAACAACACTATACTACTTAATATGTAGGTTTATCACTAAAAATAAACAGTTTATTTTAACACTTCTAGTAATTTTTCCGTTTTTGAGTAATTGAGGGACTGTAAATATTCTGTAAGTATTAGATTACACTTATATAAACTTACACTATAAACTTTTAACAGCCTGTTGAGTTTGTTATATAAATATGGTCCTAAAAACAAATAAAATCTGTTAGTAAAAGCATGTTTCGTCTGAGGGTTAGTGCAAACTAAATCCTTTCTTCTCTTGTCGGAAGATATCGGGCTAAAACCAATTTCTCTTCACTCTTCAATTATGATTATAAGCTCTCAAAAAGCATAGATTTATGCACGCATTTTTTGCTTATAACATCATTGCTGTACATAATATAGTATGAGTGTCAATAGTTTTTGCACTACCATGTATTAACAGATACGAGTAATTGATAAAATATCGTACGCCGAACACCTTAAGAACTAAATTACCACGAATTGGAACAAAATTAGAAAAGGCGTTATGCATGATGAATTATACAGGCAGGTGAAAAAACAAAGCAATGACATCTAAACACATTGTCGAGAAGAGCTATATGAATAAGAGAATGAGGTCGCATGTCCTTTGTACGTACAGTAACGCCAATCATTGCTGCTTTGATGGACATTATGAACTGAGAATTATGTTTTAGCTCAAATACTAGCTTTGTTCGGGTACCTGTCGTGTTAAATTTGGGGAGAATTCCCTGTTAGAACTGTACCGCATATTGCTTGCAATATGAGTAGGTATATACCTACCAATAAGAGTATATACATAACATACATAACATCACGCCTATTATCCCCGAAGGGGTAGGCAGAGGTGCACACAGAAGTGACACCCACTTTTCACAATTTATGTTATGAGTCCCATGTAATAGGGGGTGAGCCTATTGCCATATACCGGGCACAATTCCAGACTCCGTGCTACTACTGAGATTTTTTTTTAAAAAAACCCAGTAATACTTTGCCCGACCCGGGAATCGAACCCGAGACCCCTTGCCCGGCAGTCGCACTTGCGGCCACTCGGCCAACAAGGCAGTCTCAGCAGAGAGTATATACTCTTTTTTTTAAACTGTCAAACACCAAGCGGTCACCGGTGACCGCAACCTATTGTTCTATAATTGTGTCTATAATGACGCTACTCGACGAGTTAAGAGGGGAAAATCATCGAATGACTTCTCCCGCCTGGGTGAGACGGTAAGGAGTGTCAGACTCTTACTGACTAAAAACCACCCCGTTCCTACTCCTGCACTTCGAGCCGGAGCTCCGGTAACCCGTTAGGTTCTCCGCCAAAGAGTATATACTCTTGGGAGCAAATAAACAGAGCCACCAGCAATTATTATGAAACATTTTCTAATACAAATATTCTATTAATTGGCAACGTATGCCGTACTAAAGGCAATTTAGTTACCTTTAAAATGAGAGCATTTTGTTGTAAAATGTTTTTTTTAAGTTTTTTTTATAGCATAAGTCGGTAAACGAGCTGACGTATCACCTGATGGTAAGAAATCGGCGTCGCCTGTAGACATCCGAAATACCAAGGCGTTACAAGTGCCTCACTCACACGACGAAACACAACGCAAGCGTTGTTTCACGTCGGTTTTCTGTGAGGCCGTAGTATCACTCCGGTCGAGCCGGCCGATTCGTGCCGAAGCATGGCTCTTCCACACTTAAGTTATACAAGGTCCGATAAAAGAAAATAGTGGCTTCGATTCTTAGCTTCCAAGTGTATATAGAGGTATATACTGTTGTATATGTATGCTGAACAATTAAAGTAGATTGATAATAAAAATAGCAGTTCGTAATAAAATCAAAACTTAAACTGTATTTGTAGATAGTTCATATACCTTCTTTATACCCAATTAAGAGCAAATTTATTAATGAGTATAATTTTTATATTCAGTTATAGCAGCCCAGCAGTCATAGCTGGGTCATAGTCATACTTTTGACTAATACTAGGTTCTGCCAGCGGCTTCACCTGCGTTTTCAGGGGTAAAAAGTAGCCTATGTATTACTTCAGACCATAATCTATCTCAGACAGACATACAGACATAAACAAAAATTTACTGATTGCATGTTTGGCATCAGTAGGTATCGATCCCTAATTACCCCCTGACTCTTATTTTGGAAATATAATTCATGTACAGAATTGACCTCTCTACAGTTTTGTTATATGGCTATAAAGGCAATTTAAAGTATTACGAAGAACTACTGTCATTTTAAAATGAAACTTCATTCATCAACCACATTGTCAACGAACATAATTGATCTCATTGCAACACGCGATGCGTTATGAATACGTGCAATGTGATTCATAATTAATTGTTTAACGAAATACATTATATGACATCATGTATTTTACATTATAATATATACAGTAAGTTCCATAATTAGAGATGTTTCAAACATGACGATGACTGGAGGAATGTAGTGTTACTGTACATTCCTTCCATCTCATCATCATTATCATCGCTTTGTGAATGTCCACTGCTGAATTTTGGGACTCCTATACATAAGAGGGGTTGCCATAAATTCCCACGCTTGACAAGCAGTGATATCTCCACATACATATGGATTTTTTTTTAAATTATTTATGATACAATCAGTGCATATTTACTTCAACCTTCGACATTCAGAACAATCACTCTCTTAGTCATATGACTCTCAGTCTTTCTCACCGTACAATTCAATCGAAATCCAATTTTGAAATAAACCAAAAATAAATCCTACTGAAGTTCCCTTCAACATAGACATTCTTGTTTCTTGTATTTATTCTTCCGACCGTTTCACTCGCTGGAGCGTCAAGATGGTTGTGTCCGTCCGAGCGAGACGGCGACGACGCGGTACCGACGCGGCAACGACTCGAGCACGAGGCGTAAAAACAACAATATGAATTATTTTCATCTCTAGATGTGTCCATGAGAATAAATTCTCGGGACGATCGTGGCAGATAAAGGAAAGTGCGTCCTCGCTGTTCAGTTTCAACACAGTCGAGCAGAAAAATCCTGAGTTCCGTCCCAAACAGGGCGACCACGATTTTAAACGAACCATTTTATACTTAATGCGGTGGCCCATTTTTTGTGAAAGCCTTTACACGGAGAAGTGTATTAAATAATATTCGACGGATAAATTAGAGGTAATTTTCACAACACTAACTGGAAGTGCCCTTAAAGCACTTTTAAAACCTTTAAGCGCCAAAGGTATTTGTTAATCGAATTTTAATAGCCGCACGTGTAAAAATGTTGGGAGGAAAACGTTATATTTACCGTTCTTAGTACACGAGTAGTTCTTGGGAATGGAAAATTTGTATGTATGCTTAATCTAAAAACAGTAATGAACAAAATTGTGAACGGTCTCTATTTGAGAAGTTTACATAGATGCTACCAGCGTATTATATTGTGACAGCTTATCTTATAAAAAGTATATAGCTACATAAATAAAAATGAATTCCCGTTCGTTAGTCTCGCTAAAACCCGAGAACGGCTGAACCGATTTGGATAATTTTGGTCTTGAAATGTTCGTGGAAGTCCAGGGAAGGTTTAAAAGGTGAGAAAAAAATTATAGGCGTTACGAAGTTTGCCGGGTCAGCTGGTTATTATATAACTATTTTTTTTGTCCTACCAAACAAACACCCAGAACCTCATTATTAGGATGACCTAAAACTAATGCAATGTGGAGCAATGAGGGAGACGTGTTGTTCTTAGAAATAACTTTAATTGAGTGTCTTAATAACTAACTTACATTATTTACTTATAGGGCGAGGTGTCACACACACTACACCTCCCCCGTTTTTTTTGGAAAAAAAATATTTATTTATACATATTTTTTTTCATTAAAACAAACATATATAATTATTTCTTAAAATATTCGCACTGTTGACAATATTTAAACATTTTACGATTCAAGTTATAGGTATATTTTTAAAATAATTTGGTAAATTATTCTTACAACTGAAATAGGTAATCATAATACAACTGTTATCTCTTTTACAACTTATTATAATCTCTTACTCACTGTTCTATATCTAGGTACACATAATACATTTTATTTTGCTTAAATATTTATTTATTATAATCGTAAAGTACATGTAAGCACATTATATTTATACAGGACTCTCCGGTACCTGTTCATTCATTATATTTATTTATCATTCTTCATTTCATTAATATACTTGTGCTTACTTTTAGTCATTTCTATATTTATTTTAAAATTTAGTGTCAATATTTAAGATTCTTATGATCTCCAATAATTTTCACAGAGAGAGCTCGTCTACACCATGATCAAACTAAGGACATGAACACTAAACTGCACCTTACCATGTGTACTATTATATTTATTATTAACTTATCCTTCAACTATCAAACCTAACATAAACACAATCTAATTGAATTGCTTGGTCTACAAAATATTACGTTGTCTTTAGGTGATCAGCCCTCAGTCATACGCCAAAACTTGTGTACCAAGTTATTCCAAACTACCTAAAAACCAAACTTACATACTTATACAAACAATGAACACATTCCAAAGCCTAGCTAATATCAAATTTCATTCATCTAATTTATTTATTTCATAAGACAAAACCAAAGTGCAGTTGTTATTGT
Organism: Spodoptera picta; assembly: GCA_038387885.1. Lineage (NCBI taxonomy): Eukaryota > Metazoa > Arthropoda > Insecta > Lepidoptera > Noctuidae > Spodoptera > Spodoptera picta. The sequence goes on from JAZHFQ010000484.1 coordinate 2,952,401, forward strand.
TAATCGGTGTCAAGTAACACGATTCTTTCAATACAATCTGGCACTCGGTATGACATCATTTACCTATATGGGCATGGGAACATTCCTTTAATCTGATTAATGTAAGCGAACTATGAAATTTAAAATTCTCTAATTTACAACAAAAATTGCAAGATTATTATTTCGTTCAAAATAATATGAAGTATAAAAATTATTCAACATAAAAAAGTACTAGTTATGATTGTCAACAGGCGTGAATTTTATCTACCTCTAGTGTAAAATAATATTTTATAACTAAAATGATTAAAATTATGTGATATAACTTAAATTAACATATATCATACGTGGGGCCTATTACAATTATGTTTAACTTACTACTACAGTTCTATATATTGGTGTCCATTTTCACTTTTTAACTACACTAATACACTTAACATTTAAACACAAAGTACTTTCGAGTCCGGTTACATTGCGTACCCAGGGTAGCGGAGATTCTCTCAAACGCTACCTGGTCGCCAACATCTCCCGGCTCCATCCTCTAGGACACCAACCGCTCCCGGCAGGTCCACATCAGGCTGCATCGACACCCGGCAGCCAGCAAAAATATCTCTCCACTTTACGAACACTGATACGCACTTTTAGTCCACTTTTAAAATAGTCTTTATTATTTTCAACAAACACAGACCAAATTGCAAATATCCAAAATTGTACTCGTGCGCAGCGCTGCCCGCGTGGCAGCAGTGGCAGGGTCGCCATGCAATGTGGAGCAATGAGGGAGACGTGTTACTGTTAGGAACAACTTTAATTGAGTGTCTAATAACTAACTTACATTATTTACTTATAGGGCGAGGTGTCACACACACTACACTAATATGAAAATGAAAAAATCCTTTATTATTGTAATTTGTGATTACATTGGGTGATCGTGTTTGGGGAGTCCTTTCAAGCCATATGTGACTGTGTTAAGAGACCCCGCTCTTCTTTAGACATTTTTACAAAATTGACATTATCAGTATGTATATAAATAAAAGATGTTATAAAAAATATCAATAAAAGCTTTTTTGGCTATAACAGTACAATTTGGAATACAGGGGGAATGGAAAAAAAGCGCAAAGTTTGTACACGCATGTGCGCGCGCGCGCGTGTGTGTGTGTGAGAGAGAGAAAGAATGTGTATGTAAGTGCGTGTGCGTTTTGTCTGACTATTTAATCTATTGAAGAAGTGCCTTGGTCTCTTCATTTGTGAGAGATTTTATCCAATTTATAATAGGGTTTTTGCAGTTATATGTATTTTTAGTGTAAATAAATAGCTGGCATATATTGTGATAAAAATTGACGTCCAAAACATCAATGAACATTATCAAGGAAAAGTCCTGAAGACTGCTTTAGCCTGGCGACTGTTACTCTGCGGATTTATTGCAGACCAACTGAATTTGTAGGGCCCATCGAAATGATAAAGCGTTTCCCTACCGTTTGGGACTAAACAAAAGTTAATAGTTTAGCAAGTTTCGACCCTTTCGGTGCCATTGGTGAATAGTTTTTGTGAGAACTCCTAATATAAGGGTGGAATCTAAATTATTATTGGTGGGCTCGTCTTTTCTGAGGCAAGGTTTTAATTGATTCATTTTTCGAAAGAAATGGTGGTGCAGCATTTTTTTTAAATATTCTTGGCCCACATTAGGACTTTTTCCTGTGTCGTGGGTGCGTTTACAAACATACAAGTTCACATACACAAATGATACCCAGACCCGAAACAACAATTTGTGGATCACACAAAGTGTTATTTCGTGCGGAAATCGAACCCGCGACACGTTGCACGGCCGCCGGTTGCCCAGCCACCGCACCAACCGTGCAGTCAAACCGTGCGGTCAGCATTTAGTAGGCAATTTTTTTTAAATAGGTAGTGTTTTAGTTTAATAGTCCCCATGGGAGACAGGCGTGAAGTTAGGTATCTATGTATAAAAAGGTAATCCTCTTGTCATTAGGTTGTATGTTTCTAGCCCCAAAATTGATTAGATAAATACTGTCATTACTTACTAAGAAAATCAAAAAAGTCTGTAATTTTTAGTCAGTAAGAGTCTGACACTCCCTCCCGCCTCACCCAGGCGGGAGCAGTCATTCGATGATTTTCCCGCCTTAAACTGTCAAACACCAAGCGGTCACCGGTGACCGCAACCTATTGTTCTATAATTGTGTCTATAATGACGGTACTTGACGAGTTAAAAAAAAAATAGCAAATAAGGTCTATAATCTACCTCTAGTTAGTGGAGAGCAGTCACCGGTGACCGCTTGAAGATTGTGCAGTAAATACATAATATTATCTAATTTGATAGTCTGTTTCATTACAAATTACACCATTACAAATTTGACTGCATGGTTGGCGCCGTGGTTGGGCACTGGCTGCCGGGCAATGTGTCGCGGCTTCGATTCCCGCACGGAACAACTCTTTGCCTGATCCACAGACTGTTGGTCCGGATCTGGGTGTCATGTGTATGTGAACTTATATGTTTGTAAACGCACCCACGACAATGTCTTTATAAAAAAATAAATAAAACCTTTTTACTCCGAAATTCTAAAACAAATGTTCAAGTATTCACTTGATACAGTTAGTCTCACCGTAACTATAGTATATAGCTATCGCATTATGTTATATTTCAGACGAACTTTATCCAAAGCTACACGTCAAACTATACAGAACCAGTTTATCATCGTCTCGTTTTGTATGATCTATTCAAACATTCAAAGGTCAGTTTATATTGGTTTGGTATATTTGGATGTGTAGCTTGTACCTACGAAGGATTTAGATAAACGATAGCGATTAACATAACATAACATCACGCCTTTTATCCCCGAAGGGGCAGGCAGAGGTGCACTTTACGGTACTTAATGCCACTGTATAATTTAACACCCACTTTTCACTATTTATGTTATGAGTCCCATGTAATAGGGGGTGAACGATAGCGATTCTTTAAATATAACTCTACCTCAGACAGTTACAGTTTTGTTTTACGGAATGAAGGGTTATAATTAACATTAAATATGACTGCCTCGTTGGCCGGGTGGCGGGTGCGTATGCTGGACAAGGGGTCTCGGGTTCGATTCCCGGGTCAAAGTATTACTGGGTTTTTAAAAAAAATCTCAATAATAGCATGGAGTCTGTAATTGTGCCCGGAATATGGCAATACGCCCACCCCCTATTACATGAGACTCATAACATGAATAGTGAAAAACTGAGTGTTAAATTGTACAGTGGCATTAAGTGCCTTAATGTGCACCCTATGCCTACTCCTTGTCGCTGAGAACCTAACGGGTTACCGGGGCTCCGGCTCGACGTGCAGGAGAAGGAACAGGGTGGTTTTTAGTCAGTAAGAGTCTGACATTCCCTCCCGCTTCACCCAGGCGGGAGCAGTCATTCGATGATATTCCTAATTTTAAAAAAATGCCTACTCCTTCGGGAATAAAAGGCGTGATGTTAAGTCTTAAATTTTATTGTACACTAAGTCCTTGAAAAGGTTGTTGACCTTTATCATTTAAAATGTTAAACTTTATTGTAGGGCATAAAAGTTTAACAATTTTATTAAGTGTCGAAGGTACAATCGTTTTGTTATCGTTTGTCAACAATCTTTACCAGACAACCCTCAGTTAGATAATATGGAAAAATGTCATGCGACAACGGGATGGACATGGAATAGTTCTGTAATATACAGTCAGCACGACTATGGCTATGCAGGTAAGAAAAGGATTGATTCGGTTTTTTTTATAGCATAAGCCGGTAAACGAACAGACGGATCACCTGATGGTAAATCGGCGCCGCCCATGGGCACTCGAAACACTAAGGCGTTACAAGTGCGTTACCGGCCTTTTGGGAATTGAGAATTTGAAGATTGTAGAGGATTCGGGAGACGGGGACTAGGGAGTTCAGAGAGGGTAGCTATTATTAGTACTTCTCTTCTTTGTTGTTTCGCTCTTGGCAGAGCGGTCGTGGTTACGTTTTTTGTGTTGGAGGCCGATATAGCTTTCCTCACGATCTCCCGCCATTCTCCCTGTTTGTGGATTGTCTGGCTCAGTCTGAAACTGGGTTTCCCGTTGTCGATTTGGTTGCCGATTTATTATTACTATAGTACCTAATATTTTTGATTGTTTTTACCCTCAAAATATCAAAATACTTACCCTCTACTATCTAATTGGATACTTATTTGCACCTCATCTTAGTTAATAATAATTTCATTAAGTACGTTAAAAAAACGTCAAGTCCCTCTTTTTGAATGCCGATTAATTAATATATATACTAAAACAGATGGTTTTAAGTGTAACAAACATTTTTCTGAAAACCTCATCAAAACCGGTTCAGCCAATCGAAAGGTAATCGCGCACAAACAGGTATGCGTACATAAATTCAAATGTGCAATTCAAACAACGGTTGACGTAATGAACAGAACGCTATATTTTGTTCCAATCAAAAGTCGACCTATACAGATTTTGTAACCAATACAAAAAAATAACACTGGGAACCTCTTTTTTTGAATTCAGTTCAAAAATCTTTATATCTACGAAGTATTTTTTTAAGGGGTAAAATCATCGAATGACTGCTCCCGTCTGGGTGAGGCGGGAGGGAGTGTCAGACTCTTACTGACTAAAAACCACCCCGTTCCTTCTCCTGCACGTCGAGCCGGAGCCCCGGTTACCCGTTAGGTTCTACGTGACACCTACGAAGTATAGACTCAAAATAGAATACAATACAATACAGCAAAGACAATAGAATCGAAACTAAAGATATTTTTGTAAAAAAACCCTAAAATACCTTTGAAAAAGTCACGTAAACGTCAAAATTCGTGCCTGACTACTCGATACGATATTCTTGTCACCCGTTGTCGAATTTTCCGAGTCTCTAACTATTGGCATCGTCTGTCATAATATATCACACGGTGTGACATCCTGGATCAAAGAGTTAGCTTGCTTGAATCGTATTTTAGTGGTGGCCACTCGTCTACAAATGGACAGCTGGTTGTAATGGCCTAGAACTTGGAGTTAAATATTCATTCTATACTATGATTATAGAGATGAGTAGTTTTTTCAGATAAACAGTCAAAATTGATAAACATCGAGTAAATTATAATGAGCTTTTATCAGTTTAATTCGAGTGTTTGTCCAAAAATCCATTTTGAATATTTATCTGATAAATCGCACATGTCTAACCATTATATTTTAGTCTTATGGCTCACTAGCCATAACCGTCACTACATTTTAAATCTCTTTGGAATTGTACTAAAATATTTTTAACAGCTGCCTCGTTGACCGAGTGGTCGCAAGGGGCAAGGGGTCTCGGGTTCGATTCCCGGGTCGGGCAAAGTATTACTGGGTTTTTAAAAAAATCTCAGTAGTAGCACGGAGTCTGGAAATGTGCCCGGTATATGGCAATAGGCTCACCCCCTATTACATGGGACTCGTAACATAAATAGTGAAAAGTGGGTGTTACGTTGTACAGTGGCATTAAGTGCCGTAATGTGCACCTCTGCCTACCCCTTCGGGGATAAAAAGGCGTGATGTTATGTTATGTTATTTTTAACGTAAGATTATTTTATGATAAAAGTACATAGTGCCATCAAAGTTGTTTCCTCGAAATGTATATACATAAATAATTTAACCTAAGCTTGTTGAACAGTTGTAGTATATAATGTTATTACATATATTATGCTATTATCATAATTGTAAGTATACTAGTTAGCTTGTTAAATACCCGTGTACACGTGGGCAACTCTCGAAAATCATTATTTCTATAATAGTTTTGTTACGTATTTATTAAAAGCGAGTTGTTTCTATTAACACTAAGACTACAAATAGTTAAAGTAATCACATTTCTTAGAAAACTATGTTATGAGTCACATTTTATATATATTTTTAATACTCAGTTTATGTATATTTGTGTATTTTAGGGACATAACTCTTATGGGTTCCCATCGTGTCTTAAAACTACTCGAGCATTAACGCCAAATTACCAGAGTAAGCCATACATATTTTAATCAGTTACAACTACCTCTATAATAAAACATAGTACTAACATAATTAAATCAATTGAAGAATAACTACATTTATAGTACTGTTTTTATAATAACTATTGTGAGACATACAAAATTAACTAAAATTGCGGGTTACTCACGTGAGTATACTGAAAAAAGCTCTACTAGTTTCGAATCACAGAGGGGTTCTTCCTCATGAGCAGCGTGCGCGGTCGCGAGGATGTCGCACAGCGCCAACGCCACCCAGTCGACTGGTGTTGGCGTATATTCACGTGAGTAACCCGCGATTTTAGTTAAATTAGTTAACATTTCATCGGTAAATAGTAGAAAATGGTGATATGCCAAGAAAAACAGCAAATAGTTACAAGTGTTTTTCTCAATAACCACTCACGCTAATTACACTTCCCGAATAAACTGTTCCACAGAAGATTTTGAACTAGTTCTTCAACGTTTTCAATTTACTGAGAAAATAAGTTGTAACTTTTTTAAATGAACACTGTTGGCTGACTCGGCTAATTTCGTTAATGGTAACTTCTATACTTCGGGACACGTTTTTGGGTTCTTAACATTATTGTGAGAAACTAGGAAAACGTATCTAAACTTTTTAGTGATGTAGAGAATATTTTTGGTACTCTTATTGTTTGTGTAAGTACTATCTAATAAATGAAATATAATTTAACACCACGGATCTATTTATTAGAAGATGCAAGCACTTTGGCCCAATTTTGCTCCATTTATAAGAAGATATAATTGTTTTAATATACAATTAAGAAAGAAAAACTTTAATTTACCTACATGCTAAAAAGCCAGTGACATGTACAGCTGTATTATTATATTAGTAGGGACTGATGTATACATGTTCATGTAGCAAGTCTGCCGTTAAATGGGACCAATTCAGTATGTGCAAAACAGGGCCTTGTGCTAGTATTCTACTGATCCCTTAAATGTCTCGCGGACAAAAACACCACCAATTCAACAATATAAATAATTAAACGGACATAATAATGTGACTAAGTAAATTTATGTACCTCTATAAGTGTTGTATCTGTCAAGCAGTTTAGGAAGCTAAACATTGTTATTTTGTAAGTAGATCTATTAGTCGCGGAGAACCTAACGGGTAACCGGGGCTCCGGCTCGACGTGCAGGAGAAGGAACGGGGTGGTTTTTAGTCAGTAAGAGTCTGACACTCCCTCCCGCCTCACCCAGGCGGGAGCAGTCGTTCGATGAATTTCCCCCCTAAAAAAAGTAGCTCTATTAACTCATCGAGTACCGGTTTTGTAGACACAATTATAGAACAATAGGTTGCGGTCACCGGTGACCGCTTGGTGTTTGACAGTTTAAATACCATGTCGTGTTGCATGTTAAAAGTCAACCTTTTACGTCGCCTTAAACTGTCAAACACCGCGCGGTCACCGGTGACCGCAACCTATTGTTCTATAATTGTGTCTACAAAACCGGTACTCGACGAGTTAAGAGCTAAAGCCAATTTGTACTCTCCAGAAACTTCTAGAAAAGTGCAATAAACTTCTTTGAATCGGACACAAACAAACAAATCGGGTGATAAAAGATTGTTACTTAACTTTAGTTAACTTACTGTTACTTAATTGTTCTTTCCAGATTTTATTACGACTACTACTTACTGCAAGAAGCTATGGCCCCACTACGGCATACATAGAGAAAGAAGTTAAGTTGTGACAAAGATAACTACAGAGTATTATTCCTCTTATCGATAGATGGCGCCTTTGTTATAAAGCTCATTTTTGTTAATTATAGTACGTTACTTCTATCGTGAAGTATATTTATTTTCTTTATTATTCTTAGCCATGGTCGTCCCACTGCAGGGCAAAGCCCTTCCTACTCTTCTCTTCTTATACCTTTCTTCAGCCAATCCTACTCATAGGCGTCAATTTCATCCCGCTATCTCCTTTCGGGCCTACCGCGACGTCTATTGAGTGTGCTCCATTCAGTAGTGTGTTTTGCTCACCGTTCGTCTGACATGTGGCAGACATGACCAGTCCAGTTCCATTTTAAGCTTGCGGTTTATGAAATTAATGAAAAATAAAAATAGATATATCTGGTATTTTTTTAAATAAATGGGTACCAGTTAAAACTAAACAAGATTACAACGCAAAAGTAAAAAAAAAAAATCGAACAAGTCAAACCCAAGTTTTTGACCCCACAACAAAACAAGGGAAGAACAAAACTCGATCCAATCCGTAAATAGTTTCGAAACAAAAATGGACGTATCATGATACAAGGTAATTAAATAAAGTATTCCCTAAGGCTAGTTGTTCGGTGGTTCACATTCGAGCAATTTCTTTCCAATCGCTGGGAGCTCGCTCGTGAGCCACATAGATTAAAGTTAAAACTACCCTTAGGGGATCTCTGGATAGTTTTTTATATTTTTATGGCACTTGCTCTTGGAAAATGTGACGTTTGATGGTTATTGACATTGCATAAAATCACGCTGATGATGTAGGTGGAGCGCGTCTTTTCATTATACCTTAAAAATAAAGTTATTTCTTGTTTGTGATAACACGAATAATATTGCAAGATTAACATGCATGCAATACATCCTTCTCAAAGTACTTTCACATAACATAACATCACGCCTTTTACCCCCGAAGGGGTAGGAAGAGGTGCACATTTCGGCACTTAATGCCACTGTACAATGTAACACCCACGTTTCAATATTTATGTTATGAGTCCCATGTAATAGGGGGTGAGCCTATTCCCATAATTTTTTTTTGCCATATACCGGGAACATTTCCAGACTCCGTGCTACTACTAAGATTTTTAAAAACCCAGTAATTTGCTCGACCCGGGAATCGAACCCCTTGCCCGGCAGTCGCACTTGTTACCACTCGGCCAATGAGGCAGTCTAGATAATAGTATAATGTTAATATACAGGTATATGATGAACTGCCTCTTAGGCCGAGTGGTCGCAAGTGCGACTGCTGGGAAAGGGGTCTCGGGTTTGAATCCCGGGTCAGGCGGAGAATTACCGGGTTTTTTAAAAAAAATCTCAGTAGTAGCACGGAGTTTGGAATTGTACCCGGTATGTGGCAATAGGCTAACCCTCTATTACATGGGACTCAATAGTATAAAGTGGGTGTTATATTGTACTGTGGAATTAAGTTACCAGAAGGAGTTAGAATTAAGTTCTGCCTACCAGTCCGAGGATAAAAGACGTGATATTATGTTATGTTACGTTAATATACATTTCGCTTAAACATCAACTCAAATCTAAAACCAAGTTCTCAGCAGTGGTCCTTCTAGTCACTTTGCATGATATATTAGGTATATTTCTATGTTTCCATTAAAACATGTCATGGTGCCATGGCTTTTTGCATAAAAAAGGGTTGTGATCCGTTGGGATTTTCCTCATAAAAACCGAAGAAACGTAACAAAAAAACTTCGTATCATAAATGATAAATAATTCTGATGCGGATCAGATGCTTACCCCCTTAAGACTGATATCTTATATTTAGATTGTACGGTTGGCGCGGTGGCTGGGTAACCGGCTACTGCGCAATGTACCGCAGGTTCGATTCCCGCACAGAACAACTCTTTGTGTAATCCACAAATTGTTGTTCCGGGTCTGGGTGTCACGTGTATCATGAAATTGTACGTTTCTAAATGCACCCACGATACAGGAGAAAATCCTAGTGTGGGGCAAAGTCAAAAAAATCTATCGGTGCTCGCAAGTATCGATATTCGCTAACAAAATCGTGTCGTTATCGTATCGTTCTGTATATGAATTCGCCGAAATACTTACATATTTTTGTTAGGGTCGCTATGTGATGTGGAGAATATATTAGAGTTAGGCAACTCGTAACTACAGACTATTCATTCGTGTAAACTGTTTTGATAGGTAGAAACATTATTATAGTTTGTTTTTATATACTTTTTGTAACATAAATATATGTATCTAGTTGTTATACTAAGGACATAATCAAGATTTAAGCGATGTTTCATTTAGTTTTGTTAGGAAAGTTTCATTTTTTATGTTATGATAGACCATTTTCGTCTATGTTGATGCGTACCTATATCACATACACAAAATTATTATAGATAGAAAATACGTTCATATTATTTTTTTTTTGCTTTGATTGGCAATCTCTTGTAACACTATAACAGATGCGTTGTATCGAATCTTGATTGCAAAACGCCGAAGCCATCGCCAGATCTGTCGCGGAGAACCTAATGGGTTACCGGGGCTCCGGCTCGAAGCGCAGGAGAAGGAACGGCGTGGTTTTTAGTCAGTAAGAGTCTGACACTCCCTCTCGCCTCACCCTGGCGGGGGTAGTCTTCCGATGATTTTCCCCCCTTAAAAATAAAAAAAGCCATCGCCACATCAGCTTCTTCAGAAGGCCTCCTTACTCTTCAGTCTTTTCACCTTGGCTGAAGGATATATGTAAGAGTTGAGTTGCCAGGTCATTGGGATGAATAGCTAAGCATTCCGCATTATTTTTTTTATATTTGCCTATCTCTGATTGTATTGTTGAAATCTTGAGATGCATCATGTCATGTAATGTTGATTAAAACACTGAACCTATTTGAGTGCAATTCGGTACACCGATAGTTTAAGACTCGGAAAATGACGCCTGATAGTTTTCAACCGCTGTACCTATTTGATTGGAATTCAAATGGAGTTTTAATCACTGAAACTTTACGGGAATAGATACTATATATGTGTAATATTAAACCAGTAGTATTGTTTATTTTTTGAAATCAACAACATTTCACAATAAATATAGAGGTAACTAGATTCTGATGAGATTAGTTACACAGCATTGCAATTAACATCGGAGAAGACTAATTAAACAATTCAAAATTTGCCAGAAATTATTATTATACGCGGACGAAGTTGCAAGGAACAGTTAGTGTAATATAGAGGTATAGAGATGTTTATAAAATCCAATTCATTAGTACTGAAAAATTGGTTACTTTCCATCATAGAATTTATCGTATTCGTAACTAAAACTGATAAAAAGAGCGGACCTCTGCCAATTCCCCTCAGAAAAAAAGGGCGTGTTATATCCCAATGTAACATCGTTCTTTAACATCATAAATCTACCTACCACCTAACAGGCTTGTTCGTGATTTTATAACCAACAAAAAATATCCTTCTCAGAGCCCATGACACGCGTCATAAAAATAAGATTACAAAGTCTGAAAGTGTGTAATAATGTAAGCATAAACTGAGTACAAAATAAACTAGCTTTTGCCCCGGGTTCCGTACATTTCAGTAAAGATTTTGTTGATCAACTCAACATCTTATTTTGCTACTTTTAGGATGAGAACAAATAGATGTGTATAGAAATTATTGATAATTATGAATTTTACACCATTGTTTACAGCATGCAACTATTATATTGCATTAAAGTTGGTACTTGTGGCTACGCTCATAGGAAAAAAAATCCTACGTTACTCTCCAGCTTCCTAACTATGTGTCTATAAAAACAGAAAGGCAACCAAACAAAAGTATTGTCGCATTTGACTGCAAAGTTATGCGGTGGCTGGGCAACTGGCTGCTGCGCAACGTGGCATGGAACAACTCTTTATGTGACCCACGGATTGTTGTTCCAGGTCTGGGTGTGATGTGTGTGTGAACTTGTATGTTTGTAAACGCACCCACGACACAGGAGAAAATCCTAGTGTGGGGCAACAAAAAAAAAATTCTAACACCAAGTAAGGATATATCGTGGACTACATTTGAAGTCTAACCAACAGACAACGAACATTTTTATTTATCTCATTTAAAAAAAAATCATGTAGAGGTATAATGTAGAAAAGACATTTGGGAAGGATTACTCGCATAGGCCCCAAATTATACAACTTTTGATGTACTTATTTCACATTTACGCAGTTATTGTACTAAATCTGGCAACGAGCGGATGCCAGTAGGGTAAATAATAATATTTTTTTAAAGCTCATACGAAGGTAATGTGAGAATTTAACGCTTACAACCATTTTTGAGAGTACAGAGTTAATCACGGTAACTTTTTTAATTTTCTCCTGTTTGTACAAACCCTTTTTATTCGACTATTAACGCTTTACGTTGTTGCTTAATTTTTTGCGGTAATATTTTGTTATTTTGTTCCGTTGAGAAAATTTTTCATTGTTCGAAGTTTTTTTTTGTTAACAATATTATAATGTGTTTAATGTAAATTGGCTTTTAAGGCAGGAGTGTGTTTTTTTTGTATTTTATTGCGCTATGACTTTTCTGATCGATATTTAAGTCAACATGATGTTAAGCATAGTTCTATTAACTTCCTCAGGGACTAAATTAAGAGTTACAGAAATTAACTAAAAATCGTGGGTTACTCACGTGAAAATACTGAGAAAAGCTCTACTAGTTTCGAACCACTGAGGAGTTCTTCCTCATGAGCAGCGTGCACCAATAAAGAAGAACCGCTCTAGTTAATTTAGTATGTCTCACGATAATTATTATAAAACTTCAGCGCTACATATTATAGAATTAAAAACAATAATACTAAGGTACTTAAAACCTATGAATTTTCCAATGGAAAATAAACATGTTTTCAAAAACGTATACCTACAGCTTCTGTTCGTGAAATTCTTGAATGTTCGTTAAACCATAATTTACCAGTAACAACATTCGGCGTTCGTTTCAACTCATTAAAGTTGTGCTTAATTACGTGAAGTGGAACATTTTCACCAACACATACACATCCATATACACGCACAGTTCTGTCTATTATATTGTTCTAAAAACTGCTATATGGAATTATGTTTTCACTATAAACGCTTCGCTTTCAACTATTCCGATATGAAATTAAAGTTTTCGTTGGAAATAGTATATTATATTTAGTAGATTGTTTTGTAATATATGTTTAGCAGTATTCTGGGAACACGTATATGAAGTATTTACTTACAAAATTATGCATTAAACATAAATTACCTTGAAATGGTTATTATAATTAATTAAACTGCTTCTTAGTCAGAATCCAAAAATCTAACATCCAGTTTAACTAAGAATGTGGTATCTATGACCCTAAGCAGGCTGCGCACTGTATTTTGGTCTTCCTCTTATTTGAACAATTAAAATACTAAATGAGAAAAGTCCAGAAGAAAGAACTTAATTCTGATAGTGTCCCTTATATTTATTTACTGTCTACCCAACACTACTTAATGCGAGATAAATAATCTAACGATATATTTCATATTGGGTCATCAATCACACTTCATAACTTCTTATGACCGAAGGCCAGAGACATAAATATTCTATCGGGTCTAATTTCATGCTCATTTGTGATTCTCTTATATTGGGTGGGTACTACGATTTAGAAGTAGGAACAATCTAAAGCAATGAAATATTTTTTTTTCGGCAAATATCCAGAAAACTTCAAATGGTGTTTTTTTGGTAAACAGATTAGGGACTTTGGTACTCTTACCTCACTTAAACTACAGGCGGCGACTGAGCAGCAGCACGCCAGTCACCGTCGTGCGCTTGGCTTCTTAATTAATTGTTATTTCTGCAGAACTGGTTTCTGTAGAAGGCCAATAACAAACGTTATGCTTATGCGTATTATACAAAATAATATCAAAACTGACAAAAGCCTCTCACCTATACTCTACCTAATCCCTTAGGGAAAAAGAGACGTAATATTTATGTTAATATCACGAACTGGGACGAAGCAAGTATTTAGCCGAGTATTACAGGGCTTAAACAAAATATTTCGTTTCAAAATTTGTACTGGGAACAGTCGGTTATGATAGTATTAGGTGAAAATTACATCTGCAAGAGCTACAATGCCTCGGTACTAAGAGGGAGCTCCCTCAAATATTAAAACCTAATTTGTTTGTACTGTCAGGGGCTGAAAGTTGATATTTTGTTTATTTCTTTTCTTACCTAACTTCTAGTCTTTCTTTGTTCATAGACACAGGTTTTCCTAACAAAATTCAAACATAGAATTATTTTATTTTAAGTAATAGTCCGTAGTCTAGAATTGTGGTCGGTTGTAGCAATATATTTATGAGAAACGCTCTACTGGTTTCGAGCCACAGAGGGGCTCTTGCGGTGATGTCGCACAGCCTACTGAATCAGTACTACAGCAGCGACCTCGCCGCGAACACTTCCGCTTTTCATGAGGAATGCCTCTCTGTTGCCTGAAAGTAGTAAAACTTTTATCAGTAGAGGTATATTCACGATTTTTAGTTAATTTAGTATGTCTCATGATAGTTATTATAAAACAATATATTTATGTTATATAACCGGTGAAAAGTGAGTATTGTACACTATTACTAAACCTGATGGTATGACGACATGATGACGATTTTTTATCATATAAGGCGGCAAACGAATAGACTGATTACGCAACACTATAGGAGTAACGTGTACGTTGCTGGTGTTTTGATTGATGGATTTGAGTATTGGGAATTAGGAAATGGGGACGTTGGGAAGAGCAAGGGAATTGAGCCTTCGGTAATGTTACTCATACGGCGAAACACCACGCAAGCATTGTTACACACCAGGTGTAGGTACATACTAGTAAAAAATTTTGATTTGCCTTAAAACACAGAGCTAAATCTGATTAAGATTCAGTATCTAAAGATAATGTAAGTGCCACTAGAAAGTACACACACAAACTCAGAACTATAAACCGTATCTACCTCTTACTTGCATAATGAAATGGCAACATGGTTAGTAACAACACCAACAGGTTTGTGTCATTGTCTGCTTTATATGAACGTATGTGTAATCTGTACGTAGGTAACAACGCGAAACTTTAATTTAGACTAGACATATCTACTAAGTTATAGATACAGATAGGTAGCACGTCAACGTATCCTGAACTGTAGAATTTTGTGAATTGATTGTCAACTTTATGGTTTTAGGTTAAAGTTGATATTTGTTTGGAGAATTTTGACAGTGTTTGGTAGCTTGATGTGATGTCGCTTCTACAGTGTGTCCCAACTTTTGCCAGTTTCAAAAAGTTTAACTTTACAGTTTATTTTGCACATGTAAAAAGTTGGTTATTACCTTGACCTTAGCTGTGATAACTTTGTTACTGGTTGTTTGTTTTAAACTCATTTGTCATGACGAGGGTCGTAGCTATTTTATTTTATTGAAGTAATTCGACTTTGAAGTGCTCAGTTGACGTCTGTGTTGAAGAACGAAGTAGGATACCAGACAAGGTATTTTACTTTAGTATCAGTTATTTGTTTGTTTTCTTTATTGGTGGTGTTATAGTTGTAGGCTATCATTGCATCCATTGTGATATTCTTGGTTAAAAGAGGTAGATATTTTGATGAAAAGAGGTAGCATAACACTAAAAATAAACATTGATATTCTAAAAATACACGTCATGCAACGCACCCAACAAACAATATCAATCAAGTGCGCAAAAGACCTGTAGTTCCACAAATCATAGCTAACAATAACAACAAAAAAAAAAAAACAAAAATACGTTAAAAAATAAAATAAATCATTTCGTTCGAAACATTTTACGACAATCCCGTCGAAATTGAAATTCGAATAAATAAAGACAGCGTCTAAAATTACCGATATCGGTCCGCTGGAAGCGTCAGATTTTATCGGAATACTCGTAAACAACGTCATGTCATTCCATGTTGACGTTTATCGATACTAATATCTATGTACCTAGAACACATAGATAGAAAACGTACTCGTATAGATTTTTATGCAAAAGTAGGTAAAGGATTTTGTTTATTGGTCATCGTTAATATACCAAGTAGATAAAGATGAATACAATTGTTAATTGTAATACCACTTCATTTTATCTAGAAATATTAGAATATCATGCAATAGGGTCTAGCCCATATCTGTGTATTATAGAGGTAGAGGTATAATGTTTAAATACATACATAACTTCACGTCTATGAAGACTATGGAACGCCAATTACTACGATTCTTATATACCTCTTTTGCTTCATCAATAGTCATCAATCTGTTATATAATGTATATCTGTTTAGAAACTAACAGCGTATAAAATGTACATTTTTAATGTCATGATTATTTAAGGCAATTCGATATTTTTTTTTAAATCATTGATTAAAGTTTAAACTTCTGTGTCATCGAACATTTCAGAAGCAATCACAAAAAATGGCGGTCCTCAAATGCGTCTTTTAAGAACATTATTACGCTTGAAAAACTGCATAAAAAGCGCTAAACATTTTAAAATTCTCACCGAACTACTCGATTGTGAACGTGAATATTCAAAGGGGAAATGAAAAAGAGGAAAAAAACATTTTTCTAGCGCGGGTTGCCAGCGAAAGATGTTTCGATAAATAACTATGTCTCTCTCGAAATATACGGACTTCTTATGAATTTCAAATTCCATATTTGAATACATAATTCCGTTGAATTCGAAAAGTTATTTTTCTTAAATCTGTGTTGCCATGCTTTCGAACATTTAAGATAATGTGTAATTTGCTATTCAAAATGAACTTAGGTGGCACTGGTAGTATTCCTAAATTTTCTTATTTGCAGGCAAATGTATGGATATGAATTTGTATAATGGTAAATAGGACTTGTATTTCTTTCAATCTAGAACTGATTGTATTGTTTTAGAAATTAGAATCTTCTAGAAAAATGCAAGTTGGTGATAGATTATTCTATTGCTATAACAATTAGTTTTATAACTAAAACGACGTAATTATGTAATAACCGCTTTTGTAATCCACATTTATAAAGATAATGTTTATAAATGAGAATTACTTTTCTATTCTCACTTTCTCTATATTATTACAGAGATAACAACATTCCACGGGCGCTCGCGACCTACATTCATACGCAGATTTTACACAGCTCTTCGCTTAATTCGTATAATTTTGTATTTAATTTCAGCAGCAGCTGCACTTGATGATAAATTACAGTTCATATTATACAAACACGTCCAACTGTTTGGCCAGTCCTGATAGTAACGAGATATCAAATATTTAATACCTTCTGCATGTGGAATGAATTTTCGCTGTTGTCGATTTCTGAGTGCTTCGTTGGCTGCAAAGGTCGGTGGTGGAAGCTTCGATTACAATTATTGGATCGGGTTAAGTACTACAGTAGAGTGTATCAAAAATGAGGAAAGTGTGGCTTATGGAGTGAAAATACATTCAAAAGATTTGCTCTCTTCATAAAAGTCTGTGGCGCTACTTGAAGGCGAATTATAATTGACATCCCAATCAGCCATAGTGGTTCAGCTCAGCAACATATGTAATAGTAACTAGCCAAGACTTACTGATCAACTATTGTTATCCATTCCAATCCAGAGAAGACTTATTTTTGAAAGTGCTTTAAAAGAGAAACGATTGAGTTGGAGCTACTACTGTTTCATTAGATACTGCGTGTAATCAACGACCAATGTCGAAATAATAGTCATAACACAAGTGTGCCCAAAACACTTCATCTGTGGTTAACTGGTCAAGATCTAAGCGGTAGCCGGTGACCGCTCTCCACTTACACCATTATAGATCTTATTTCCAATGTTTATAGAATGGAATTTCATCATTCGTTGACTGTTTGCCTGTGAAGTTTACCTAGAATTATTATAGCACTGCGCTAGGTAAACCAGCGAACACGATATAACACGACTAGGTTATCGATGTAACCTTCCACGTGTAGCGTTGATTGGCCGTTAGACGCATGGTAGCTAGCCATTTGTCAGTATTCGCGTTTATGACGAGATTCAATTCTTTATTAGATTTTTTTTGTATTTCGTTATGAATTTCGTAGTGTATCGTAGCATGGGGGACTGCGAGTAAGACATTATTCACCATTAATTATGGTGACTAATGTCTCGCATAGCCTTATTGACTAGGCTGCGCGACATCGCCGTGACCGCGCACGCTGCTTATGAGGAAGAACCTCTCTGTGAATCTATACTAGTAGAGCTTTTCTCTGTTTATAAAAACATTTGTTACAATGCTTACTTCTCTGACAGATGTCGTAATAGCCGACTACAGAGTTACACAACTCACAGAGACCAACCATAGTAGTGTGACATTTTTTTTTGATGACGGTGGAAAACCTTCACGGGGCGCCTAGCCTTTGGGGAGAAGGACTATGGAGTGTGGCATTTATATCCCACTAAAACCACCTCGGTGGCCACCCTCAGCACCTGTAGGGGACATCGGGTCCTCTAACGTACATGCTCTGGAGCCAAAATTGCAACCACAGTGCAACGCCTGTTGCGGCACATCTCTAGAGAGATTCGCGTCTCTTTTGAGCCCCGCTGTGCAGTTGCACGGCAGCACGTGACCACTGTGCTACCATCTTCCCTGAA
Organism: Spodoptera picta; assembly: GCA_038387885.1. Taxonomy (NCBI): domain Eukaryota; kingdom Metazoa; phylum Arthropoda; class Insecta; order Lepidoptera; family Noctuidae; genus Spodoptera; species Spodoptera picta. The sequence goes on from JAZHFQ010000484.1 coordinate 2,970,666, forward strand.
GCCACTAGAGTCCCTAATCTAATCATCCATGGGCCCAAAGGTCCGCCTGTAATGTGACCTGACAAACCTTATTTATTTAAACTATTATCTCCAACTTCCCAACTGCACTGGAGACCATGGTAAACCATCGTATCTAGAAGAGGCCTAATAAAGTCCAGCTCAAGACTTTTCAAGGTTATCAATAAGACATTTATACATACTTTCTCTAACGTCAGGTGTGAATTCAGAGTACAGTTACCAAGGAGGAGTTAAAATTAAAACAAAGCTAAATGCTTACGTATATGATACAACACTCCACAACTTAGCTTACCTACTCATATTTAAAAAAACATCACATTCAACGACCTTACTGCAAAGTCATCCTCCGGGACAGTTCAATTTAGCGTATGTGATAGACAATAGTCGCTAACTGTCCCATCATAGTGTTGGTCAGTGTTGTTATGGAGCAATTTACCTGTCGGTATTTGTGTACACATAGTCCGAGTGTAACAGTGTTGTACAAGATATAACACTACAGGTAAACTATAAACAAGAATAGTAGTTCACTAGAATGAGTGTCCAAATAAGGATGATGACAGGATATAAAAATTAAAATGTCTGTTCGGTCTGTCAGTTAGGTAATGAAAAAAAAAATTAATGACGTATTAAAATAATACTCAGATAAATTGTAGATGCACATACGTATAATCTGAGCTGAACAAATAATTCAGTTTACTACAAAAAAAATACAACTACCTATTCCAAATTCAAAATTCACATTTTTAAAAACATAATTAAAAAAAGAAAGAAATAAAACAAAAGCCAGTTTTACAGTACCTTAATTCCTACTGTCAACTCTTAAAATGGCGGGAATAAATTTTGTTTAGCTTATCTGTGGTTGTTCGTAATTAAATAAAACAAGCTGCTGAGCAATTTATAGGCCCCGAGGGCTCTGTAGTCGGGAGCTTCGTAAACTGTGAACTCTAGTTACTTTTTCACCCGAATAATTGTTTCATTAAATTATTTATTACGATTTTTGAATTAGAACAACGACTAAAAATCAATTTGCTGTTCACAAAACTACCTTTACAAATTTTTTTATTGTGTAGTTTTAAATTTTTTAGTACAATATTAACATATTTTTTTTTCTTTGGCATTTTGATTTTTTTCATCGTACCTCAACCTACATTTCAAGTTTTTTTATTTAAATTAAACCAAGAAATACTTAATGTCTAAATCAAACAAAACTCATAAATAAAACCAGTTAACAATTCGTAAAATTCTTACTTTTATAACCTCATTATGAACGCAGAATGCGAAAAAAGGCGTCGTAAAAACGTAACCAATAAAGGGAATGATTTATGTGTCGAATGAAACTTAACCATGTACACATGAAAACGTACAATCGATCAATTAGGATCCTAACCATACGCTTATTGTCTTATACATCCATGGTAAAAATATTATAGTTTTTAAAGGATTTGTCACGTAGTTGCGGGACGTTCACCCACATGGTGAACAGACGATTTGATTGCCCGAAGCTGCTGGATGCAAACCGCTTTCAACCAGCCGATCTGAAAGTCATTGGAGAAGTCATATACTCATCAGTGGACGTCTTATGTCTGTTGATGATGATGAAACGATTTATTGTCAAGTGGATCATAATTTGAATTTGTCGACAGTACCTATCAGTTGGAAACTTGGAAGTATTTCACAAGCGACGAGTAGTTTTTATGACACAACTTGGCCTTTTTATTAGTGTTTGTATAAAACCGATAAGCTACGATAATAGAGGGCGTAGTTTTATTATATTACTTTCTTATGTTTTTTTTTGTAATGAATGGTCTTTAGTGGAAGCAATTGTTTTGGAATTTATGCCACCTTTTTTTTTCTTACAACTGACAGTATGTTCTGATGCTATGTTTATTTATGTTGGAAATGTTATGTGGTACTTGAGAGTCTTTTTAAAAAAAACTGCTTTCATATCTGTATAAATAAATTATTATGTTTTCGGCTTATTCACGTAATTATTTGACGAGGAACTCGAATAGTTTTCAGTAGCAGCGCGACAGTCGCCGCGTTGCGCGTCGCGAAATGCTGCTCATGAATATGAGCTTCTAGCATGGCTTGAAACTAGTCGAGTTCCTCGTCAAATAATTACGTGAGTAAGCCGAACACATAATAATTTGTTTTCATATCTTCACTAATACCCAATATAAATTATTGTTAATTAGAAAAGAATCTATATTTTCTAGCCTATAGATACAAGGAGTAGGTAGCTAGATATCGCTTAAAACCAATTTCATTTCAGAGAATTTCAACAAAAAACCAAAAGATCTAAATCTCCATTAAAGTAATTTCTTGTTCAAACATTCATTCAACTTGATATTTCACTGATAGGCTTAAATAAAATGAGATTTTCTTGAAGCCACAAAAACTTTAAAACGTCTTACTATCTAAAATAAATACGAACAAATATACAAGTACAAATTTACCTTTTAAAAATGCAAACAAACTTCTATAATATATTTGTAAGACACAAAAGTTAAATAGAAACGTTTCGCTCAACTGTAACGAAAGTTCTTGAACGTTGTTTTTAACAAATCGTCCTTAATACTACTAACAGTGCAACCTTTGCATTTTGCCACGCCTTTATATTTATAATTCATTTCATCTAGTAATATAATGTTTGTTTGTTTTTCATGATTTTTGAATTATATTATATTTAAGTGTGGGACAGCCATGCTTCGGCACGAAAGGGCCGGCTTGACCGGAGTGATACCACGGCCTCACAGAAAACCGACGTGAAGCAACGCTTGCGTTGTGTTTCGTCGTATGAGTAAGGTTACCGGAGGCCCTTTCCCCAATCACCCCAATCCCTGAATCCCCAACGATCCTCAAACTCCTAATCCCCAAAATGTCGGTAACGTACTTGTAACGCCTCTGGTGTTCCAAGTGTCCATGGGCGACGCCGATTGCTTACCATTAGGTGATCCACCAGCTCGTATACCGGTTTATGCCATAAAAAAAAATATAACAATTAATTTTGTTTCTAATAGTGAAGAGAACAGAATTGGTTAACTTAAACCTAGCCAATTTTCATGGTAATACTTCTATAACGTATTCCCAAGTTATCTTCAACAAATATAACCTCCATACAAGGTGCAGTTGGACATAACATATGAAAAATAGGCAAAAAAAATCCAAGTGAATCCTTATGTCTTGCCTAGTATTTCCCCAGGCGTCGCCGTGGAAGTTTCCGCCAGCGACCAGGTGCTGCGCTCGCAGACGCTACCGTTAACTTGTTACACAACTTCTACTAGAAATTGTTCCCTGTTTTTTTTTGTTTCTTTACTCCTTACTTTGAGCGGAAAGCAAATTTTCTGAACGACTTTTTTGGACGACGTTTTTCGGAAACGTTTTGGTGGTAGTGACGGGTTAATTTTGTTTGGTTTTAAGTTTATTGTTGTAGTGTTCGGAATGTTTATTAGACTTTTTTGGTTGTTTCGTTGAGTACCTAAGTGATTTTTCGTTTCGATAAAGTACGTACCTATGTTTTTATAATAACTATTGTAAGACATACTAAATTAACTAAAAATCGCGGGTTACTCACTTGAAAATGTTGAGGAAAGCTCTACTAGTTTCGAACCATAGAGGGGTTCTTCCTCATGAGGTCTCTGCGATGCCAGTAGGTTGCAGGACATCGCCGCAAACTACCTGTTGTAGTTTTAAACCAGTCAAGTTTTATGTTATAATGTTTTATGTAAGCGTTGACTTGTCTCCATAACATTATATAAATATTAATTTACTGAACTGCCTAGAACACACCTAGCACTGGCTTATAGTGTAACGAATCATTTTGGTTTTTCACTCAGATACACATGTTACATCAGATTCGCGTTCTCACGCGTCTAACATTACAAAGAATTGAGATCTCAGATAGTAACAAACTTCATAATATTCTAAGATACGTTGACTATATGCAAATGGTTATAAAGAGAACGGATCTTGCTTACTTAATGCTCTGACTGCTAAACTTGCATATGCTACGGCTAAAGTTTTGGGCAAACGAAGCTGAAACACTCGGGCATTATAGTGGAGGTAACAATACGCAAACTTTAGATAAACAGACGAAACTTAGATAGAATATTACAATATGAACTGTAATATTAGGAATCTAAAGTTTCTTTTTGTTACGCTAAATGACATAGGTTCATAAACACCTTAATCACCATATTATATACTAGTTTCTTCCAATAGCTTCGCTCGCGTTCCCGGGGGTAAAAAGTAGTCTATGGGTTAATGGATTTGTATTACTCAATCAATTCAAAACGGCTGAAGTAATCGGGATGAAATTTGGAAAAGGTATAGGTTATGGTCTCGAATAACACTTTTTATCCCACTGGGAAGTAAGGGAAGCTGTGGGAAGAGAGCTAGTTACAGAATAAAACAAAATAAAGAGTTTAAAAATATCATTTAAAATCAAACCGCTTAACGATTTGTTGAAAATCTGAATATTTTTAACATTGCCCGAGGGTTGAATGTTTTACCAACGTTTTTTATCAGACAGTTGAAAAATAGGTATAAATATTTTATTAAGCTCATATCTCATGTCAGGTTAGCATGAAATTCATGAATGTTAGCCCACTTCGATTACAGTTTTGGGTTTAAAACTGACATGTGAAGTAATTAAAATTGGAATTTTTAGGCCATTAAATAAACTAAAATGAATCGAATGGAAAAATCACAACCTTTTCTCTGTATCTATATAGTGCTGAGAGTAAAATATAGGATCTAATAAAAATAATCGTGTACTCGCCCAAAGAGTTCAAGTAATAATCCCAATTCCAATTAGCAAACCCTTCGCAACCCTAAACAGTGTACGCTGTACGCCGCCGATCGCCTATCTAAATTAGTTTTTTGCAAGAAAGCGTAAAACAACTCAAACATTTCTTTCACTTTATCTTGACAAGGCGTTTAATTAAAAAGTTGAAAGCAATCATGACGATATTCCAAGTAAGGCGGGGCCAAGATCGGTCCGCGCCGTCATCAAGTCGTATCGAGTTATGAAAGTCGCCCAAAAATAAAGGCCAAGATAATAAAATTTCGATCAAGTAAAACCCAAAGGATACTTTACGAACGTTTGTTATGGTTAAAATTCACATTAATTTTGTTCAATCTTAGAGGGATTAGGTGGTTGATTCAGATGAGTTTGGATTAATATTGCGCTTGGCTGCGAAGTGTTTTCCAATTTAATTAATTTCTAGATGCTATCAGGTTTATTTTTTTCGGTTTCTGATGGACGTTTCTAGGAATTAACTTGAGTACACGTCGCTTTGGGATTAAGTAGATATTAAGTGCTTCTTCGAATTAAGTTTATCTCTCAAGAATTTGAAGGAGCCGACATTCAAGTGTTTGTTTTGTTTAGTTTTACATTCCCTTTAATAATTTTAATAAAACATTTTTGACCTTGACTATGAAATTTTAAAAGCCTTGCTATTGTTGGTTACATTAGAAGAGTATTATATTCAGTGATCTAAGTGATTTTAAGTGTGGGAGAGCCATGCTTCGGCACGAATGGGCCGAAAACAGAAAACTGCCGTAAAACAAAGTTTGCTTTGTCTTTCGTCGTGTGAGTGAAGTTACCGGAGACCCAATTACCCCTCCCCACCAATCCCTGAATCCCCAACAATCCTAAAATTCATAACCCCCAAAAAGCCGGTTACGTACTTGTAACGCTTCTGGTGTTCCAGGTATCCATTGGCGACGCCGATTGTTTACCATTAGGTGATCCGTCTACTAGAGGTAGTTTCTCCGCTGATCCTATAAAAAATAATGACTATAAAATTCTTAAACGAATGCGTGAATAAATGTTTAACCTTGTTTATTTTACCTTTTTTATATTAAGTACTTTGATGGACCAAAAAATAATAAACCAATACTGGCGTAGTACAACCTGGTAAAATACGTTCCTCGAAGTTGTTAATATACTTTTTTTCTGTATTTCTGTAGAAGAGTCTAAAGTGAGTTCCAAAAAAGCATTTCTTATGCCTTTTGGCACTGTTACAAGGGCAATAGTTCGAGTGAACTTATTGCAACAGTAAAGCAGGTTTTAACGTGCAAGTGCAGTGCGGTTTCTTCAGACTGAGTTATTTGAGAGTACGAACATGTTACATAAGTTTGTGTGGCCTTACTTTTGTAATCAGTTGAGAACTTCGACGTAATATTGTTTAAAATTGACTAGAGATAATATATTCCTTTGCCAGATTAGTTTCTCTTTTAGGTTCGAATAGTTGAAATAGCATCTTTAGAATAAGATTTATAAGAAAAGAGAGTTGATGGACAGTGCGTTGCACTTTTTGTTATGGTAGATTTAGATATTGCTACATTTAGATATTGAGTTTAATTAATAAGTATCAATAAAAAACTAGTGGTGTGATGGAATTTATCGAAATATTTTTTACCGTTAATATGCTACGGCGTAGCCATTCAGTCTACGGCTGCTACGACGTAGCGTATAGAACTTGACTGGTGTAAGTGTATGATTGTATGATTTAAATTGATTGTTGCCTAGGTGAGTAAAAACTATAGAGAATCATTAGATTATATCCACCTAATTGTCTTTTAACCTTTTGAAGACTTAAATTTTAAAATCCAAAACTTTGCATTATTTTTGTACCATTACCTTTTCGCTACCTCGGTACATGTGATACAAAAAATATTCATTCCCAAAGTCAAATTAAAGTATTTATTTCGATTAAACCATAATTTGCTACTTTTGAAACGTCAACAAATACAAAATAAATTATATTCTGTCAGTCTCTCCGTCAGTGAATCAGTCAGTCCAATTAAGGGGTCGAATTAAAGACCTCATTGTTCAGCAATTACATTTGCAACTACTATACCGACAAACACAATAAACTACCTAAAACTTATTAATTATTTATTTCTTGGAACAGAACTCAGGCTATCACTATTTCAGTGGAGCAGCATTTTCTTTATAAAAGTTTGTCTGCCGAACCATTTTGAGTGAGTGATTTTTCATGTAGTCTAACGATAGCTTCGATAAGTTCACTGCTCTTACTGACAAACTGAGGACGGAATATTGCTTTGTTTTTAGAAGTAAATGTCAAAGTCCCGTGAGACTGATTGCAGAAGGAGCTATTGGAGCATTTTGATAGATTATGTGTATAGTAAAAGGCCTATATTTTTGATTATATATTGGTTTTATAGTAGAAAATACAAATGAAGTATATTTTTGATTTATAGATATGCTCATGTTGTGTTAAGACTAAGAAAGGACTTTGGAAATGTAAGGCTTTTTCTATGAAATAAAAACCAAAATGTTTTGTTAAACATTAATTTATTTTTCGGCTCTTTGTAACTTAAATAATTATAAACAGTTAATATACAATATTGATTTCCAAAAATCTTACATTTTAATACATTATACTTGGTGTTTAAAAAATGGTATAACTACCTGGTATAACATTTGTCGAACGAAGTTTTTCTGAAACATAACATAACATCACGCCTTTTTATCCCCGAAGGGGTAGGCAGAGGTGCACATTACGGCACTTAATGCCACTGTACAATATAACACCCACTTTTCACTATTTATGTCATGAGTCCCATGTAATAGGGGGTGAGCCTATTGCCATATACCGGGTACAATTACAGACTCCGTGCTACCACTGAGATTTTTGAAAAATACCAGTAACACTTTGCCCCACCCGGGAATCGAACCCGAGACCCCTTGCCCGGCACCACCGGCGGCACTTGCGACCACTCGGCCAACGAGGCAGTCAGTTTTTCTGAAACTGGGTACTTAATCAAACAAGAAATTATACTTTTTTTATTACAGGCATATAAAGAAGAGGAACAATAAATTATGTCTCTATTTTTATAAATAAATATATTCTGTCTCGAAATACATAAATAAAAAAATATAAAATTACCACGAAAGTAAATCAATACTAAAATAATCATCAAATAAAAAGCATTTTTAGTCTTTTTGTTTATCGATTTTTGATCTGCTTTTTACATGGCGATTAGTGAACTAGGTTTATATTACTTAAACTAAGATTCTTATATACAGATACCTATTTTCATTAAAATTTATTGAAAATAGTTGCAACGAAAAAGATATTACCTAATTAAATAATTTCTTATCCCGTCGCAATTTTTATCGAAGTCATATTGTTATGTCTAGTTCATTAAGAATCAACTCCGGTAATTACATTTGTTCATTTTCATTGTTTCAAACATTATTTGACACAATGATTTTTATAATAGGTTTTAGTAAAAAATTCAGCGTGTCCATAGAGTGAAACAGTTCTAACATTTCACATAAATTTTGTAGCTATTTTTATGATATTACTTTCAGCAACAAAGCTTATCCTTGATAAGACTTACTTGATGGTAAGCAGTTGCCATAGTACTACCTACGCCCATGACACGAGTGACGTCACGATTGCGACATTACTGTCAAAGTTATACAGGTATCAAAATAGATAGCATATCATTGCTGTTCGATTTTAAACCTGCATTTGCCAATAATAAATAGGGCTCAAATTGCAATGACAACATGGATTGGCGTTTGAATAAGAAATTATGCCAGATATTAAAAGTTGTAATAGACTTGAACCCTGAAAAGCAACATTTGATTAAGTTTTTTTGTGTCGCTACTACGATGTATTTTGAACTTAATACTAGCGTTTTGAGTTTGGTTCAATATAAACAAACTCATTTGACTAGATACTCGTGTTAGTTTTACATTAGCGACATGTTCACATAATGTATCCCACATTGTCGTAAGGTCCTTGATGTACTGAATCTGTTGTTACGATCGAATCTGACCGTGGGGCAATGAGAGCTTTGTTTGCTGGCTGCCAGGCATCAGTTGGTGTGAACAGTTGTTTGCCTCTCTGTAATAAAAATAAATTTAACGTTATAATTTCAGATTCTTCAAATTACGTGCTTTATTTTTCCTAAGGTGCTTCATTACCGGGAGTATTCGCATGTAATGTAATGTTACATATTCAATTTTTAGAATTATTTTACACTTTACTAACTACAACAACTAACTCTCTGACTGCAATAAAAGATATGCATCTTAATACTTGGTTGTCCTCTTCAGGAATTTACCTTTAGGATTACTAGAATGTTATAAATGTTAATGAATATTTCGAAAATAAACAAATTCAAATTGTTTTAATAAATAATAAAGTTTTCTAATTTTGCATTGGAAAACTTATTAGATGAATAGGTATTGAAGAAAATACTAACATATCCATGATACAGGGCCCATCCGATTCCTACTGGGAATAAAACGAGTGTTGATAGTCCGACAGCCCAGCCCAGCAAGTCAGCGAACAATGGGAACTTGTAGTCTTCATAGTACGGAGGTGTCCAGTCATAGAATATGAAGATCAGGATACCCTATAAAGAAAAAGAATGACATTCATTAGTATTTTTCGTTGATTTTCTTCTTTGTCTATTTTACATGACTTTATATTAAGAGGTCAAGAATGAGAGAGGTTAACCAAAATAAATACGAGATTCTTAAGTGTACCTAGTCCACGACAATATTTTATAACATTTGAAGAATTTACAGCTTTTGTGATACCATGGCCTCACAGAAAATCGACGTGAAACAAACAACGTTTGCGTTGTGTTTCGTTGTGAGTCCCTGGATTTCCAACAAACCTCAAATTGCTTATCCCTAAAAGGCCGACAAAGCACTTGTTACACCTCTGGTGTTCCGGGTGTCCATGAACGACGCCGATCACTTATCATCAGGTGATCTGTGTGCTCGTTTACCGGTTTATACTATAAACAAATTAGGTATAAAAATTAGGTAGGTCGTTCAATTTGGCAATGTTTTGTTAGTGTTAGAGCGTTCGCTAAGCCATTGGTGATGCACTATTCTTCGGTTTGTTAGATACCATTCCGATAGATAAATAATTAGGGTAGGGAAGAAGTCAGACAATCAAGCGGATAATACAAGTCATTTCACAAGATAGAAAGTCATATAGGTATACTTAATACGTTCATCAAGTAATTAACAAGGAATTCGTGAACCACGTACCAGTACAAGTTAATCGATTGATAACACAACAGCAACAATTATCTCTAATTAATCTAATTGATTAATTGTCTGCGTGCGTGAGAATTATCTTGTAATACTCTAGTGCGTAATTAAATATTATCTTATGTCACACACATACAATCAACCAATGTGCACCTCTGCCTACCCCTTCGGGAATAATAGGCATGATGTTATGTATGAAAATAAAGATTGATTCAGTATAGAGACAGCAACGTGGGCTTCTGAGCTGACCAATGGTTGCTAGAACTTGTACTTAATTTAGCGTATATAATGAACATAACATAACATCACGCCTTTTATTGCAGGTAGTGGTGCACATTACGGCGCTTAATACCACTGTACAATGTAACACCCACTTTTCACTATTTATGTTATGAGTCCCATGTAATGGGGTGAGCCTATTGCCATATACCGGACACAATTTCAGGCTCCATGCTACTACTGAGATTTTTTTTAAAAACCCTGTAGTACTTTGCCCGACCTGACAATCGAACCCGAGACTCCTGGCCATCACACGAACACTACGAGGTAATACACAGAAGTTGTAAAACAATAATTTTTTGTAATAAGGATAATTCAACTGTATCTAGTGATGCTGATCAATAGTATGATAGTATGTTGATAGTATCGCTAGTAGTACCAGGCGGGATAGTGGTCAAACGTCGACCTATTAAGTATAATAAGAAAAAAAAGAAAAATTGTAGTTTGTACCTAACTTAGCATAAGTAATAATTAAATAATATGTTACTTGGTCAGATCCTAATCATGAAAACTAATCATAAACAGTTGCAAGAAAAAGTCCACTTAAACGAATAAGAAACTTTCCACTATTAATGAATTATTATCTAATCATATTTATCGTAATTTCAATCAGGTTTAACAACTTGCGCGCGAGGAGAGATACAATCTTAATTATTGTTACTACATTGTTGGTATCTAAGAAAAAGATAATGAATAATAACTATATTCTTAGTATTTAACTCCCTGTTGCTTACGACTTTATCTACGTAGAATATGAATTTTAGAACATTTTAATTTTCCAAAATAAAAGTAACTTTTTTTAAGTCATCGAATGACTGCTCTCGCCTGGGTGAGGCGGAAGGGAATGTCAGACTCTTACGACGACGACGTCGAGTCGGAGCCCCGGTAACCCGTTAGATTCTATGTTAATCTTTAGTACATTAGCTACCTGTCACTAAAAGTCTTGCAAAATCAGTCCAGAGGCCTTAGTATGAGTTTGTTTTACGTTTAAAGTAATCGTAACGAGTACGCGTTCGGTGCTCTGATTGGTTGGTTCATTGGCGCCGGCCAATCAGAGTGCCGAATGCGTACTCGTTACGAATACTTTAAACGTAAATGAAACTCGTACTAAGGCCTCTGGACACACAGGCAGACCAATATTGTAAGAAGTTATTTAGGTATATACACATTATTTTAATATTACAAACATACACTCCAATTTTATCTATCTGTATATATGTATTTAATTGATTGATAATGTTTGTCTAAATGATTAAATTGCTACATGCATCGATGCAAGTGATGATATTGCAATTGATGAAGATTATCCTTATGCATCATTATCTTATAATTTTTAGAAATACAAGGCTTTTATATTTTGTGAAATATTTCACTACCTATCTTCGAATTCCCCTCTTGTGCTATATAGACTTAGGATAGTAGTAGTAAGTACTTATATCACTCTTTTATGAGTAATTTTGAACTTTATTTCTTTGTCTCTTAGGGTTCATCACAACCAAAAAAAGGAAAAGTATTTTTCCGTTGCCGTTCAATCTTCACTTGTCTTGCTAATAAAGTTGAAAATCATTTGAACAAAGATGGATAATTGAAATTTAATGCATGGCAGATGCTAGAAAAGATTTTTACAAAAATTCTAATCATGTATACTTACAAGACTGACCACAGGGCCGATGACTGTCCATACAGCTCTCCAGTAGAAACGGAGCACTTTGTTTAGCGGCATGCCCATAGACTTAAGGTCCTTCATAGCCCGATTAATACCATAGCTCCAAGATACAGCAACGCACTGAAAAAAATGTGAAATAATTTTAGAGCGGTGTGATTGAATAGAAAAAAGATTTTTGCCTTGTTGGCCGAGTGTTCGCAAGCGCGACTGCCGCGCAAGGGGTTTTGGGTTCGATTTCCGGGTCAGACAAAGTATTACTGGTTTTTTTTAAATCGCAATAGTAGCACGGAGTTTAGAATTGTGTCCGATTTAAGGCAGTCTCACCCCCTATTACACGAGACTCATAACATAAATAATGAAAAGTGAGTGTTACATTGTACTGTGGCATTTAGTTCTGTAATGTGCAACACCGCCTTCCGGGAAAAAGGCATGATGTTATGTTATGTTTTTTTCTGTATCATTCTATATTACTGTGTTGGTGCTTGGCAAAACTTTATTTCAAACACTTAGAATTATTATCAAATCGAAATTGTGATTAACTATTTAGTTCTGAAATCTTTGGAGCTATGAGAATAAAGAAAAAATAATTATAAAAACGATATGCTCATTTAATTTTGAAGACTGCACTTATCTTACAAATAAGTACTATATTTCTGTAAAAGTTTAAAAAAACCAATAACTTAAATAAAAGAAAAAATTTTACAAAATATTATACAACTTATCATAAACATTATAATATTAATTTAGGCTAATAGCTATTCTCTTGTGCCTTTAAATGATTGTTAAACTGCGAAATATAAATTGTAAACTGATATGTTAAAATGTGATGTGTCAACAATCGTTGGCTAACCTAAAATAAATACATAAAAAATAATCTTACCTCAGCCATACCAATCAAGAGAATAGCCCAAGAGGCAGTGTTCCAATCAAGAAGTGTAAACAAGTACACTCCACCGCTAAAACACATCGGTATTCCCAATATAAAACATGTTAGACATGTGAACGCAGTCACCTGGAATAGAGGAAGATTGGTTATTGTGGATACTATTTTATTTTACCTCTACATACTTTTTATCCTGATCATCTTATTTTCTTAATCAATGGTTTGTTGCAACATAAACTGAGCACGGGGCTTCAATACTCAAGTCGGACAATGACCTTTCTTTTTAAATAATTCGATTTCAATATTCTCTACGTTATGGCAGCGATAGTAAGATCATATAAACACAATGCCGGAATCTGTGTTTCCCGACAAATATAACTTGGGTATCTTCAAGTCCCAAGTGAACAGGCTGTTCATAGGTGGGCGTGCTCCATCGTCAGCCACATTACTGCTTACCACCAGGCGAGACGGTAGCTAAACGCCAACCTATCTACTATTATATATAAAAATATATAAACACGACGGTTTATTTTTTTTTTAAATATGGCCTCAATGTGTTAGGATTTTCTCCAATGTCGTAGGGAAGTGCAACTATAAAAAACTTTTGCGTAAAATACCAATTATTGTTGTGTTCAAACATCTCATAAACATTGGCAGTGAAGTTAACTATTATTAATACATAAAAATAATATTAATAAAAAGAGATGACAAAGATACTCACCCTCCAGTAATTCTTCCTCAAATGTGGCCATCTATCGACAATAGCCGTGTTGATGGCTTCAATGCCAGCGAACTGACTTCCAAGACCAAGGATGAACAACATCAAGAAGAACAGGATAGACCACAACCTGGAGACAGGCATTTGAAGTAACGCTTCGGGGTATGCTACAAATGCTAAGCCAGGACCTTCCGTCGCCACATCTGAAATTAAAGGGTTTGGTGAGAAATTGTTTTCTGATAGCTGTTGTTCATAGGAACATTTTGCTTAGAGTATTTCAATAATCTGATATGGACACATATCAACTTTTTAGTACCAGTAACTTTCTCGTGCATTGCTTGTAAGTTATAGGTAGTGACTGCCTAGTTGGCCGAGTGGTCGCAAGTGCGACTACCGGGCAAGGGGTCTCGGGTTTGATTCCTAGGTCGAGCAAAGTACCTATTACTGAGTTTTTAAAAAATTCTCAGTAGTAGCACGGAGTCTGGAATTGTACCCGGTATATAGCAATAGACTCACCCCCTATTACATGGGACTCATAACATAAATACTCAAAAGTGGGTGTTACATTGCACAACCCCTTCGGGGATAATAGGCGTGATGTTTTGTTTAATTATTGTATATTGTAGTAGATTTACTTAATATTTAGTTTTTCGCAGACCTAGTGTGATTTTACTCAAACCATTTGCTTTGACATTTTAGTCTATCAGAATCAGTAGTCTTTAGTACCTAGATCCTCGATCCTAATCAATATTATAACTAATCCACACAAAACAATATTAATCCATGTCCATATAAAAGCACTAATATTGCACGTGAAGTCCTAGTCAATATAATGTGTTTATCATGTGATAATCTTTGGTACATCATTGTTATGGTACTATGTATAGCAATAACACCTTTATCGATAGACCAAAAAGCAATTAATAGATACACGAGTGATTTATAATAATACCATTCGGGGTTTGCACAAGGTCGAATTTCCTTTGTTATGTATGGAAAGAGGCCCTCGTTTGTTTTGACATAAAATTTTTGGGATTTTTGGCAGAATAAACAAAGGTTTGCATGAAGTCATAAAGTCCGAGAGTAACCGAAATAGAACTATATTGTAGTGTCAATATTGTTCATATTTGAATATGGGTTGGTAAACAAAGCTCGCGCGTAGGTTACTAAAAATTCCACCTGCATTACAACAATGGAGACGAGTCAAATTTCATATTTTGTCGCATTGATAGAGGCTGTCGAAGTCTATTTAACAATACTGCTCTGTCATCGTGAGTCTTATAGCACAAGACGTCTCAACTCTATATCAGTTTCTCGGATCCCTCAAAGGCATATGCAAACTCTTTGTTCAAAATTCCCAATACAAAAGCACCGAGTTGTACAAAGAACCGATGCTCGGGTAACCAAAAACGCTAACACACTAGAGTGCGGCCGAATGAAATATTTACTGTTTAATCAATCCATTATCTTGAAACAGAATACAAACAAGGCTTGCATTCGTAACAGTGGAATCAACATGGGATCGAATGTTCGGATTGGATTGAAGGGGCTTGCACACCAGGTACTGGCTAGAGTTTGATTAAAATTCTTTTTTTTTCATAGTCGTGGTTTATTTTTAGTTTGGCTGAAAAAACCTTTTAGTAAAATTAGGAAATACGGATGAGATGTTTCTAAACTTGGTTATCGATAGTTTCCAAAAATAATGTATACGAACGCTAATGATTAGTTAGGTTGGTTTCAGTTTTATAAGTTTGATTTTAGTAATATAACGTGTATTATTTTGAAATCTGTTCGTTACAGATGTGCGACGAATCTAAGGTGATTCGGCAGATTAGATTAGATGGCGTAAACGTAGATTTGATATTTTTGTCCAATGACAGTAGTTGTCAAATATTGAACGTCCAATGGTGTGACTCTAGCTAATTCCCTTTTTTTTTTTTTTTTAAGGGGGGAAAATCATCGAATGACTTCTCCCGCCTGGGTGAGGCGGGAGGGAGTGTCAGACTCTTACTGACTAAAAACCACCCCGTTCCTTCTCCTGCACGTCGAGCCGGAGGCCCGGTTACCCGTTAGGTTCTCCGCGACTCCGAATCGGCATCGGCCGTATTGGGCCCCATCTGTGGTGGTCTGATGGCTCTTTGAGGCGCGCGCGGAACGCGACGCGCCGTACGCTCGGGTCTGTTTCTGGTCGGACGGGGAGCCACCCATGCTCGCCGTCCGCAGGCCCGCGCTTACGGTGGCCGGAGATCGTCTCGCGATCCCCGACGCCCGGTGTGTCCTTCGCGATGGCTGGGTTGCGAGGAGGCAGCGCTTCGCTGCCTCACGCGCCCCGCCTCCTCCTTAGCTAGCATGACTGCTTCGCAAAAGGAGGAGACGGCATCCCAGTCCCCCTCGCTCCGCATCATGGCCTGCACTAGGCCCGGACGCGAGAGGTCGCCATCGCCGATCACTTCCCTGAGGACACGGCGGTGCTCAGCCCACGAAGGGCATTCTCCCACCGTGTGTTCCACCGTGTCCTCAGGGCGGTCCTCGCAGTGATGACACCCGGGCGTTTCCTCCCGCCCCATCAGACACAGGTACCTCCCGAAACTTCCATGTCCGGTGAGGACCTGCGTCAGGCGGTAGGTGAGGACGCCGTAGCGTCTCTCAAGCCACTCCTCAAAGAGGGGACTTACCGCTGCGATGGCAGCGAGCCCATAGCTAATTCCCTATTGGTTGAAGAAAGAAAGGTTCACACTAGCGCCATCTATTGAGAAAAAATACGATAGGCTCCATTTAGAAAAAAAAAAGCGTGACAAACAGACTTTCAAACAGATCCCCTTTTTGTAGTTGCTCTTACTTTCGAAAAGTGAAGTAGGTTTTATTCCCTTGGTTCTGACTGATTCTCAGGTATCCAATATATCTGAATTAAATATGAACCAATTCTTTTCATTTGTTATTTATTGCATAAAATACACGATTATGTAGGTATTTTGTAATGCATTTATACTAAAGTCAGTTGTTCTTTTGTTCTGTTGTCTTTTGTATGGGTTTTTACGTTACAAAATTAGCTTTATATTTATGAAGCATAGATTTGTACATATATTTCTATTTAGGTACAATTATTCTGAAATAAATACACGTTTAAACCTACACCACATCGATATAAGTGTCAAAATCAATCGCACAAACTAGCAAAGGCCCCCAAAACAATACGGAATTCGTCATATTGGCTTTCATATTACCTATTTCAATATTTGACGTGCAAAACAACGGGGAATTAATTTAATAGCATTGCATGGCACGGCTGAATATTTAAGTGGGTTCATAGTGTGTATTGTATGCTCTCCACTGGTGTTTGCCAGCCCGCGGCAATGCAACGCCAGGATTAATCAACTTGAGTTAATCGCGAACATGGAGGCACTGGATTTTTTGTACTGTTTTTATGTTGATTTTGGCTAAAAAGTCTTGGTAGTGATAGATATGAAATAAAACACCATAATATCATGCTTTTGATGCAGGTCACTACCAACGGCCTATGTTCAGCTGTAGACATATATATGGATGATATTATGATGAATATCACGCTTTTAAATCCTCGAATATGTTGCATAATTTTGACACTTATATTATGAGTAGATTAAACCTACTGCCCGAAAAATTCTCAGACTCGATGTGACTTCGGTCGAATTCTCGAAAAACCGAATAAATCTTTGGCCTTCGTAAGACATACTTTTTTAAAGGGGGAAAATCATCTAATGACTTCTTCCGCCCGAGTGAGGCGAGTGATAGTGTCAAACTCTTACTGACTAAAAACCACCCCGTTTCTACTCCTGCACTTCGAATCGGAGCCCCGGCAAAGTCAAAGTCAAAATGTAAATAAAATATGGTTGAGTTGGTCGGTGCTGGTGTACGTGTCATGTTCGTGAACGGGCGCCGTCAAATGGAACTGATCAGCTCCAGACTGTATTATTTATTGTCTTTGGTTATTTTCTTTTTCGATGACTTTGACTGGATTTTAGTGTTACATTGTTCTCGCACAATCCAAACAGCAAACTATGTAACTAGAGAATTGTATTGTGAACCTGATTGAAAAAGAGTAACCTATGGAGTTTCTTGCTCGTTCTTCTCCATAGGAATCTACACCTTGGAATGAGCAAATAGCTTCACTTTTAATTTTATTGTTGACGTTCAAATGTGCCTTTCTAGTCTAATTGAAATAAATGATTTTGACTTTGACTTTGATTAACTATTATGTTTTCTACCTTACTTACATAATTGTTTAACGAGGAACTTGACATATGATTCGGCGACGGTCGCGGAATGTTGCTCATGAATATGAGCCTCTAGTATGGCTTGAAACTAGTCAAGTTCCTTGTTATACTTTTACGTTAGTAAGCCGAAATACAATACATATATATTAATTTGTACTTTGACTGTTTCGGGAATGGAACGAAGTCAAACGACTAACACTATTTTGATGTTTACGTGGTCAAGAATTGTTGGAACTGGCTTTTAGTTCAGTGCGCAATTATAGGTTTAGTATACATTGTTATATATTTGATTAATTATATATTACTAACTTTTACCCGCGGCTTCGCTCGCGTCACAAAAGGATAAAAAGTAGCCTATGTGACATATACCAAAACACACATCGCCATCTATACCAATACTTTTGTTTTCCCTCGGGAATATCCATTTTTCCGGGATAAAAAGTACCCTATTATTTAATCCGGACTTCTAACTTTGCGTCTGTAAAAATTCAAAGCAATCGGTTTAGTAGTTACGGCGTGAAAGTGGAACAAACAAACAAACAAACTCACTTTCCGATTTATAATATTATATATAGTAAGGATTGTTGTGTGAGTATATACATACCAGTTCATTTAGTTAGTTCTGGGAACATTTATATTGTTTTCTATGTACGGATTATTTTGTTAAATAATCTTGTGAATTTGGTTAGTGAAGTTAGTTAATTTGTTTTTCAGCAATACCACGAATTAATGCAATAATTCTGATGGAATTTGACATTATTACGTTTAGATTGATAATAATGAATCCCGATTAAATAGTTTTGGTATGTCATCACGCGGTATAATAAAATTCTTCATATAATTAACTCGTCGAGTTCCGTCATTATAGACATAATTATAGAACAATAGGTTGCGGTCACCGGTGACCGCTTGGTGTTTGACAGTTTAATACAACAAAAGTAAAAAATTCTTGAATGTCTTCAGCAATACTAACTTGAATCTAAATTCAAGTCCAACTCAATTTAAACTATCACTGTTAAGAGAGAGATCCCAGGTCGAGCAAAGTATTAGTGGTTTTTTTTAAATTCTCAGTAGTAGCACGGAGTCTGGAATAGTGCCCCTTATATGTAAATAGGCTCACCCCCTATTACATGGGACTCATAACATAAATAGTGAAAAGTGGGTGTTACATTGTACAGTGGCATAATGTGCACCTCCGCCAATCCATATGGGGATAAAAGGCGTGATGTTATGTTATGTTAATGTTAAGAGACACATTGAAATGAATACAGAATTTAAATTTCACATGCAGTAAACAAATGAGTACAAGGTTTAAAGAACAAGGATAGAAAACTTACCATTGACACTAACACCCATGAGCTGAGCTTGGAAACCCAGCACAGAGAAGATGGCGAACCCAGCATACACAGATGTCAAGAAGTTCGTAAAACTGACGAACACTGCATCAAAATGACAGTTATTGTCGAACTTGTTATACGAAGCCAGAGTGACAAGAGACCCACATGCCACACCGAAGGAGTAGAAGATCTAGGAGAAGAAGAAAAGGTAATTATGCATCACCATCAACCATATAAGATATCAACTTCTGAACAATGGCCTCCCCCAATGACCTTCAGATTTTGGATTGGAAGCGACCTGCATTCAGTAGCTCCTCGTGACGTAGGCATTTCGTAATTTGCCTACGCAGGGTAGAAAGTAGACCTAATACCTATGCCTAAAAACTGGCCATTTATAATACGATTTATCCATACTTCATATGTATGAGTTTTAAAAGAATTTAACTCGTTGAGTACCGTCATTATAGACAATTAAAGAACAATAGGTTGCGGTCACCGGTGTCTTCGCGGTGTTTGATAGTTTAATAGTGTGAAAACTATAATAATTGTTTTTCCTAACCTGGAATTAAGGTAGCGATTTTTGCTAATCTAATGTTATATTTACCTGAACTGTACCTACTCAATTTGAAGCAATGAGATAGAAAGTTAAAAGTATAAAATACGTATTTATTAAACATAATGCACAAATCTTTTATGTAAATGTAAAATGAACACAAAAATATGAGCAAAATAAATTATTTTGATGCGAAATTTGTTTAACTTTCCAAATAAATCCTAATGTTGTTTTTATATCTCTTGGGTGTTAAATTGAGAACGTGTGTAATATTCAAACAAATTTTAAAACTAATCATGTTTACCTTTTCTTGAATTCAGTAAATAAATAAATGCTAATGGATTTATATTAAAATACGTATGTTAACTAAGAATCTCGGTTTACTCACGGGAATATACTGAAATAGCTCTACTAATTTCGAGTCACAGCGGGGCTCTTCCTCATGAGCAGCGTGCGCGGTCACGGCGATGTCGCGCAGCCTAATCACGTGAGCAACCCGAGATTTTCAGATGTCTAGTATGTCTCACGATAGTTGTTATAAAAATATGTTTTAAACAATTACTTTTGGAATATATTTAAATATTTATATAAGGTGTGTTTGTAAATCTTGTAAGTATAATATCAGTTTCAATGTTGCTTAATACGATACACAATAATAACAAACAACAAAGCTTTAAAAATAAACTAATAACTTTTTAATTAACATAGATCTGTCTGTGGCTTGCAAAAAAGGTTTTTCGAGAACTTTTCCAGATAATTAGCCGCCATATTTATTTATTCACAAAATAATGGCTGCCGTTACAGACAATAATGTTTCCGATGAACCGATGCCTTGGAAGGATTGATGATTTTCTTTCAAAAACTCTTAAAAATTTAATAGGTTTACAAATAGCTTTTATTTAGCAATGTCTTTCAACTAATTGCAGTTAAAGAAGTTTTTCATTCAACCTCTTTTTTGTACAAAATTCTTGCGGTAACTGAATTATGTGAGTTTTTTTTGCTATTTAACTCTTTCGATTAGCTAAAAGGTTTTTAAAAGTTTAAAGCGTTTTTGCTAAATTAGTTTGTTTGAAGTAAAGGCTGTAAACATCATTAATTTGATGAATTTGGTTTTCGTAGACTTAAATTAAAGTGAAAACTATAATAAATAACGATGACATAAACTATTAATCAGGTCACATTGACGAAATTAAAACTAATGTTTTTTGAAGTACAATACTCAATAGCATGGAGTCATGGATAAGTTCCTACTTACACGATAGACAACAATGTGTCATTGTCAATAGACTTAACAAGAAAAAAGATATTGTCTCTTACTCCTCGGAGTACAAACATAATAAATTTGGCGTTCCCCAAGGCAGCGTACTTGGCCCAATACTATTCTTACTGTACATAAATGACATAATCAGCATTACAAAACATAAATGTATATTGTTTGCAGATGATATATCTTTTATAGTATCATCTGATAAAAAATACTACACCATCACAGATCATGAGATAGAAATTAATAATACAATCAGCAAGTTATTAAACTGGCTTGACGCAAATCGTTTAAAAATAAATCTGGATAAATCTGTTTATATTCAATTCCATCAATTAAATAACATTAATAACACAAATAACCTCAATGTAAACAAAATTAAAGAAGTATCACATACTAAATTCTTAGGTGTAACAATAGATAAAGATACCAATTGGAAAGAACACGTCGATAATATAAGTAAAAAAATTAATAAATTTGTTTATGCACTAAAACACGTAAAAGACATAACCAACCAAAAAACTGCGATTATCTGTTATCATGCGTATGTAGAATCACTGTTACGATATGGTCTCGTAGTGTGGGGTAATAGCACCGATGTAAGTCGAGCATTTATAGCCCAAAAGAAATGCATTCGTGCAATTTGTGGACTCCAACCTGAAGTCTCATGTCAACCAGCGTTTAAGAGACTTGGTTTGTTACCTTTACCGGCTCTCTATATTTATGAAATATGTGTATTCACTGCCAAAAATAAACATTTATTTAAAACGGCGAATGACTTGTGCCAAAGAAATAGACGTGATGTTCATAGGCTAGTTGTGAATGATTTCCCGCGGCTAACAAAATACAACAAAAACTGCCTTGCAATGTGTGTAAAATTGTACAATCACTTGCCAACTGAGTTTAAAATGTTAAATATAAGATTATTGAAAATTAAACTATATAAATGGCTGATTGAACATAACTTTTATAGTGTAAAGAATTTTATGGAAAAAAGAACATAGTTATTAGTTATTAGTAGAACATAGTTAGAGATTTGTCGGCAATTATATTAAAATGATGGTTAAATATGGATAAGTGATAATAATAAATAGTCCTAGTACTTAATATGTGTAATAATTTTTTGTAAATAAAGTGTCGGTACTTATAAGTCAGTAACTAGAACACTGACAAAGTAACTGTCCAATTAATATATTTTGTAGCTCCTAATATTTAATTTTTGCATGCTGTTTTATTAGCTGAACATGTTTGTGCCTATTGTAAACCTAAGACCTTTTTATACCATGTTTACTGCAAATAAATGTTTTATTATTATTATTATATTATTATTATTATTCCTCGATAACTCTTACGTTTCTCCCATCTTGGTGGGGTTTAAAGAAGCACGGGCCGAAGCCAAGTGCGTTTAAATGAACTTAAAAGCTAACTAGAGGTATTTAAAAATTTGCGAGTAAGACGGCATGTATTTAAAATAACTGCTTTTTGCAGAAGGAGGTAAGTAGAGGGACTGATATGTAATGTGCTGAGACTATTGTGTAGGGATTTTGGAATAACTCCCGTAGTGGATAATATGATTGGGATAGTTTTGGTCTGAATAACATTCCATTGTGTTTTTAGTTCTATGGATAAATCTGTGTATTTTGCAATTTTTTCGGAGTGTGTGTTTACAAGGTTGTGTGTGTTACATATGGCGATGTCTATTATATAAACTAATTTATTTCTTTTGTCTAACATTGTAATATCCGGTCTATTATTGTATATAGTTTTGTCTGTAATTATGGTTCTATCCCAATACAATTTGTAGTTTTCATTTTCTAGCACAGCCTGTGGTTTGTATTTATAATATGCTAATTTTTCTGTTATCAAATTTGTTTGGATAGCTAAGGACTGATGTATTATTGAAGCAACTTGGTCGTGGCGATGTTTATAGTCGGTTTGGGCTATGGCTCTACATGCTCCCGTGATGTGCTGAATGGTCTCCGAAGCACCATGGCAACGTCTACAAGAGTCATTGTAGTTAGGTCTATGTATTATAAATTTTTGGTAGTTAGCAGTGTCGATGACTTGATCCTGTATGGCAACCATAAATCCCTCCGTTTCAGGGAAGAGTTCACCTCGCCGCAGCCACGCGTTCGACGCTTTCATGTCGACATGAGGTTGCTGCAGGTCGAGGCGATGTCTTCCATGGAGAGATTTATGTGCCCAAGCTGCTATTTTATCTGTTTTACTGACAATGTGTTCGTTAGCCTGCGGGTCAGAGGATTGCAAATTAAGTGGAGTGTGGTGCTCGTCAAGTTGTGAAATCACTCTGTGAAAAGGAGATTGCTCAGCTTTCTGCAGGAAAAACTTTCTTAAATTGATGATTTGTTGGTTGTGTAGGTTTGTTATATCTATGAGGCCGCGTCCTCCTTCCTCTCTTGGCAGTGTCAATCTCTGTACACAGGACCGCGGGTGGTGCTTTCTATTGGTGGTCAAACAAGTGTTAATTAATCGTTGAAGTTTGATGAGATCGGTTTTTGTCCATTTTATAATGCCAAAAGAGTAAGTTAGTACGGGAATAGCAAATGAGTTTATAGATTTCACAAGGTTACGAGATGATAGCTGCGATCGTATTAGCATGTTGAGTCTTTGTTTGTATTTGCTGATTATTTTATTTTTGGTGTATTTTTGATCGATTTGATGTGATTGCTCAAAACCTAAGTATTTATAAGTACAGTTTGGTGACATTGGATCTATTTCCTGACCAGACTCTAATGTGTATGGGTTACTTTCAATGTGTCGTCCCTTTCGAAGTGTAAAAGTTTTACACTTATCTATACCGAATGTCATGTTAATGTCTTCTGAGAATTTCTGTGTAAGATCTGCAAGGGAGTGGAGGCCTGCTATATCGTTACTATATAGTTTAATATCGTCCATAAATAACAAGTGTGTCAATTTTAAAGTTGGAGCAGAAGTATCCTGTATTGAGAGACCATTTTCAGAGGAGTTAAGAAGATTTGATAGGGGGTTGAGAGCAAGGCAAAACCAGAGTGGGCTTAGGGCGTCACCCTGAAAAATTCCTCGCTTAATGGATATGGATTCCGTTTCTATTAATTTACCTACTTTTAATGTAGTGCTCCAATGTTTCATTGTTACTGTTAAGAAATTTATAATGACGGGATTAATTTTATAGTGCTGTAAAATGTAGAGCAGCCAACTATGAGGGACAGTGTCGAAAGCCTTCTGGTAATCTATGTACATTGTACAAATATCATTTTTTAATTTAATATTGTGTTTCATGGTTATGGAATCTATTGTAAGCTGTTCTTTACATCCCTGACTATACTTACGACATCCTTATTATTATTATTATTATAGAATAATATCCACTAGCTGTTACCCGATATTTCGTTCGCGTGAAATTTTTCATATTTCTTGTTAATTTATACTTTTTTGATGCGACAACGTGTTGATTGGCGAGGCGTATTTGAGAGCTAGTATGAAACGGAACGTTTATTGTCTACTCAAGATGGCGACTACGGTTTGTCTGTCAGTGTCAATAAAATGAATTATTAAAACGAAATAATCTCCGTAATCCAAATTTTGAGGATATATGTTGTCGACTCGAAATCGATATTTTTTTATGTTTGTTATTCAGGTAATGTTTCGATCGAGTCTACCGTACCCCTCGACGAAATTTTATACTATTATATAAAGCGGAAGAGTTTGTTTTTTTTGTTTGTTTGTTTGAACGCGCTAATCTCCGTGACTACAAGTCTGATTTAAATAATTATTATTGTGTTGGATAGCGTATTTATCGAGGATGGCTATAGGCTATAAACATCACGCTTTTTTTTTTAAGGGGGGAAAATCATCGAATGACTGCTCCCGCCTGGGTGAGGCGGAAGGGAGTGTCAGACTCTTACTGACTAAAAACCACCCCGTTCCCTCTCCTGCACGTCGAGCCGGAGCCCCGGTTACCCGTTAGGTTCTCCGCGACTCCGAATCGGCATCGGCCCTATTAGGCCCCATCTGTGGTGGTCTGATGGCTCTTTAAGGCGCGCGCAGAACGCGGCGCGCCGTATGCTCGGGTCTGTTTCTGGTCGGACGGGGAGCCACCCATGCTCGCCGTCCGCAGGCCCGCGCTTACGGTGGCCGGAGATCGTCTCGCGATCCCCGACGCCTGGTGTGTCCTTCGCGATGGCTGGGTTGCGAGGAGGCAGCGCTTCGCTGCCTCACGCGTCCCGCCTCCTCCTTAGCTAGCATGACTGCTTCGCAAAAGGAGGAGACGGCATCCCAATCCCCCTCGCTCCGCATCATGGCCTGCACTAGGCCCAGACGCGAGAGGTCGCCATCGCCGATCACTTCCCTGAGGGCACGGCGGTGCTCAGCCCACGCGGGGCATTCTCCCACCGTGTGTTCCACCGTGTCCTCAGGGCGGTCCTCACAGTGACGACACCCGGGCGTTTCCTCCCGCCCCATCAGACACAGGTACCTCCCGAAACTTCCATGTCCGGTGAGGACCTGCGTCCTGGGTAGGTGAGGAAGCCGTAGCGTCTCTCAAGCGACTCCTCAAAGAGGGGACTTACCGCTGCAATGGCAGCGAGCCCATCACAGAAAGAGAAACATCACGCTACGACCAATAGGAGCTGAGCAGAGCGTGTGAAACCGCGCAAAAGTACTTAGTTATTAATATAGATTGTTTGGCAGAAGGTAAGTCGCATAAAATATTTCAAGTGGTATATGACGGTCAATAAAGCACGTCTTTTATAAAGCACGTTTAAAAAAACCGACTACCACCTCCTCTTTTCTGAAGTCGGTTAATTACATAACATAACATAACATCACGCCTTTTATCCCCAAAGGCAGGGTTATACATTACGGCACTTAACGCCACTGTACAATGTAACACCCGCTTTTCATTATTTTATGTTATAAGTCCCATGTAATAGGGGGTGAACCTATTGCCATATACCGAGGACATTTCCAGACTCCATGTTACTACTGTAATTTTTTTTTAAAACCCAGTACCTCTAATGCAGTCGGTTAAGTGGAACCTTGAATACTTCCTTGAAATCGGTTTAGCCAATCGCCAGACAATCGCGCAAATAGGTACATAGAGGTGAAACTGAGAACCTCATTGTTTGGAAGTCGGTTAAAATATTTCCTATTACATACACCCATCCATTCGGAGAATAGCGGAATAATGATACTTAAGTAGACTGCCTCGTTGGCCGAGTGGTCGCAAGTGCGACTGCCGGGCAAGGGGTCTCGGGTTCGATTCCCGGGTCGTGTGAAGTATTACTGGGCTTTTAAAAAAATCTCAGTAGTAGCACGGAGTCTGGAAATGTGCCCGGTATATGGCAATAGGCTCACCCCCTATTACATGGGACTCATAACATAAATAGTGAAAAGTGGGTGTTACATTGTATACATTGTATAATGTGCTTCCTTCGGGGATAAAAGGCGAGATGTTATGTTATGTTAAGTAGTTAAGTAAGCAATCCACACTAGAGGTATAATGATAATTACCTGTGAAGCAGCATCACCCCATACACGAGCATCAAGTAGGGTGCTCCAATTTGGAGACAAATAGAAAATGACACCATCAACAGCTCCTTCTAGAGTGACTCCTCTGATGAGTAAAGCTGTCAACATCACGTAGGGGAACAATGCAGTGAAGTACACTACTTTGCCGGCGGATTGGACACCCTGTAAATGAGTATTGTTATGAAAACTTAAAATTCTCTTTTTTATACACGATATTTTTGCGTAATGTATAGTTATAAGTAATAAGAACTTAGATTCACAGAGAAACAGTTCACAGAATATACGTTACCTGTGTTGTTAGTTTATTAAAAAACTAGCGACCCGCCCCGGCTTCGCACGGGTGCAATTAGTAAACTCTAAATTTATCAGTGTTTCACTTCTGTATCATGAATGTATTATAACATATAAACCTTCCTGAAGAATCTCTCTTTCTATTAAAAAAACCGCATCAAAATCCTTTGCGTAATTTTAAAGATCTAAGCATATATAGTGACAGACAGACTGCGGATAGCGACTTTGTTTTATACTATGTAGTGATGATATATCCAGTATATCTATATAATATGGAGGTCTAATATGGAGGTAAATGTATATGGAGCCTTGCTTAAGAAAAACTAGTAAAAGGTATTAAGACAAGTGTTATAATATTAGTTCTTACCTTGATGACACAGAAGAAAGCAATGAGCCATGATAAAGCCAGGCATCCTACTAAGTGCCACTGTATGGTACCCCAGTTTTCCCAAGTAGCATCATCTCTGCCTAGCACACGTTCACTGAAAGGAAAATAAAACGAATAAGAATACAGTAGTTAGTAGACAGCCAATCAAATTTAATACTTTTATCAAAATGCCAAAAACGATACTTTTCTTTGAATTATGTCTGAAATACCAGTTTATGACGTCATCAAATTTTTGCGTCTAATAGCACACTTTTTGCCCCTGAGGATGGGGGCCCTTTTTTTTTTGTAAGGGGGGAAAATCATCGAATGACTGCTCCCGCCTGGGTGAGGCGGGAGGGAGTGTCAGACTCTTACTGACTAAAAACCACCCCGTTCCTTCTCCTGCACGTCGAGCCGGAGCCCCGGTTACCCGTTAGGTTCTCCGCGACTCCGAATCGGCATCGGCCCTATTGGGCCCCATCTGTGGTGGTCTGATTCCTCTTTGAGGCGCGCGCGGAACGCGACGCGCCGTACGCTCGGGCTAGCATGACTGCTTCGCAAAAGGAGGAGACGGCTTCCCAGTCCCCCTCGCTCCGCATCATGGCCTGCACTAGGCCCGGACGCGAGAGGTCACCATCGCCGATCACTTCCCTGAGGACACGGCGGTGCTCAGCCCACGCAGGGCATTCCGCGACAGTGTGTTCCACCGTGTCCTCAGGGCGGTCCTCGCAGTGATGACACCCGGACGTTTCCTCCCGCCCCATCAGACACAGGTACCTCCCGAAACTCCCATGTCCGGTGAGGACCTGCGTCAGGCGGTAGGTGAGGACGCCGTAGCGTCTCTCAAGCCACTCCTCAAAGAGGGGTCTTACCGCTGCGATGGCAGCGAGCCCAGCCCTCGGTTGCGACAGTTTCTGCTGCCATTCCGCCATGAGATCGCGCCGGAGCTCATCCCGCCACGCACCTATCTGGCGCGGCAGCGGGGTTTCGCCCCGGCGACGTGCCTGCGCGCGCATGCTGTACACGCGCGCGAGCACCTTCGCCTCCAGATCCCACGGCGGTAATCCGGCAAAGAGGTTCGCCGACTCCCCAGAGATCGTGCGGTATCAGCGGATCATTCGGATCGCCATGACCCTCTGTGACATGAGCAGCGTCCGAGCGGGACGCCGCAGCATGTTCGGCCCTCACACAGGGGCGCCGTAGAGGGCCATGGACCGCACGACCCCGGCGTGAGGCGAACCTCCGGCAGGAGGCGTTTGGCCCCCCGAGGTTGGGGAGGATGCGCTTAAACGCCGCCCCCGCCCTCTCCAACTTTGGAGCCAAACGTCGGAAATGTTCAATGAAGTTCCACCGACTGTCGAGGACGAGTCCTAGGTACTTCATCGTCGTCTCGACGCCGATGGTAACTCCTCCCGCCGTTATTTGGGACCCACCCGGAGGTGGCGCGTTCCCGCGGCCATTAAAACACATGGCCTCGGACTTGTGGAGCGCCACCTCGAGGCCCTAGGCACGGGCCCCGAGTGCCGTTATAGTAAAGACGGCACTGGTCAGCATTGACGTTAAACTTAATTTATACTTAGTTTATAGTCTTTAAACTGAATTTATAAGTATAGTAATCAAGTACGTAGTTATTCGATTTTGTAATTGGAGAGAATAGAAATTAACTCACCTAATCGATAACGAATAGGTGTTTCTCGGTATGGTTTTTTTAATTTTCCATTTCATTAGGACGAAATACTAGAGATTTGAACGAATGTTTGAAAATAATTTATATAGGCGTTATTCTCAATATTTCATATTAGGGCTTAGTAACAGTTTTATTTTAACTAAAAATCTCGTGTTACTCACGTTAATATACTGAGACAAGCTCTACTAGTTTCGAACCACAGAGGGGTTCTTCCTCATGAGCAGCGTGCGCGGTCGCGGAGATGTCGTGCAGCCACCATATTTATTTAAAGGAAAACACGTATTTTCTTATTTGACAATAATGTAGCCGTAATAAATCGGTGTCAATGTTAAACAAAATATATTTTAATGCTTTTTTCCCATATAAAAAGCCCTAACTAGCAAAATTGTTAAACAAGATATTAAACTTGATACTGTAAATAGATATTTATTAATTA